>BMAV01020485.1:154062-177062 GCA_019973955.1 Trichonephila inaurata madagascariensis | reverse complement strand
CAAACTTAAAAAATATAACAATTTTAAAAAGTGTCCACAATTTGGGGGGGGGCACCACTGTATATATATATATAATGAAATTCTTTAATAATAATATATATTTCATTATAAATATATATTATTATTAAAGATATATAATATATATTTAATAATAATAATAATAATAATAATAATAATAATATATATATATATATATTTATAATATATATTTATAATGAAATTCTTAACTTTCAATCTTTTACAAAAAAAAAAAAGCCAAAATTCCTAAAACCACAAAAATAAAAAAAATAAGTAAGTCCTACCAGAAAATTTATAACTTTATAAAACTGTAAAAAGATATTAGTCACAAATTTTATTTCAATTTTTCAATATAAGTAGAGTTTTTTAAAATAATATAAGCTTTTGATGCAAGAAGAACATTTTTACATTTGTTTATTTCAATGCTTGTTAGAATTCTACACAGCATATTTCAGCTTTCTCAAAAATTAAAGAAACTTCTTGCAATTGCAATTCATTAATTTTCTTTCTTTTTAAGGATTAAATGAAACAGAAATTAATATTGAATGAAAAATTATTAAGAATTATGCTTTACATTTTTCCAGAAAGGAAAAAGTTTTAAAGTAATAAACTTCATTTACCATTTTGTACACTAACACAAATTTCATAGCACAAATTCGCACCATTTTTTTCCAAGTCTGCAAATGATAAATTGGAAAAATGCTTTTTTTCATGTTTAAAAAACTAACAATCAGTAAAAGGTACATTGTTTTCAGTCAGCAGAAAACAAATAAAATGTATTGTCGTCTAATAGTAATAATAGTATAGCATTTGTATAGTAATAAAGTTTAACATTGAAAAAAAGTTTCTCTGGAAAGCAAAATGAAGTATTTTAATCAGAGTGATATATTTCCACAAGAAAAATTATAACCCTTATGTATGTCTATTGCAAAACAATTATCAAAATTTTTTTAGCTCTTACTTTTTATTAACAGCACAAGAAATTTATTAACGAATTCTTAAAACTGAAGTTAAGAGTTAAATAATGATCAAGATTTGAGTATATGTTAACCAAAAACTATTTTATCTATTTTACTTATGTAAACTTATCTTTAAAATATGATTTCTGAAATATAGTCATAAAGCATGTTAGTTTTACCGAAACATCAACTATATATTAGATAATATTAAAACTGAATGAAAGAAAGGGCAAAAGTAAATATTTTACATATATATATTAGGAAGTTGCTTTATTTGTTGCTTAATAAATAATATTCCAAATTACGATCTCAAAAACACATTACAAGTCAATAATACTGGTTATGATTACAAGGAAATAAAACTGGTTGAAGATTTAAACATACATAAAGGTAATAAAAAGTGCATCCTTCACCATTTCATTCCTTCATACATATTTCATTCAATTCCATCATAGTTAAATTATATAATAATATAAATACCAGTTTCGATTGTTCCACATTTAGCATCTCTCTTCTTTGGATTCCTTTTCTTTGGAATTTTTTGAAATGGTGCAAATTCAACCACAGCAGGATATTCATTACCTGTAATAATGTTAAAATTTATGTAACTGAGTACTTGTTTTGTGTGGTTTTTCATTGTAAATCATGTGTACATGTCACTTTACCTTTACTATCCAAAAACACATATCCATCAAATTTGTCTTTAAATATAAAAATCTCTTCAGGTATTAGAAAATTTATATATGCTCTTGAAAAAGCATGTGGGCCTAATCTGAAATTTAAAAAAAGAAAAAGTTACATAATATACAAATATAAATAATATCACAGTAACAAATGATTTTCTTTGATTATTAGCAACATTTTTCATTTAATTTTGCAGTAATACACCAGATTAAAATGATGGAAAATTCAATAAAAAAATCATTTGAATTTCCCTCCCCTACTAATGAGTAATTTTTTTTGTTGCTGGTTTTAAAATTTTATATGTATCAATCAATACTAATTAATGAGAAAAACAACTTTTTGTCATTCCCTTGATTGATAATCAATAAATAATAAATGTAATTATCAAACAGAAAAAATTTGACAATATAATTATGTACTGGAAGAAAATTCAATTATTTTTTTACTTAGTGTATATAAAATAAAAATTTATAAAAGTAGATCAAATATAAATTAAGATTTTTTTATACTAGTATATAACTCTTAGTATATTTTGCCATTGAAACCATGATAATGATTATCTAATGCTTATAATCATTTGGCATTGATTTATTCTTCATATATTCATTTATTTAGTCATGAGAACAATGAGGAAACACAAAGTACTTATTGCAGTTGCATAATGGATAACTATTAAATTTTTAGCGAATGAAAATGGCAAATGCATCAAAATTTGGCACATAAATTGAACACCTAGTTTTGTAATAACACTCTTTCCAAATTTCAAATATGAAAAATGGCATAGAGAGCATAAAATGTACGCACAGAATTTAAAAATTTAACTCATAATCATCAGCCAAATTAATATTATAAAAATTCATGACCTTATTCTTGATGACCAATAAATAACAGTTAATGAAATTAGTGATCAAACAGGCATGTTATAAAAATGTGCAATACATTATTTGGAATAACTGCAACTTCATAAAATCACAGTTACTAGAAGTCTTCAGTTTTAAATGCAAAACCGAAAGACAAAAGGAAAACTTGCCAAATACATTTGAATTACTATGAAGCAAACAAAAAAAAAAAGAAATGCATTTTAAATTATGACAAATGTTGGATCCACTCTTTTTAATGTTTTAGGCAGTGGTGTAGCAAAGAAACCAAAGGCCCTGGTGCAAAAAGAAAAACTAAGGACCCTATTTTGGTAGAGTTTAATCAAGAAAAAAGTAAAAATATATTAGTATTTTGAACATACAAAGCTACTTTAACATCAGCCTCTTATCATGCTCTGCAGAACATAAGAAAGCAAAGCTACATACTACTTACATGCATGTGTACGAGTTTTCTTGTGTGAAATGATTACCCAGCAAGAAGAAATAGCTTCCTGTGTAGGTTTTTAAAGATGTATGGTAAGACTTTTCATTGAACTTGAAGTTTATTTTTAAGTAACAGAAAAATTACAAAATAGAAAAATATAAACTTTTTAATAAGTAAAGTGTGCAACACCATACAAACAAAAGAAAGAATTTAGGGGGAATTCCCTATGGTTCGAAATAACTTTCAACTGAGTTGCCCTAATTATAATTATGTTGCAAACTTTAATATTTATATCTTAAAGGTGGGAGAAATTATTGCAAGTTCGGCTTGCTTGATAGTCAGGGTCTGAGGGCCCCCTGAACTTGAGGACACAGGTGCAAGGCACCGCCTAGCCCATTAGTAGCTACGCCACTAGTTTTGAGAGGCAGGGTATTGTGTTCATTGATTTCCTTCTCAAGAGGCATATAATTAATGAAATATACTATTATGAAGGTTAAAACAACGTATCTGCCTAAAAGACATTTAATTTTGGTCTACAATAACTCCTCTTACAAAAGAATAATGAAAGACTCACACTCAGAAGGTGTAATACAAGAAAAATTTAAGAAATTTCCTTGCATAACACTCAAACACTCTCTCTATATTTTGGATTTAGCAACTTAAAACTAGCATTTGTTTGAACCCCTCAAATAAGTATTAGGAGGATCAAGATTTTCACAAATGAAATTGAAGAAATTTTACATAATCAATTTCATGACATTTTATCAGACTGGAATAAAAATAGTCTCTACATAGGAAAAATTATGTATCGAAAAATATCTATTATGTATATTACTTTACATTAAGAAATGTTAAAAATTAATTTCTGCTATTGAACACACACAATCAATTTCAACACAAATAATTTGTTAAAACACATTCAAACATTTATATTTTTCAGCATTTATATTGAGCTACTTAAGTTTTTTAACAAATTGTGTAATATTTTTGTTTATTTTAATAAAAATATACTTAAATTTTTTAATAAATTTTATGTTTTTGTTTAGTGTAATACAATATGCAACTTTAATCATAGATTTCCTAAAAAAAATTCAAAATATTTTTATTCTATAGGCCGGTTAGATTTGGCAACTAAGATATGGTGATAGCTAAAATTTCTAGTTTTAGCTGTAACAAAGTTTAAAAAATAACAGTTCACAAAAAAAATTCAAACATATTTTATAATAACCATAAATATAAAACCATAAAAAATTTCTTTTATAACTATGAAAAAAATCTGTAACCTTAGTTAAACAAAAAATAATCCAGTCAAACTATCAATTGCCCCCCACCCCCAGAGGTGGATTTATCAGCTGGTGGCCAGCAGGGGCCCGAGCTTGATGGAATCCAGATGTAAGTTCAAAGTGCAACAAAAGAATATTGTACCGATTTTGCAACCCTGATGATTACCACAGATTTGAGTCGTGGAACAGCCCCAGCCATCTTTCTTCCATATATCTGTTCATATATTGTTAAAATTAGTACAAACTTTTTCATGCACTTTTTTGTTCAAATTTTGCTTTGAACGAATGAATGCTGTTCAAGTCTAATGCTTGCTTTCAGTTCACAGCCCTGCTTAGTTATTCATGGATACATATTATTTTACTAATGAAGATAAATAAACAAAATGAAGTTTTGTGATAAAAGATATGTCGAGTTCAAAGCAAACTATTTCAAACTGGTTGAATTTAGGCCTTAATAGCAAGGTTCATACTTCTATAAAATCTGAATTTTGATGGAAATTTTTAACATTATTCATCTTAATTTTGATTAAATTATTTTGAATGGTATTCCAGTTCATCTGTAAAATTAAATTTTCAGGTAATATGTTTTGTTTTGCCATATAATTTTTTTATTGTTTAGGTCTCACAGAATCATTTTTCCACTATTTCCACATGTTTAATTTTTAAGAAAAACAAGCACTGTGTTTCCAGTTTGATAATGTTTATCTTTCGGTATGTCTACATTTTAAGTTTTGCTAATTTAGAGAAAGGGAACTACAAGTGTAATTATGATATAAATTTAGTTGAAACACTTTTAGATTTCTTTTTTTGCTGTTTTATTATTCCTTTTTAAAGTGTGGCATTTGTCAGAAAGGTTTGGACTACCTTGGAAATTTCAAATTATTTTGCAAATGTATTATTCTTCCTCTCAGTTTCAAAGTATTAAGACTTTTGAAAAAAAAATAATAAATTTGAAATTTTTCAAAAAAAAATGATAATAATAAACTAGAATGTGTAAAAAACATTTGTATTCAATTAATGTTTCACTAATTTATATTAACAAGCTTTAAAAGTAAACTATACAAATTAAGGGTTTAGTGATTTTCTAGTTTTTAAAAGAACTCTTAAACCTTAGAATTTGGAAAGCTTACTTGGTTGAAATATTTTAAGAATTTTGGTTATAAATAATCCGGGAGCTAAACTACATTTAGATTTAGAAATTAAACAATGACTTCCTTAAGAATTATGAGATTTAAATGAAATATTTTTGTATTAAATCAGAAATTTCATAATTCAGTCAGAAAATTTGAAAAAGGATAAGGTGTAATTTCAGGAGAGTTTGGGAAAGAAATAAAAAAAAAACCTGAAGATTATTATTACAGAAAATCATTGCAATCAGTTGAGTGTGAATTATTAAAAGAGTCTAGTCCGCAAAAATCTCCAAAAAACTATATCCAAAATTTCAAAAATGAATTTGGTAAAGTGGAACAAGAAGCAACTGGATCTCATTTGAAGAAGCTGAACAAGCTTGTAGGCAGAAAAGAAGAAAAATTATTTCCAGTGAAAGTAAAGAAGTCGGTCATGAATTTGAAAAAAGGGGAAATTTCATAGTGGATTCTTTTTATATCATATGTGTTAGGCCAAGAGCAGAACAAACCCAAAGAACTGAGATATAAGAAATTGTTATTGAACGCTTTTCTGTTTTTTGGACAAAATATTATTACCTGAAATTAAGAAGAAAACTAAACAAAAATTAAAGGATAGTTACGAAGGAGACAATGAATCTTTTAGTTTGGATGAGATTAACTAGATCAGTTTTTACTATTTTTAAAAGAAAACAAACACATGATATTCTAAAACATTCTGATCTTACAAAATGCTTTCCGAATGAGAAATCTACTACACAACATTCCTTTTATGCAAAGCTTCAGATGCCGTTTTTCCCTCCTATGTCATTTAAATGTGATGAAATACTAATCATTTGCATATCCCAACCTCTTCTTCATTTCATGGGATTATGACATTTGTTAGATCCTTCCTTCCTGGTTTTTCAATTTTAATGGCCCCAGCAGTGTAGATATGGCAAAAATAATAGATGAATTTGCAAAAGAGAAATTAAAACTTAAAGTTAGATAGCAAAATTGTAAGCTCTTTGTAAGGTTTTTAATTTTTTAAAGTACAATTAAGATTTTTTTTTAGCCTTTGAGCTTTATTATTAGCAATATAATCTGTTTTCAGAATTTAACTATTTTAGTTTTTTTACTCTTGTGAGCCCATGGGCCTCAAACCTTTTACTGCCAGGAACCTCCAACTAGCTTAATCTACCTCTGCCCCCCAAACATTATGCCGTAACATTAGTAATTCCAACTACAGACTTAAAATCCCTCGGTATTTTACAATTGTGATCTTTAAATTTATGTCAAGGCCAAAGAAAAATTGTCAACAGGATAATTTTTGACACTTATGTACCATCGCAACCAAGTCAACTTTCAAGATAACTCATTGAATTAGTAACCCTGATTTCTCACGTTTCATAGGTGCTGAATTGGCAATCATGTGCTTTATTTCAGATTTCTCCATTTGCTGCCAATCTAAGCCGAGCCATTTATTGATATGGCACAAGCTCAAATACTAAAGTGCTAATCTGAGATTTTCAAATTCTTAAATACCATTTAATAAAATTAACAATAATAATAATATACTTATATGAAAATATTATAATAATGATTATACATATTAAAATAATAATATAGTAAAAAATTTAAATAAAAATCAGCCATTCTTTCTATTTTACTGATTTATTTATAATTACTTATTTTTCCCAAAGTACTTTTTCACTGTGTACTCCATATTCCCGTTGGCATATTTATTCCAATTTTAGAATTTTTGCGGTTTAATTCAATATCACCAAAATGGTTGCGAGAGTACGTAAATTTTATTCAATTTCCTCAATATGGTTGCGATAGTAGGCAAGTAACCAATTGTTTAATGTTACATTTCAAAGCTACATGACGGTAATTCGCCACAAATACTGGAATATTGAATTTTAGTCAGGCCATAAGGATGACATCTGAACTAGCTCTAAACTTTAATGCTATGTCAACATAATGATTTTGAGCCTTGACAGATTTAACATGCATCATTTCTTTATACAGTGAGTCTTTCACGAATCAGGACTAAAGCTCATGACTCAAAAAAATGAATTTGTGATCTTAATCACTCGACTACTGCAGCCAGTCAAAAATGGGGAAGACAGTTGATCTGGTAACATAGCATAAATTCAGGCTGACACAGTTATGACAAAATAATACACATTTATAAGCACAAATATTACTTTGCAAAGACAACACATAGTAAATAAAATGAATAAAAATTAAATAAAAGTAACAAAAAACAATTGACGGTTCAAACTTAGCAGTCATTCAAAGGTATCTCACTTAATGTTGTTACACATTCTGTAAAATTCTCTCCCAAAGCAACCTAGTTAGATTATTTAAGTTTAGCCAATTTTATAAATATAAAATGCTCTGTATTAAATTGTGAAACTGCATTAGTATACTAACATTTAGTACAATAAATAAAATGAACCAAAAGAAGTAACTTTATCAAAAATAACAGAATTCAAGTACACAGAAGAACACATAAAATTTTATACAAAATAAAATATCACCTCATGTCAGCTTTCACGAAATACATATAATCATGATCTGGAAGCGGAGATATTTGCTCAATAAATTGCTCTCCAGTCATTGATGGAGGAAGACGTCTAATGACGACCTATCAAAAAAAATGCAAAATATTTTTCACAACAGCAATTATTTTAGAAAAACACACATAACTCAAGAAACAGCTTTTACTTTTGTTTGAAAAGTTTTATCACGTTTCATTTTGGACTTAAAACTCTCTGGAGAAGCACGTTTCAATCTCAAAGCATTACCATCTCTCGCTCTACTGCCAATTGTTGACATTTTTTTTTAAAAAAAAAAATAATAATGATTCTCTAAACAAATAGTTGAGTTGTTTTTGTCCTACTTCAACTGTGTTTATGATCAGTATTAGAAGGGAAATTCATAACATTAACATTTGTGGGTTCTCTGTAGCTTAGTGGTCGTGGCTGAGCTGCAGGCTCGAGTCTTTGTGCCTCTGAAGATATATCATATGGAGGGGCTAAGGCACGTTAAATCTGTCGTGGCTCAAAGTCTTAAACTGGCATGATATGAGTTAGGAGAGCTGGATGCCTACCTGTGTGTCATCTTCATCCCCTTACCATAGTTCAAAATTGTGAACTAATATCCCTTTTATTGTTTTAAGTGGGACGTTAATAAATAATCATTCAATCACTCATTTCGTATATGTACATTACGCATTGAAGCAGCAAGAGCATTAAAGACACACCGTATAGAGGGGTTATTGCTCGTTAAATCTGTCGAGACTCAAAGTTCTCAAAAGAGCGTGGAGTCGAAGTTTGGAGAATGGAGTGCTAGAGCTCAAGTGTCCTCCTCGTCACCTGAACGAGGCTTAAAATTAGGAAGACTCAACAATAGCCTAATGTACCTTCAAAACGGGGCAGTAAATACTCACACAAAACAGCACGAAAATTATTGGTAATGGACAACGTAATTTTGAGCTACAATCAGATTACAAGATCTAAGCATTTTGTGTTAACTTGCTCTTCTAACTTTTGTACATTACCAACGTAATTAACTTATGATTAATTTTTGGATAGATAGGGGCATCACAATGTCTCCCTGCAGTGAATTCCAAGTCATTGTGGAATCATGGGTAATAAATTTAATGTCACACTGGCCAAGGCTGGTTCTGACCCCTTCCTGTTTGTTATCAGAGCGCTAAGAGAATCCCGAATGGTAGATTTAAGGCTCATTTTCGAGAGAATATTCGAGACTCTGTGAGGAGAAAGAACCGAATGAAAAGTCCCATTCCTTGTAATCTGCCTAGGCCTATCGATGTTGTTAATTTTAGAATTACAAACACATGTACAGATTCGGATTGGCAGGTTCTACAACTTGCCTTCCTGAGCGGAGACCTTTTAGTCTTTAGTTCCGGACTTGGCGACGTACCAGTAACCATTGCAGTTATGAAAAGTCATCGTATATTTTATGGTGTCTCTGAACTGATGTTGGTCAAGCAAAAGTTTGGCGTGGGATAAAAAGAAAAAAACTTTTTACATAAGATTTTAAATTTTAAGCAAAAAAATATTATTGCAATTTTATTATTATAACTTGTTCCATTGGAGGTTAAGGCCCTATTGGGTTACGAGCTCTAAATCCAATGAGGTCTCGCAGATGAACAAATGCAATTACATGTAAGGTATCTGCTTCTAGATAAAGATGTATGAATCGCGTGTCCTATTCGTATTCATGTTTAAATAACATGTCTTCTAAATGGTAGTAACTTTTCAAGAAAAATAGTGGGTTTTATGTTACACACATTTGATATTAATCTGAAAATTCAAATATTCTACATAAGTTCATAAACAGCCGATTTAATTTATCTTAAAATATCGTACAGTATGAAATCGCATGTAAAATTAAACAGATTTAAACCCTTTTTTTTTCTTTTATTTCTAATGGACTGCCGATTGGAGTTTTTCCATTGCAGACTTAGTACATTCCCCGAAAGCTGGTATCTCTTTTTAGTGAGGCACCATATAGGCGAATACCAATCGCCGCAGGTAATTTTGACGCCATTTTCTCCCTAGAGAGAGGCACCTGAGCTCTGACGATGCGAACCTGCACTAGGATTTAATTTTGCCCAGAGCATCCCCCTCCCCTAGGGATCTTTTACATGCTGTATAATCATAGGACATGGCCGCTGTCGATTTTCTGCATCATGAAAATATACCGACTTGGGCTGGGGTCGAGCCCGCAAACTTGGGTGCAGAAGGCCAGCGACAAACCAACCATGCCACCCAGCCGGCACAGATTTAAACCAGTATGGATTATTTTGCTGCACTAGAATCCCACCTGAGGAAATATTCAACAAAACAAATACTTAGTATTTTAAGAATTTAGGTTATAAATTATTTTTAATGTTTCAATAACTAATGGATGAGGGATTTGCGTGATGTAGATTTTAAAACACTCAAAGAACTTATTAAGATAAGAAATGTTCCTTGTGTGGATTTGACACATTCTGATGCTCTCTTGATAAATATTTTAGCGATTAAAAAGATCATTCAAGATGAAGCGTTGGAAGGGTGAGGAAACTGGTCATCAGATGAGAAAGGCTGAAACATTATTCGTTGACTTGTAATCGTCAATGTGTGTAAAAAAATATGAATAAAAGCAGAAAAATACCCAAGAGTTACTAAAAGGTTGATTGTAAATATGAACTGTTTTCGATTTGGAAAACGGCTGTGGTAGCCTAGTGGTTATGGTCAGAAACTCGTGACCGACATTGTCGAATCCTGATACAACTGAAAACCTGCCGAATACAGGAGCCGATACACGTTAAATCTGTCAGGGCTCAAAATCCTCACTTGACGTGGTGTGTAAGTAAAGAGAGTGAGGTACCAGCTCATGTTTTGTCCTCGTCACTTGACTATGGTTAAAACTTATGAGGTCCGTTGCCAATAGCCTTCTTTCGAGTGCGACGTTAATAAAACCCTCACTCACCCGATTTGGTGAAAATTTTTAAATTGAAGTATTTGTTCAAGCTAAGAAAAATTTTCAGTAACTTTCAGTTCTGAATTATCTCGTATATTTTAAAAGTGTTTTCAAAATCTTTAATTTCTCTATGAAAAGGTAGAATGATCGACTTTCTGGTACGACACAATCTTCCCAAGATCAAATTTTTATCAGTAAATGGTAAAATAAAGATATTCTAAAAAGTACACTGAAAGAGCAGAAGCTGTTACCATGGGTCTAAAGATGGTTCGAAACAATCTACACATAATCGATGAATATTTGTTCGAAAAACTGGCATAGTGTACGATATCCAAACTGATCAAAATAGATTTGGCTCAACCATCCTCCATAATCTAGTTTTCATGTGATAAGTGCATGGAATAAATGTAACAAACGTGTTCAATCAAAACCCAATAATGTAGGCAATAAAGCTCTTCAATATTCCTTTTTTTCACAGGGTTTAAGAAGTTGTCAAATATGAAATAGAAATATTTGCATTTAGTCAAAAATTGTCTTAAAATCTGATTTCTTTATCACTACGTTAATTAAAATAGAATTTCAGGATCAAGATGAAGCTTCCACTGTAAACAAAAACTCAGTACTTGCAAAAAAAAAAAAATGTAATCATTTTTATTTTATTAATCGCTTATTGAAATTGTCCTTCAATAATTTTTCTTTCCTTTCCCATGTATGAAATTTGCAGGTCGTCGACATACATTTTACAATTGGTGGAAGGTACGAAATGTTTTTATAATGTATCACGTGACACACATAACAAAAACATCACATAAGGGCAAGTTAATTTTCTGCAATATCTATGCTTTAGAAATTTTTGGTTAAAAAATTTGTAAGCTACCCTTTGAGTCAAACGTAAATATATCTCGAAGGATATTCTTCTTACTGAAACATGTTTTAATAAAATTCATTTTTATTCGGTTTCTTCAAGTGTTTTTTTGTATTTATATTAATGAAAAATATTTCCTTAAGAAATGGACTAAAACTTTAAAGTTTTAGGTTAAAATTTAGATTTATAAATAGTAAGGGAATGGGTGCATTATGTATAATTGGAATGTCTATCATGGAAGATGCCAAAATTATTATTATAAGTTAAATGTTATGAATCACAGAATAAAAAGAAAAATGCTGGTTCACATTAATGACAAATTGCCCCCAAAATTTAATTCCATATGAAAAATAACTTCCAAAAACATAAAATAAAAATGCTCGATATTTCCAAATAAGTACAATTAAGTGGTATTTTATGTCAATTTTTTGAATTCCAATCAAAATATAAAACATGATAATGAAACAACTGATAGAAGTAAAATTTTGGTATAGATTTCAATTAAGTCCATTATTAAACTTGGAGGGGAAACATGCAAGCGTTTATAAACAAGCATAATACATATTTATGAAATGCCATCACATGTTCCATGTTAAAAGATTTTGTACAATTAGTTATAAAAATGCCTATGAAAATTTAACAGTTAAAGATCATTTAAATTTCATTTAAACTGAGCAAAATAATGAAAATTCATGATTAAAAAGAACTATTAATTTACTGCCAGTCAAATTTGAGGGCAAAACAAAACCTGAAGATCATCATTATAACTAATTTTATAAAACAAAATAAAATTTACTTCTGCTACACATAATTTTTGAAGTCAGTCAATTAGTTTTATAAAGATTTTAAAATTTCTTTCCATGGATCGAAAATTAATAATCCTTCGTGTTATATAAGTAATTTTTCCCCCCTTAAACTCAAGAATTAATCTAACATTGCCAAAAGATAATATTTCAATATTTTCTGTATTTCTATAATTAATTCACATTTGAAATTAATTATGTAAATGCATGAATTTCAAAAAATATTTTTTTTTAAATGTTAGAAACATATTTTTAAAAAAAAGATTTATTCCAAATTATTTTATCCAAAAAGGAAATATTTTTTGAAAGGAAAAATCAGTATCTCTTTCTTTCTCACACATATATTTACAAACTGTTTAAATCTGCATGTTATACAACTATAAGATATTCAATATATTACCAGCATCATTTATGAGACAATCACAAACAATTTTATTACAAATTCCAAGCTGTGATTCAAGTTAAAATACATAAAAATAAAAATTCAAAAAGTACCTAAATTCAAACACATAATTATGAATTAAAATATTTAGTTTCTGTCCATAAGGAAAAGCAGAAACTACACCATATTAAACCACCCATCAGGAAATTACTTGGATTTAATACTTAATTCTGTAAAAAAAAAAAACTTTTGACATTAATACTTACAAATTCTAATCCCTCTCATTCAATTACGCCATTTAATGCAACTATATTATATATATATATATTTTCTTTAAAATTCTCATTCAATGTTTACATATTTTAAATCAATGTAAAATATTTGTTTGAAAAAAATAATTTAAGCTATAAATAAAATGTTAATTACAGAAATTTTTTTAAAAAAATGACATGTTTTCAGCTGAAGAGAAATGTAAAATTTAAGAATGAATGTTTGTGATATTTTGAAGTGTTATTACTGTGAAGTCTAAGTCAATTGTAAAGAAATTCTTTAGATTATTTTTGTAATGAACCTCTTTTTTCCATTCCAGAAATAATGGTGCAAATGCACAACTTAAGTAATGCAGTTTGGTCAAGTAAATTTGGTTTTATTTAATTTTCACAATACATTTTTCTGAGTATAATTCAAAGATATTATTAAAGTATACTTAAACAAATATTTTAGTAAACTTCACTCTTTCATATATCTGCTTCTCTTTGAAGTTAATTTATCATTTTTTCATTCCATACAACCATGATTCCTTTATAAAATAAACTGAAGGCATATGCCACTTGTTGTAGACAATTAATACTCTTTAATAACTAATCACTTTCCCACAGGGTCAAATATTAAACATTTCAAAAATTGATGTAAAAAAATCCAAAATCACAGAATAAATGTACTTTTTAATCTTCCACACAATTATCTCTCTCCCCCCTCTTCTTTTAAATTCTAATTTAAGTTTCTTCCTTTAAAAACTTTCAAGAGTACTCCCATGCAATTATACAAATGTAAAATATATGAATAAAAAACTATATATATTCACACAGTTTACATACTCAAAAAATTATTGCACTACTTTTGAAAGCATATTTATTGCATAGTTTATAGAATGAATATTTATAATTATCTTGCAAGGTAATTAAAAAAATAGGGATTATTGCCAAGAATTTTGAACTTTTCTATGTCACAGTATTTGAAATAAGATTATTCAGCTTTAAAAGAAAAAGCTATAGAGGACAATTTGTTTTGGAACACAATTTAAATATTACTTATGGTTCAAATTACTTCAAAATAGAAGAAGATCTTTAAAAAAACCTTTAACATTTAAGTCAAATTATGGAACATTATTTTACAAGCTGATGACTATATCACACTGTAATAGAAAGAAACAGTGGCAAATTTAAGCATTGAAGCAGAGGAGTCAAAAGTTCCACGGATTGAATATCAAGCTAGAAGTCTATAAGGTATAGAGAATGTTTTTTAATTTTTTTTCTTTCTTTCTTAAGAAGATTAACAACTGGCCCAGCTCCTTTGCCCCAATGCAATTTTAATTTACATACTAATATTATACATAAGCCCTTTCAATTGTCTCAGTTCTACATAAAGCATGACCTACATATGATACATCACAGTAGAAAATACTTGTGATTAGGAACGGTAAAACTGATGATCACAATAGCACCTAACAGGTTGAGAGAAAAATAATAATAAAAGTGCACCCATGAGCTGAGCACCAACACAACTTATAAGGAATGTACTATTTTGAAGTGACTTAGGAAAAATGAAAAAACAAAAAGAAAAGAGGGGAAAAAAATTGAAAATGAGAAGGATATCTCTGAGAATTAAATACACTTATCACATTTTTTTAAGTGGTTTCTCTTTGAATTTCCCTTGGCAATTTTAAAGGTTACAATATACAATACCACAACCTCTACAGTATTTAATTTTATCACAATTTGCAACCTATAAGGCGTATTATGACAGAAGTGTTTTTCTTATGAGAAAAAGTTTCTGTACAGATCAATTTGTATCAAATCCAACAGCACTCATATTAGCAATCCAGAGAGTGCATGAATTTGACACAGTTCACTTTGCTACACAGTTTTTCCAAAGATATACAAATGTTTTCTGTACATCTTGCATTGGTCCGAAGAAAGCGACATTTCTCCTTGCACACATTCTTTCAAAGACATGACACAGACATAAATTGTGGCACATTGTTCGTTCACATTTAAGGAATGATTATTTCTTTTCTCCTTGAAGCAGTTTGTGTAAGACAAGCATACACTAATATTGTAAGCATAATAAACCAAACACTTAATACTGATTGAAATAAGTTATAATTAATACATCCAATAAACAACTAAAGAGCAGGTACTAAAAACAATGTAAAAATTGATTGCTGTTAAGACTATTGGGAAACAGATCTTTTTTCATGAGAAAATATACATTCATAACAGCATATCTAAAACTTAAAAAATAACAAATCCAATATTTTCTACATATTAAAATGTTATTCTTTTTTTTTTAAAAAAAGTTATCCTACAAAAAAAAAAAACATTAAAAAAGATAATGGAATAAATAATTAATTGTTCCTAAGATTTCAGTAGATATTTCAAAATTCATTAAAAAATAGTAAGAAAAAGAGAAGGCAGCAAGTCTAGAATTAAATCTAAGATGCACATTTCAGTAAATATTTTATAACCCGATGTACTACATTATAGTCCATCGAACCAATCTCGTATACTATAGTACATACTAGGCTTAATAAATTTGTCTAAAAAGATATCTGGTAGTGTTGAACATATTGACAGTTATACATTTTTTTATATACAGTAAATAAATCTACAAAATAAAAATATAAAATACAGCTTCCAATTTAATACTGAAGAAAAAAATTATTTAGTGGCACAATATATAATACATAAATTAAATTTTTTTAAACTTATTAAATTATATTCGAATATAATTAAATTAAATTTAGAAAAACTCAAGAATTTTAAAAAATGTCTTTAAAAATAAAATAGATAATTTTATACAAATAACCTGAGTATAAAAAGAAAGATCAACCAGGATGCCAAAGTGCATTTACTAGCTTCATTTTTGGAAACAGTAAAACACAAATCAGAAAGAAGAAAAAAAAAATATTTACAAAAAAAAAAAAAAATCTAATATTTTTTGCATTAATTTAACAGTGACAGAAGGCATTCCAAAATAGGAAACTGTTAAATCATACAAATAGATCCAGAGTGCAAGAAATTTTCTTCTTCCAATTTCTTTTAACAATTCTAAAACTGGTCATTGTTGCAAGACTACCAAAAATATTTCCAGTTAAATTTAGTTTGCTAATACACACGATTTTATTGATTGTTATGAAGTTGGCTGTTGATTTTGAATATTTAGTTGTTGTTGAGTGGGCTGTTGTGACACTTGAGGAGTTGAGTTCATAGAAACTGAAGGCTGATTTTGTTGCTGTTGCTGGAGTAATTGTGATTGGTTAAGTTGCTCAAGAGTTTGTTGGGTTGCATTTGCTCTTAGGTAATTATTTTCATATTCAAGTTGGGATATTTTCTCCATCAATTCAGTAATTTTTTCTTTTAACACATCGACTTCTTCTCTAACAGCAAACATTAAATGGCTTTTCACTAAATCCTAAAAGAGAAAGAAAAAAAAATCACTATTACATGAAATCTTCAAAAAAAAGTGCACATATGAAATTTGTAAAATAAGTTAAACCTAAAGAAAGATAATTATGTAATTTAGAATTGAGAATAAGGGGTATTACTTATTTAAGATACAGTTATTTAGGGTATAGTACAGTAGTGTACAGTTTAGTACAGAGTAATTAAAACTTGTGTCATTTATATAAATAAAAAAAAAACATTTTTTATGTACTTTTAATTAGATTTGTAGTTTTATCTGAGAAATTAATTTACCTATAAAGAGATTAATATTCTTTATTATTAATAATTCTCTAATATCTAATTGTTTATAAAGATGCAACATTTCCTATCTTTTTACAATCTATTACACCAATATATATCAGAAGAGTATTATTTAATATAAATTATTCAAAACATATGCAATACCTATGCATATATATCCACTGAGCATAACTAACTTTAACTTTCAGAAGCATTAAAAATATGAAAAATAGAGCATCATTTTGGGGTTGAAAGTTAAAATGTTAATTGATACCATTTACAATATTCCCTAATGGAAAAATAGTCAATTAGAAATTGGTAATATTTTCCAATTCTTTAGACTCAACTTTTCAAAGAAAACCGCATCAGTAAAAAATATATAAGTATTAAGAGTTCACTGTACATTCCTTTATGAATAACAAGTAAATTCAATTTTTCACATAATAAAAATTGGCCCCTCCATTTCTAAATTGTACAGCACAGTTTTTAGTTGTATTCAAGACAATTTTTAATCAAATAACATTTTAGTAATTTGCAGGCATGAAAAGTTGTTTATCTATTTAAGTAAAAACAGCATATTCTTTTAGATTTTGTTATTTACGTTAACAAGCATTTGTTGTACTATTTCTAAAATAGCAGTCCTTTTACTGCTACTTTATAAGAGTGTCAATAACCAATTTTAAAATAAAAAGCATGATATAGAGTAATAATATACACAAACATGCAAAATAATATTAATAAATCAGAAAACTTTGCCCTCTCCAGTTAGGATGTATACATTCATTTTGATTTAATCAATTACACTGTTGCAAATGCAGTATTATGAAAGAAGCATCCAAACTGAATAAAAGTTTCACAATGCATAAATCATATTGGGATACATAAATGATCCATAATATACCAAAGATGCACCAACATTGGCATCTGTAACACTACCAACAAGAGCTATATAAAGGGAGAACATGTTGTTTTTAAGAACAATAGTTGCTTTTTGCAAGTAGCTTTAGTATATCTAAAAGTAAAAACAAGTGTTTTTCGAGCCTTTCCCCAGAGTTTGGAAAGAAATTGGTGAGCATGTTGGATATAAGGAAAAAACAATAATGCAAATCTGTAAATGATAGAAGCAGGATGGAACAAATGATCAAAAGCACCAGCCTCATTGCACCACTACACATGATGGCAGGCACGTAGTACACACAACAGATGGTTTTGCTCTGTAGCACAACAATTGACAATTACACATACCATTTGATGCCATTCACTGTACAGTGGAATGTCTGCAAAACATCCATTATTGAGATTATCTTTATATCAAAACTACATGTGCTTCAATCTCTATGATGTCTTGAACAGTAGTCAATCAAATGACATGACATTGTATTTATAAATAAATCACACGTCACATCATAATGATTTAATTAGAAGCTTGAGGTCACTATGAAAAGAGGTTGCTTAGCTAATGCCTTATACGAGTGGTTTTAAAACTATGTTACATGGAATTCTATGAGTCAAAATAAAAATTTGAAAAAAAAAAAAACTATAAATATGTATGCAAAACAGATTTAAATTCTCTATGGAGTTTGTATGACAAGTACCTAAAGCCATGTTTTCCAATGCAAGCCCCGTGTTCTATGGTGAAGGAAAAAAAAAATTTTTGCACCATACGCCTCTTTCATAATAATTTCCTCCTATTTTTATTATGTAATAAAATAATATAAAAATAATTTTTCTTTATATATACTACCTAGATTATGAATATTCTGTTGTTTATGACCCTTGGTTCTACCAAATAACTTGATTCTTGTTAGTGCAATGTTTTGAAAAACTAAGTGGAATGAACTGGATAAAATTTGATGATGAAAAAATTTTGTTAAAAATTATACAATAAAGCAACTTTTTTTGTTTGTAAAAAAACTCCTGTAGCAGAACATTTTCAAAAACATATCAAGCACCAATAAAATAATATTTCACAGTGGAGCAAGAATAGATAATCAGAAGGTTTGCCAATGAAGAAAAATGAACAACTTATGGACATATTGATAGATTTGACATTAAAATCTTAATTAAAGCAGGAACAGCTCCTAAATTTTAGGCTGCATATTTATAGAGAAGTTTCTTATACAGTTATAAACATTAACATTTGTTACACAGAAATAAACATTTTAATGAATCATGCATTTAACTTAAAAATATTTCTAAGTGTATATGGCAACAAAAAGAAAATATGCAAACAAATATAAAACATGAAATGCAACTTCAAATAGCTTCCATTGAATTAAGACTTCCACTGTTTGTGTAAAAAAATACAAACACATATCCCAGTTACTAAACATAATGATAGGATAGATGGCATCTGAAACTAAGAATTAATTAACAATATAAATGAGTAAATTACATTAATATGCTAAAAGTTTTGAGTAAAAAAAAATAGAGTATTTTTCTCAGATTAGTTTTACTTAAAAATAGCTGAAGCATGTTAACCTACTTTAAATATTATTTTCAGATGTATTCTTCAAAGGCTTTAGAGTAGGGTTCCCCAGAACACCTCTACAGTTTTAAGGGTTCCATGAGTCGACGGTGTTTGAAGACCACTGCTTTATATGTTGCCATAATGGTCCTATAGTTTGATATGCCATTGGATTTCACACCTACAACTCCTAGTATGCATTGCCTCAGTAAAATAACACTATCTTTGAGGTTTTGGTACTTCTTTGGCACTGTCCCTTTCACACACCTTCAGAGCTTACTTGCACCCACATTCAAACAGGACAACACACAGCCATAAATGGCCTGTAATATTCAAGACTTCCACCACTACCAGATTGCACTACTACCCTGGCATGCTTGCTCTCCTGATCTGTAACATACTGAACAGATCTGGTTGATGATTGGAGAATAACTGGCTTAGCATGCACCACACACTGCTACAACACATCAACTTTGACAATGTGTAAAGGAAGCAAGGACTGCCATATTGCAAACAAGATATCCCAAACCTATTTTATTCAATGCTGAGGCACATATAAATAGTTATTTTCAACTGTGGCAGCAACATTTATATCGCCTCATAGAAAGCTGTAGTTTCCAGCATTTCATCTTTTGTACTGTGCATTTTCTAATAAATTTGCCACTGATATCTTTTGTCCATATTAATGTTGCATTTTGTATGGTCAATAAAGTAGGTTGAATAATTTCTTTGACTACGAAACATTTTTAAAAGTTTGCATTCCGGAAAATTAGTAAGGATTATCACCTTACTGTTACTTTCCTAAGTTAGATAGAACCAATAATCAATATCTTAATTTTTTAATTGTTTTAATGCAATTTCTTTTGTTTCATGACAAGTTTAGCATATAGAGTAGCTGTGCAACTGTTTCATAGATAACTGGCCTTCATAGAAAACATACAGCTACGATAATTACAAATAATTTAATTTAAAAATGACAGTGAGCGTAATCACTATCTGAGAATTGAGATAAAAAATATGCAATAATCCTCACACACACACAATTTCACTAATAATATTTTTATAAGAAGAAACTATTATTAATGGGCTCCACTCTAATACTGTGAATCATCAAGTAAGAAGTCCACCCTGTGTGAGATTATTATTCAGCTGACAGATTCTACTAGTAAATGATTGTGCTTATTAAATGTTAAATAAGTTCCTTTTTGATACATTTGGATTACAACATGCTCAAATTTTTCAATGCATGTTAAATTCAAGAAAAATATTTTATTGTTGTACACTTTTGGAAGAGAAATTTATATATATATGTTTCTTTTATGATCTTATACAAATGATATTCCTGAACAGTATAAATTTTGATAATTGGTGTATTTTTCAAACAAAAACTTTTTGAATTGCCTTTTTTATTTCGTTTCTTGAGTGATTTGGGATGCAGCTCACAGTACTTTTTGCATGTTGAACAATTTACCAATTAGATGGCAAATCATTTAATTGTAATTACTTATACTTAAATGAATTAACACTTGTATCCTGCTTTGATTCATGTAAAAATATAGAACACATATTTATTCTCATGAAACCATCTTTATTTATAATTCTATTTACACTGTTGCCACTAACAGCTTTATAATTCTACAAATCTTTTGATATCAACTATGCAGTCCCAACATACTCCTACCTTTCATCTTTGAAGACAAAACTTATCCTCTAAGCATGGTGCAAATGTAAGACTTTAGAAGAGCATGAAATTATTCTAATTTTGAGCATTTTACAGATAAGCTTGAAACAGAGATGTTGTAATGAAAGTTATATAAGAGAAATCCTTTGGATAAAACACACTCCTGTACAGTTTACATTTTGACAATATTATAAAGTTTTCGTCTTCATCACTTAGCTGAAAATTCTACGGCTGTACACAAGAATTTAACAGACCACACTTTTGAGGGATGTAATCATTGGAATGATTTCCTTATCTGTTAGTTTTTAATCAAAAAACTTTCCAGTTTATTCAGAATGAAAAGTTCAGATACTTGAATTAAGAGTAAAGTAATTTTCTTAGCACTGCTGTGAATGGTTTCTTTTCGAATATCATATCAAGTTATGCTTTTTAGGATATCTAATTATTTCAAATAATATTCTTTAAATCTATGATGTAACTTTCAATGTTGTAAATATCGGATTTGATTTTAAATGCAATGCTTCACTGTCAATGCTTAAATCAATATTTTTCATTTCTTATACATCTTATATGAAGTGTACAGGAAATATTGGTTTTTAACTCATTCATATCTTTGTATAAATAAGTCCAAGGACAATTGTTTATGGTAGATTCAACGTCCCACATAAAAAAAGTCAATAACATAAAACATGGTTATCCATTTTTCTTTATCATGGCTCCTTAAGTAACTTTAAACATCATCTCTCTATGTTTATATACTGTTGGGAGATTTAAGTATAGTTTGATTAGAAAAGTTGCACTTTTCTCTTCTTTGTCTCTTTCCATTTTAATAACTGGTGTGATTAGAAAGATTTGCCAAAATTCGTTCCAATACCAGTATTTAAAATTCATGAGCAACCTCTTAAGTAGAAAAACATCAATGTGCTTGAATAAATGTTTCTATGGAAAGAATTATTGCTCTATAAATGCTAAATGTAAATAGTATCTACCCCATTTTCCTCCTCCTCATATATAAAGGGGACCTGCTACTTCAAAGGCAGCGACTTTGTTCATTATATATATATAATGAGAGAATTATTAAGAGGTAAAGGTGAAGCTGCAAGGTTGACTCAGCCTTTCATCCTTCAGTGGGTTGATAAATGAGTACCAAGCTTGCAATGGGAACTTAACACTGGGGGTTTTGCGTCAGACTGACCACCAGACTGGAACATCTGCTCATGCACCTCAGGGCCCAAAGTCGCGCAAGCCTTGGCCCTCATGGGCTGTTGCACCACTGAGTTAAGTTAAAGGTGGAGCTTCAGGAAATACTAAATTCAGATGAATGTTTTTTTCACACTGTGCACTTAACTACAAAGAAGATAACTCAGGCTGTCTTCCAACCACGAAAAACACAAAATTTTTCTTTTAAATAGCATGACTTTGCATTTACCTGTGACACAATTATACATACGTCTAGTTAGTCTTAAAACTATTAGATGATCAAGTAATTGGTGTAATATTTTAGATAGCCAGTAGAAGAAATGTTATTCATAGAAAACAAATTCTTGTATATGAAAAACAGAAATTATTTACAACTACACCGATTGAATGTAGCCATGCAGATAACTTATATTGTACACTTTAACTAAAAGATAGAGCAATTTAGGCAAGGAATATATATATATTGAATGAATAGTTATATATATAACTATTCATTCAAAAAAATATTATATGCCTTGTCTACCTACATGTCTTTCCAATATCTACTAGTTTTCATTTATTATTATTATTATTTTTTTTATGTGTATGTAATAATCCTACAATTACAAAATTATGTCATCCTTTAAATACTTTAAATACAAATAAGGGAAAAAACTACTATATACCCCTACAAATTTTGTTTATAATTGAACAAAATAGTATCCTTTGAAAAAATAAAGCCCTCTCCTTTTTTTCCACACCAGTAACTCTTTCTACTTCAAACTCTGCATATACTATATATGAATA
>BMAV01020485.1:132279-149062 GCA_019973955.1 Trichonephila inaurata madagascariensis | reverse complement strand
CTGTGGATACTCTTGATCAACTTTTAAACACATACATTTGTAAAAGAAAAACAAATTGCTGGCCCATGATAGTATTCTATAAGATGCTTGACACTTCAGCATACAAAGCGTTTGTTCTGTGGACCAATACATAGTGAATGGAATGAAAACAAATTGACTAAATGAAGGCTATTTTTGGAAAAACTGGGAAAATCACTCATTTTCCCACATATTGAAGCAAGGTCACACCTACTAAAATGAAAGGGCTCAATAAAAAAAGTGAAAAAACTCAGAGAAAAAGGCAAAATGTACCAACGATATTTGCTGAGAATACTTCATTTTGTGTCAAACATGCAAGGTGCAAGCTCTATCCATCAAGCAATGACAACAAAACTAATATGTTATGCTACAATTGTAAGAATCAATTTGCAATTTGCAAAATCTCATGCAAGATATTACTTTTCAAATTGAAAATAAAGGCAAGTTTTAAATTTCAATATTTTTGTTATTTTTATATAGATGTTTTATATTATTAGACCTATTTTTAAACTTATTATTGTTTTAACCATTTCCTATACATGATGCATGTTATTTACTGTAAGAAAGGTTAGTTTTCCGAATCGGGTCATATATTGACCCGAACGCTACATATGTGGAGTAAATAATGAAGAGAACAACAGGGTTAACTTCTCTATCATACATACACATGCAAAATTTTGGCTTTACACATGTTTTAATGAGCTATATGGGGTAGTTTTAATTTTTTTTCATCTAAGACCATGTCATTTTTAGGTTTTGTCATACAAACAAAACAGCTTAAATTATTTCACAGCAAAGTGAATATGTCCTACTCTTCTTCCCTCTAAGTTCAAATGGAACATAAGGCTTTGTCCAGGTCTCTAACATCATAAGTGGTAAAACATGGTACTGTACTGAATTCTTTAAGACTTGCATAAGCATTTTTGTTTTAGGTATATTCAAACTTTTTTTTATTCATTTTACTAAAACATTTCCTTTTAGAATTAAAGATCATTTTAGATTTTATTTGTTGATGAAAGTCATAAGTACGGTTCTTATAACAGGCAAATATAGAAAAACTAAAAAGACACAAGATGTTATTCAAAAATAGTAGGAAGCAACGGTAAAAATAATCTGAAACTGTGTCAGCTTTGGATGAAAAAAACTGCAATATTAGGATCCAATACAGGAGCAAATTATGTTTTAACTCACAAGCTATGTTTTCTGAATTATGGAAGAAAGTTCCTGGTAACAGTTGTTTGCACTGTGTTGCTATTAAATACCACCATTCCATGGGGTACTCTGTAAAAATGGAACTTTTGTGCTAGTCTTGTAATGAAAGTTTTGGAACAGTTTACTCAAGTTTTCAAGAGGGGAGGAAAAGCTAGCATGATATAAATAGCAAGCTGATTAGTGCCTTATTATCCATAATCAGAGACCATGGTGCTTTGAAAACTAATTTCTTTTTTGCTAAACATGCTGACAATGGTTCATATATTGCAAGGACTTGCCAATATCCTAGGATTATGTATACCAGGTGTATGCATATCAAATGAGACGATTGCTAACAGATGTCGCCACGCATATATGCAAGCAATTCGAAACCGTGACACATGATTTTTTTACAGTTTGACCTTTGATACTCATGTTTAGTTTACATTTGGACGAGTTTCAGCGTGCATTGTAATTTTTTTACTGTTTTGAAAATGTCGAATTTTATGACTTCCGACCACGATTTACAGACAGCATTAATTTTTTGTTACCATCTGAAGAAAAATTCTGCCGAATCGCATCAAATGCTTGTAGAAGCATACGATGGTAATTCTTGGAGCCATGCGCAATGCTACATGTGGTTTGAAAAGTTTCAAAATGGTGATTTCGATGTAAGAAACGAGGATCATGGCAGACCAGCAAAAAAATTTGAAGATGCTGAATTGCAAGCATTATTCGATGAAGATGATGGCCAAACACAAGAACATCTTGCAGAATAATTGAATGTTGACCAGAGCACTGTTTCCCGTTGTCTCAAAGCAATGGGCAAGATAATAAAGGTCAGTAGATGGGTACTACACGAACTAACGGACCGTTAACAGGAAAACCGAAAACTCGTGTGCGAAATGTTGCTTGCCCGCTACAAACGCAAGTCATATCTCCATCATATTGTGACTGGCGATGAAACTTGGATTTATTTTGAGAATCCCAAGCGTAATCGATCATATGTTGACCCCGGACAGACGTCCAAATCGACCGCAAGGCTGAATCGCTTTGGCCGCAAGACAATGCTGTGTATTTTCTGGGATCAGGAGGGACCAATCTATTATGAGCTTCTCAAACACAGAGAAACCATTAAAACTGATCACTACAAGCAACAATTACTTAATTTGAATGATGCTATACTCGAAAAACCCGAGCAATACAAGAAAAGGCAGCGCAAAGTGATTTTCCTTGATGACAACACACCTAGCCACCGTGCTAAACCGACCAAGGACATCGTTAAGGCGCTCGGCTGGGAGCCCTTAGCGCATGCAGCTTATTTGCCAGACTTGGCTCCTTCCGATTACCACCTATTTGCATCATTGGGACACGCATTGTTTGACCAGCGCTTCACTTCTTACGAAAACGTCAAATCTTGGCTTGATGACTGGCTGGCTTCAAAAGACCGATCATTTTTTGTGGGTGGTATTCACAAATTGCCCGAAAGATGGGGAAAATATGTAGCTAGTGATGGATATTATTTGGAATAAAGAAATATTAACAGTTTTCGCAAATTTATGGTGCTTTTTTTTAAAAACAATCGTCTCATTTCATTTGCATACACCTGGTAGTTATTAATATCCTTAGATGATTTATCAACTTTGAGAGAAGAATGAGGAATGAGGTGAGAATTTTGGGAGTCAACAGTATGGAGTATCACATAAGGCAAAAGGTAAATGTTAAGGTGTGTGACAAGAAATTTTGATGAAAAATATGGAACTATGGAGATAGATACATGCTGCTCTAATAATCAGGAGAGATATGAGAACCAAATGAGATCTGTTTCCAAACTGAGAGATGGTGACTCGAAATCTTTTCAATTTTTTGCAGAAAATAACATTTATGGATCTGATATCAAAATTGAAAAGGAGGAATTATTGAACATTAATGGAATGAAGCTGGGTACATCTTTAAGCAAAAAAGTTAAAGAATGAAGAATAAAAAGGTGACTTGGTAAATATAATCAAGGAAGCATTGCTTATAAAAATATCACGAGAGAGAGAGAAACTACAAAAATGTTACAGAAATGCCATTAAAGACAATGCACCAGACATCAAAAATTTATTTAGTGTATTGTTACATTTTAAAAGATTGTTCTTTAATTACTGAGTTTTTTAATGCAATAAGCCACAATTGGGTCATTCCTAAAAGCTTGGTGGGCTGCATGCAACCAGGGTTTTGAGTATCAGTGTTCCGAGTATCAGTGTTCCGAGTATCAGTGTTCCAAGGTGTGCACTA
The DNA here is from genome assembly GCA_019973955.1 of Trichonephila inaurata madagascariensis. NCBI lineage: Eukaryota > Metazoa > Arthropoda > Arachnida > Araneae > Nephilidae > Trichonephila > Trichonephila inaurata. The sequence goes on along the minus strand of BMAV01020485.1, from coordinate 145,573 downwards.
AATTTTAACTTATAAGATTGAATTACTTTTGACAATTTTTTAAGGTAAATAAATGGACAAAAATGATACACATACTGTTGTTTCAACAAAAAAATATTTTGCTTTATAATTTGAAAAACTAACTAATTTTAAATCCAGATGTAAGCAATCCATTGATGGATTTAAAAACTGTAAAGGGAAATTTTTTTAAAATAAACATAATGACAGAGGACACAAAGAAAAATCAAATTTTGACTTTTAAGATCAGTTAAAAAAATGTTTTTTTAAATATAGCAAAATATACTGCATCACATACCATTGCTTGTTCTATCTTGTTATCAATAGCAACAGTACTGGTCCCACTAGGAACACTAAAATAATAATAATAATATAAATACATGAAAGTGACAGATATAAATACATTAAAGATAAACTCATTAAAATGAGTTTAAATTAAGTTAACAATTAACATAAATAACCCAAGAAATGATGAATTGGATATTAACCGGTGATAAACTTTACGGTATTCAGAAGCCATTGCAAATACATGCATCTTCCAAGACTGTCCAAAGTTTACTGATAGGAAAGTGAGTAGAAGTGATTGTTTATTGCATAAAACTAGAACAGTAACTTGCTAAGGATTAAGATGATGGGCTGATAAAGGGGGGAAAAAAGAAAGAAGATATGAACGCAAAAAAATTACAAACTCTGCAGTTAACAGTTATATACTGCTCAGTAAATAATTATTTGCAGTGAAAGAGTAAAATATCGATAATTTATTACCATATTCAAAAAGAGGGCATAGTATTTTTACATTTTTTTCAAATTTTTTAGATTTGAAAATAAATACCAGTAAAAACTTAAGCAATAAAATAATTGTTCACTGCAGAGGAATAAGTTAATTTAAAAATTTACATACTAAATATAATTTACAGTAATGTAATTAAATAACCTTTATTTAACTATTCAGAAAAAACTTGAAAAGTTATGAGAAAAGCATTTAAATCTAAAATTTGTCATGTTCTTATATGAACCTTAGAAAAACCAACATTCAGAATAACCTTATATGATTATTCTGAATATTGGAAACCAAATACTTGTTTCACAATGTAAAAAATAAAAACTATTATTCAATTAAAATTATAAATACATTGTTTTAATCGTAAAATAATTTTGCAATACAATATATTTTCTAATGAGGCAAATTTGAGTTCTGAAACAAGTATTACTGTATTCAATATGAAATTGAAAGGTAGAATAATTTTTCATCTTTAGATACAAATTTTTCTTTTCAAAATTATAAGCCCAAACAAACTGAATACTAGAGTAATAATCTAATCTTGAACATAATTCAAAGTTTTGTGTTAAAAAACATATTTTATAGATAAATTTCAATTTCACCTTAATTTATTTAAAAGAACTTTTAAGAGGTCTCAGGGGTGTTAAATTTCTCTAGAGGTCTGAAAATGTAAACAATTTTAAAACAGGTATAATTCTTTTAAATTTAAATTAAATAATTCGAATCTTTTACACATTATTTATAAAGGAATGGGGCTTCAGAAAAGTATAAAATGTTTAAAATATAATCTTAATTTTAAAAACTATAAGCATATGAAAATAAACTTTTCTATAAGAAATATTTATTAAGCTTTACGTCGTGCATGCTATTTTCTAAAATAGTAGCTTTAATTACTAGCTATAAGTTGATTAATAAAGCTAAATGTATTTTCATTACACTGTAGCTATTTTTATATAAATAGAATAATAACTTACATATTTTAATAAATAAAAAAAATATATTTTTTAAAAATATTTAAAAAATTGCAATGTTTTACAAATATTTTGAAATACAAAAGATATGTAATACTAAAATTAGGTAGGGTTTAAAGAGTATGATGCATTTCATAGTTCTATAAAGTTTTATACATCAGAAGCTACTATTTTAGAAAATAGCGTGCACAACGCAAAAAATACTTAATATTTATCAGAGAATTTTTATATGCTTATGATTTTTAAAATTATTATTATATTTAAAACATTTTATACTTTTCTGAATCCCCATTCTTTTATAAATAATGTGTAAAAGATTCGAATCATTTAATTTAAATTTAAAAGAATTACACCTGTTTGAAAATTGTTTATATTTTCAGACCTCTAGAAAAATTTAACACCCCTGAGACCCCTTTTAATAATTTAAGTTTATCAAAAGGTTGTAAAGGCATAAAACCTTAAAACAACTTTTTCCACTTAGTCCAATTTTAAAAGCAAAGTCAAAAATGCATTACAAAGAATAATACACACTAATAATACACAACATTACATTATATAAACACAAGCTCAACAACAAAAATGTTAAAAATATGGTTAAGATTATAGTTTTGAATTCAGCCTTTTGTTTTTGATGGTTATAGAGAACAATAATGAAAATATTCTGAAACAATGTTCTATTACAAATAAGTTCTTGCTACAGGCGCGTAGCTACCACCGTATCAATGATACGGGGCCCCATCATACGTAATTATAGTCCCATTAACAGAGCTCCCATACCTAAAAAAGGCCCCAGTAGGAATTGGGATACAGGGCCCTTTGAGAGCTAGCTACACTCGTGTCTTGCTACAATAAGGAAAGTAGTATTATTGTAGTTCTATTTAAATTAAAAAAATTTTTTTTCATGCACAAGAAATACAACTACCAAATCATTAGTAAGCTTTAAACATGTAAATTTAGCACTAAACGTGCATGTTGATTTGAGCATTTCCTGATTTTGTGTCAGAACTGCTCTATTTCAAGTTCATATAATGATTTAATTATTTATTTTACTTATTTAAGTAGATTAAATTTTAAAAATACTTAAATATAAAAGTATTTTTAAGATAAAAAAATAATAAATATCCATCCACCTTTGTAAATTTTTATATAACAAATTGTCTCATTAATCAGTATCAAGCCCTACATTTTCAAAAATTTTAATTTTCATACATGCAGACTATATCAACAATTGAGTTGGAATATTTATTTAGGCATAAAATTTAAATCTGTTAAAATTTTTCAAGTACATGAAACAACAGAGGTAACATGCTAAAAATGCAGCAAACAGGATTATTATTTTTTTATTTAAGACAAATTCACTTGTACTGGAAATTTCAATTTGTTTATTTAAATTAACCATTCTTTAAAACTACATATGTACCATAGACTTTATTATTTACAAGCTGTGATTAAACTTGTTATCAAGATAAATTATTGCACATAAAAATGAAGGCTTTTCTTAGCAGTTTACTCAAAATATTAAAGATAAAATAACTTTTGGGTTCATACGATTCTCAGTATAAATTTTGAGTTAAATAAAAATAATAAATGCCAAATTTAACAATAAAAATAGCTTCATGAAGAGATTTAAAATAAATACAAAGAGTGAAGAATAATTTAAAAAACAAATTTCATTTCATTAACTTTAATGGAAGTCTAAAACTACCCATTTTGTTTAACATTTGCCAGATAGTCTTTTACAAATATGTTCAATTAATGAAACACATGCTTCATGAATATAAATATCTTTCAATATATGGATATTTTATTGACTTTTACTTTACAAAGGAAAATAAAGAAAAACTTGGAAAGACAGTTATAAGTTCAGAAAGCAAAAATTGCTGGATTGTTCACTAATTTGTCCAATTTAATCACATAATGTGAAGTGAAATAAAAATACTATCACTCATTTGTGGCTCAACATTAAAACTTATGTCTCATATCTCTCTCAACATAACTTATTACTAAGTTTAAAAACTATAGTAATGTATTACATTGTTGTTCGATTTAGTCAAATCAAAAGACATCGGCAAATGTCGCGATATACAGTCAGAAGAGGAAACCATGCTCCCGCAAGTACAAACACACATTAATAATACCAATAACTGCATGTGGGGATAGGGATAATTTTTCAATTAACAATGTCTTTTTGCTTGGTGTAATTCGTTAAGGGTATAATATGCATGTACCAAAACTGCATACAAATAGGAGTAAAAAAAGGATTTTTTTTCCTCAGTTTGAGTGAACAATTGCTCTCTCTTGCAAATGCAAAAAATTCCCAAATTTCAAAAGCCAATTTCTGTAATAAATTAACAGATTTTGCTTTTATTAATATGATAAATGTATCACATAATTCATAATAATTTTACATTCCTATATTATCAAATTCTTAAATTTCAACCAAAGATTTTACAAGTACAAACCAAGAGGAAATAATACATTTCAATGCCAAAAATAGATGAATGCATAAAAAAAAAAAAAAAAAATGTTACACTTTCATCCAGTCAACAACACAGAATTAACTTGCTTAAGTTTTTTATTGTATTACCAGTGGTACTTTATTGCTCTTTTATCATTTAATAATATTTGACTCACAGAAAAGAAAAATTACCAATGAAAATTAAAAAGTTCAGGGTGAAATTTGACTTTGTACAATAGGCTAAAAGTTTCCAACCTCTGATCCAGATTAGTGTATTCAATATATACAGGCTGTCCTAAAAAAATGTAGACATTCAATGTTTATAACGTCCACATTTTGTTTTATTTTAATGCGATGGCTTGAAATAATAGCTGAAGTCAAACTAAACTTTGAGCAAAAATAAATAATAATTCATTTTTAAGTGTGTTTCTGGAAGACTAAGAACATAAGTGTACAAAAACAGTTTAGAAAAGAGTTTCAATGAGAGACAGCAACCAAATTCACAATTACTCACTCGCAAGATAAGTTTGAAGAAGACAGAATTTTTAAGAATGCCCAGTACTAACCTATTATTGCAAAAATTGCCAACATTCAAGATAACTCGCCTGGTTGGCAATCCCAATTTCACATGTGTCATATGTGTTGAATTGACAATCATGTGTGTGCTTTGTTTTATAATGTCACCAAAAGGTTGCGATAATACATAAGTACCAAATGCCCAAAAGCACTATTCTGGAAGAGAGCGATCATCTATTAGCTCCATAAGAGAAAAAGTCTTTAAAAGATTTCATCAATTGATTAGAAAATCTATTTGGTAAGCAGTTTATGAGATAATCCAAAGTCCAGCACATCCATCGTATTTTAAAGAGCGCCCAATGGAAAATTAGATTAGTCTTACGTTTTAAATAAAGATGACCATGAACTGAGAATTGAATTTTGAGAGTGGTACCCAAATACCAATTGAAATGGTTAGGAATAGTTTGGATTTTATCGATCAGCATTATCAACTGTTCCTGGGTCATAATTTGAACTCTTTCGTTAAATGGCTGGTTTCTACTTTTGTTCACAATACATTTTGAAACCTTTCTGTATCATAATTGTTAATAATACAGTCATTCTAAGAGTAAACATTTTATTGGGACACTCTGTATATTCGTTTCTTCAACATGATTTACTTTTAAAAGCAATGAAAATAAATAACATGCATCAACTTACCACAAAATTTCATTGTTAATTCATATATCATTGTTAATTCATATATATAAGCATATTTATATTAACAGGGTACAAATTAAAAATAAGTGCAAATAAAATTTGTCATTCAATTTTTATGCCCTTTTTGCAAATAAACTGTTACTTATGGGTCACTGGGATCACGAATTGACAACTGCTTTTCCAAGTTGTTGCTAACATGAATATTGGTAACATCTGATGTTACACACACTACAAGCACAATAACTGAATATAATTTGGCATAATTTCCCACATGTTGCCAAGTCTGGCTTCACACACATGGTCCCTATAATCTATACATACTAATAAAGTAACTAATGCAATGGAAAGCACAATTTGGCATTTTCCAAATGATGAAGAAGCTACTGTCAAATGATTTCAATATTATTCCATAGATTATGAGTTAACAATTCTCATAGTTAATTCTAATTACATGCCTCCTTTTTAGACTGCATTTTAAGTTGTTTTTTATTTACACATCCTTCTTTTTTAATCCATTTTGTTCCATTTTCTTGGCAACAAACAGTACCATACTAGTAGAATTTGTGCTCGTAAAAGAAAAATTTGGGAATATAGAAAATTTACGCAAAGGCAAAGAGTTCTAGCTAAATATTCGAAAATAAGTTGATAAAGCTTTGATACTTAAAAGCATTAATACCATGATCTGTCTTAATACCGTCAATTTGTCTCCAAAGATTAACTGAATTCCAAAGAAAAACTGCCATAGATTTTACAAGTTATCATTTTCCTAAAAATTTTCCAGCAAAAATAAAAATTTGTTGAAATTTACCAAAGAAAGAATAGAGAAAATTTATGTAATGGCAGAGTTTCAGCTGAATATTCCATTAATGTTGATAAAGCTTTGATAAATTTATAACACCATGTTTGCATTCTGTCATCAAAGATTAACTGCATGTCAAAAAATAACTACCATAAGATTTGACAACTTATGGCAACATTTTCCTAAATATTTTCCAGCAAAAATAAGAATTCATTGAAATTCACCAAAGATCACCAATGAAATAGTTAATATGTAAGCATCAAAACTTCTACCACAGTGAGCTCTTATTGTTTCACAAGACTACAGTTGATTATGATACCATTTTCAACAGCCAAATGACAATAGTTGAAATTTCATTCCCTTCCAACTTCAAACTACTTTTTACATGACAGCAAGATTTAAAGATGGGAGGAAACATGTTAATTCTTTGAGCATACCAAGGATACTTGGAAAAAAATGACAAAGAATATCATTTATAAGAAAAAAAAGAGCAAAATTCAGAAAGGTACCATTCTCCTTTGAATGTTACTGAACAAATTAGGTATTTTTTTAAATAATATTTTGTATTTATTGGTCTTATGGCCAAAGGATTGACGACTGCTTTTTGAAACTGTCAATAATATGAAAATTAACGATAATATCCGATAAGATATATCAGCACATACACAATGATGAAACAGAATTTGGAGAGTTTCTTTTATATTTGCATGTTTGGCTTCATGGTCACTATAACAGATAAGTACAAAAAAATTTACGGTACTTATGTATTAGCATCATTGTGACAAAATTTGCACCACGCGAATCGCAGCATGGTATCAAAACAACAAAGATTTTTATATGTTTTATTTCAAGAAAAACAATTCTTGTGGCACAGTTTTGGCTGCAATGACGTTAATATATAAGTACCAAATTTACTTTAAAACCCGATAGGTAGAAATGATGACCTCCTTTTATATAAAACATTCATATTAAGAATATGACATATGGAACATTTTTAATCTTTGAAATACTTTTTATAAAGTTAAAATGAAAATAATCATACCTTTCAGAATCTTCTCCATTAACTTCGCCTTTTGTGGATGGAACCTCAGGCAAAACTTCTTGAGAAACTTGTAAATTAGTTGATGGAGGAGTTCCCAACTCCTTTGTTTCAATATGATTTTGAATTACTTGACTAGGAACAACTACCGTCTCTGGATTTTTCATACTAGAAGTGGATGAAACCACTGGAATGTTTACTACAGATGACGCTTGAGTACCGATGGTGGTTGCTTGTGCCATGCTTACTTGCTGAATTTGGGGCTGTTTGGAAATTGATTGATTAATTGATATTTCACCTACTTGAGACATGGAAGATATTTCATTAGGTTTCGTTGCACTTTCAGAGATGCTTTGAGGGGGTGTAATAGAAACAGCCTGCTGTTGCATACTTTGCTGTATATGTGGTTGAGATTCCTGAGTCATCTGGGACTGAGGATGAATTATACCAAAATTGGCAGTTGGATCTGGTACAGAAGCTTGCTGATGAGTGACAACTGTTACAGGATCTTTTATAATATTTTGAGATTGTGGTAAACTTGGGGTAGATTGAAGCGATGTTTGTGGAGTTTGAGAAGTAACAATTTGAGCTCCCTGTACAGCCTGACAAGAAATTGGTTGTTGGTTTTCATTTATAGTAGAATGGCTAACATTTTGTTGTTGATACTGATTACTTGGTACATTTGGTTGTTGTAAATTAGTAGTAATATTCGGTTTTACATTAGAAACAATATTCTGTTGCTGTTGTAAATTAGTACTGGTATTTTGCGACTGTTGCATTCCAGCACACACATTAGGTTGCTGTATGTTAGCCATCTGTGGTAAATTAGCAGAAACATTTTGCGACTGTTGAATACTTGTTGTAAGATTTTGAGATTGTTGCAAATTAGCAGCCACATTCTGAACCTGCTGCAAACTGGTTGTAACATTTTGCGCTTGATGTACATTAACAGTTGTATTTTGAGATTGTTGTCTATTAGCAGAATTATTCTGGGATTGCTGAATAACATTTTGTGTGTGTTGAGAATTAGAAGTAATATTTTGAGATTGTTGCAAATTGGCAGAAACATTCTGGGATTGCTGTACATATGTTGTCGTACTTTGTGATTGAGGCAAGCTACTAGTAGAGATGTTTTGCGACTGCTGAGAGTTTACATTCTGTGGCTGCTGAGAAATAGTAGACGTATTCTGTGGCTGATGAATTGTTCGTTCTGTTGAAGTAACAGTTTGTGCAGATTCTTGAGGCTTAGTCTCCCTTTCAACACGTGGTATTGCTCTAGAATGCATACCTGTAATAAGTGGATACTGGCCATTATTGACTGGAAGAAATATTCCGTACATAGGCTGTTGATTTTGGTCTGAACCAGCAGCCATTGATATGCTGCCAGGATAAGCATCACTTGGTGAAATTTCATAAATATGTGCAATTTTATCAGCAGGTATAGAATCTGATAAAGAACCTATTAATTGAATATTGGAACTAACTGCTGTTTCTACAATTTCTGCTTTAGCTTCTGTTACAGGAGCTGGTGGATCCATAAAATCCATACATAACCAACGACCTCTTTTAAATGGTTCACTACGCACAATTTTAACAACTCTAAACCTATGCTGCCACTGATCTGGAAGGGCAGGTGGTTTTACACAGTCTGATTGAGTATTTTCACATGGCAAAGTTGGTTTTACAATTTTGGAAGCATCGGATGGAAATTTTTCAATACAATCATTTTGCTTTTCTTTCTTAACTGGCAGTTCCTTTTTACATTTTACAGGAATGGATGGAGCAGGAATCGACGCGTCGTCGTTGTTGGTGGTAGTGTTGCTATTATCTTCCGACAATTGGTCATTGTCAACATCGGTGGTTCTTGAGCAGTCCAAAATATCGGAGCTTGCATCTTCCGTATGACTTTCATCTAAATCATCGGCACTATCCTCACCACCATCAGTACTTAAGCGCGAGCCTTTTACAGTAACACTAGTAATTTGAAAAGAAGTTTGTTTTCTTTTTAATGTCGAAGGTTCACTAACTGCAGCGTGATGTGCAGGGTGTGTATCTGGATGCACAGTTCCCGATGTTAGGGGAACAATGTTAGGAGCACTATTTTTTCGATTATTGTTGCTAAGATTACCATCATCAATTAACGTCTTGTCACTCTCAGCCATGATAGAAATGCACTTAACGTAAAGTATGCAATTTGTACACTTCACTTTACAGTGGTATTCTACCAGTGCTCTAAGATTCACAAAGAAAATATAATAACTATCGTGATGCAACATATGTAGTTGATCATAGTGAGATCACAGAATTAAAATTTATTTAATCAGCAAAATAAATGCCGGCTCAATTAGAGCATCAACAAACACAATCACCGATTTTCAGCTCGAAAATGGCGACCATGTGTGAAGCCCAATTTCAGTCTAATACGCAACTCCATTACCACAGGAAGCCAGTTGACAGCCGACAAATAAATGTGATGCTAGATGTCACTACCGTTCTTCAAAAGAGCAATCTTCTTGACATTTTCTACTAATTTATACTCGTAACTTATCACATAACGAGCCCCAAAAGCTGAACAAGATTCATTTATTGCTGTAATAAAATACATTTGCACAATCTCGGAATTTCTGATAATTTTCTTCTTTTTCATTGATGATAATATGTGTAATTAGAAAAGTTGAAAAATTCGAAAATTTAAAATCGTATTTTGAATATCTTTTTTAATTATAAATTTAAAAAAGTATTTTATGTATACATAATTTTTTTTAGAAAATATAGTTCTAATGATAGTAAGTAGATTAACTTTCTAAGTAAATAAAGCTGGAATGACACAAGAGAAAAAAAAAATCGATTTTGGTCCTTCCCTTTGAGAAACAAATAACATTAATTACAGTAATCGACTACTATCAGGCATGTATTAGCTTAAATAAGACTGAGATTGCTACAAAAGAAGTATTCTATTCCTCGTTATGTCACATTATTATGAGCCAATAATCCCATAAAAGTCCCCTAGAAATCCTCCTTTAATTCTTAATAATATGTCAAACGATTCTTCTCAGTGGCGTAACGTACACCCCCGTAACCTCCGAATCACGAAGGGCCCAAAGCCAAGTACCTACCCTTTGTAAAATCGAACTTGGGGCCCAAAACCTGGCTTTGCAGGGGAGTCCAAATGTTCTCCGTTACACCACTGCTTCTTCTGTAAACAAAGGATAGTAAAGCTGCATTCACACCAAGGCTGTCAGCGGCGAGCGTTGAGCGTCTAGCCAATCAGAGACTTCATCTCGGGCGAAATGAAGTCTCTGATTGGCTCGACTGAAAAACTTATAAAAACTGAGAATGATTCAAAACTTAAAATTATTGATAAATTTCATAAGAGACAAATTAGTTTCAATAGAATGGATTACAAAAATGTCCCTTTTTGTATCATTTTCATTTCACACACAATAATAAAATATTTTTGTGTTTTCACTGAACAATTGTTAAAAAAAATTATCAATTATTTAAGAATTACTTAAATGTGGTCTAAATTCCTTTTCCTCCACCTTGTCATAGAATCGTTGCAGAATTTCCGTACATAATTTATTAATGCTATCACAAATATCGAGGTCTGAAAAATTATTTTAGTATTGTTTTTTAATTATAAAAAGGGTTCCGATATTAAATTTATAAATATATTATAATTTCCTCATAGGTATAACTGTTACGTAAAACTGCTGAGACATATCAGATTAATACAATCTAAATATTAATCGTATAATTCAAATATGCAAAATATAACGAAGCACGCATTTAAAACTTTTACTTCATTCTAATCAATCTAAATAGCTTACATTGTAATTATATATCTGTTTTAAGAGTAATTTTTGAATCCCTAATATTAATTTTAAAATGATTAGTTTTCATATTAAAGATTGAAAAACATCTATATGTTTTACAAATGCATCTTTACTTTCAACTTGTTTTTCTTTATTTATTACAATTATCTTTATATTTATACTTGCGATAAATTTGCACCAAGAGACAATAATTTTTTAAATAATTGATAAATTTTAAGACATCTTTAATGAAGAAAGAATAAGAACTAGATTTTTTTCTAATTTAAAACTAAGTAAAATTAAAAATTAAATTTTTTAACTTAAAAATTTCAAATTTTAATTTAATTTTCTTTAATCAAAATGAAAACTCTCATACTTTTTATCTATAAATTTTTCAAACTGCTTTATCTGAAGTGGTTTTAAGCACTTTAGCACAAGGATGTGAAACTCAAAGGCTAACTTGGGCCAAGCAAACAAGGTTTAACTTCAGGTGGACCTAAAAAAAACTAATATGCATAGAAATGAAAGCTTATTTTGAATAATACTTTATAATATACATAAATAAAAGGACAAGAAAAATGTAATTTTACGTCCTGATACTTGACATCTTTTCTCTGTTACTATCTTTTCGATTTCGGGAGAAATTTTGATGTTTTATTATATATTATTGTGTGCCCAGAGGCGGCGTAAGGCGTGGGCGGTGTGGGCCACTGCCCACGGCCTCACGGTGCATAGGGCCTCGCGCCTCAAAGCCGTAATAAATTAAATGAAAAGTAAGGAAAATCCATAAGGGCACGCCACAAGTTTTTTCTAATTAATAAATAAGGAAATTCTCAACTCTATGTGTTTTTTGCCATAAGATATCGAAAAATTAAAGCATCTATTTTTTAAAAAAAGATATTCTATTTATCGGTGTATGAAAATATATTTTTCATTTTGTTTTATTAAAAATTTCTCCTCTTTTTTTAGCTGGAGTTAAGCTGCTATCGCGGGGAGTCCCTCTGTCAAAGACGGGAGATAGCTCGGGACTTCCAATCATTATAAAGCCAATTAAAGTATCACATGCAGACGCAGTCTCACGCCATGTTTTTATATTATATCATAAATTTAAAAAGCATTTAATGTGAGAATAAATCCCAGTGTTACTAGGCATTTTTAATTATTTATCTACCATGTCAGGCTTAGCACTAAGAGAGATAGTAATAAAGGGAGAAACTGAGAATCTGGTGCAGCAAAAAGGAAAAGAAAAGTGGAAAGAGAGTTGTATCCAACCAGATTTTAAGTTCAGGTATGATGAAATTTCTCGGTCAGACTGAATCTGGTAGTACAGAATCAAAGTAATCGATTCCTTCGATTTCTCAACAACATTTATCCGTATCCGAGTCTCCGTTGAAAAATGGAAGTTACTCCAGATGCACCGACTACTGATACCGAATGACAAAAATCAGAAATAGGAATAGGATCAAAAGCTGGTCAATCATGATTTGACGCTGAGATTTCTGTGTTCACGTTGAGTAACATAAGTCACAATCAAGAAGAGATTGAGATTAATTCTTCGCCTGAGAACAGAGATGCCAGTGATGTAGTGAAACAAGTATTTCCCAGTTTTGACCCGGGATTGGGTACGTTTCCCATCACAGATGCTCACCAGTCATGACATAGTTTAAAGCGGTCCAACACAGCCGTTAAATAACAGTGATGAATATTATCCTAAAGATGAGGATTATACACTCTTTTCCAATTTTAATTTCTCAATAAAATTAAATAATGTTTAAACTCAAGGTCGTTGCTGGTTGGTTTATTCAAGTTCTAAAAATAAAAGTTTTCTGTTTGAACTGCAGACTATTTGTCAATTCACTAACTCAACTGGTACAGGAAGGGTGCTGTGTTTAGAAACACTTAAAAGTATAATATTTTACACAGACATGAGAATACTAAAGAACATATGTCCTATATGTTCCAATTCATAACATTAGAGAAGGGAATAAAGCACGGAAAAACATTAGACCAAGAAAACGAAAGGCGAATCCTTGAATCAAAAAAACATAGGTACAATATGTTTGAGAGATTAATTGATATCATAAATTTCTTAGCCTATCATAGTCTGGCATTTAGAGGTCCCAGAGAATCTCTCAAAACAATGATACTAAGAATTCTGGAAACTTCATAGACTTATTTAAATTGATATCTAAATATGATCCTACCCTACGGGAGCACAT
>BMAV01020485.1:75134-122279 GCA_019973955.1 Trichonephila inaurata madagascariensis | reverse complement strand
ACACCTTGCTCTACACTATTTGAACTCAGAACATTTTGATTTTTTAACTTTCCGCTAAATGTGAGTGATGTACAATTTGTTATAAAGAGTATGTGGCTTCACCAAAATTTAATGTGCATTTTATACAGGAAAAATATGACACGTTATTGTGGATTTTTGTTTTATTTTTCAGTTTAATAATCTGTTAGCTCATGAATATGCTGATTTATTTCTGAGTCATTAATAGTTATAATAGACATGCATCAAAGATCGCAAAAGTATTTCACTTCGTATTTGATGTCCTGGTGTTTTCCAGAACTTACTTTGACCTAATATTTAATTCATGGCGCACTGGGAAGCATCTCTAGGGCTACTTGAGATGGACTTCATAATTTTTAGACACGGTCAAGTGACGAGGACGATTCCTGTGTGAGCCAGAACCTCTCTCTCTAAACTACCAAACCACGTCAATGGGAAGACTTTGAGCCTCGACAGATTTAAGGTACATCAGATTTTATACACGGCAGGTCTCCAGTGACACTATAATTCGAACCCGTGACTCAATAACACCAGCTACCAATTTGTGTGTGACTATGACCACGCGGGCTCCCGAGGCTGAGAACTTACTTTGAAGTTGTCGATAATTACTAATGAAGAGTTAGCAGGGCCGTTCAATTAACAAAGCTTGTTAGGATGAAACTTAGGAGTTTCGTAGTGATAAGGGGTCCACAATTAATTCCTTTTGTTGAATATTTTGTTGTAAAGTTGATCTATAAAATGCTGTGTAGAAGAGATGAGATATGTGTGTGGAGGATAGAACTCGGTACCTTTGGTTCCGTAAGCACGTAACTTACCGCTGGACCAAAATGGACACTTCAGTCCGGAGGCTGTTACTGGCTTATATGGATACCACCGCCACACACTCCTTTTTCAGTGAGTCGGTAGATAGGCGAACGAAAGATATGTTGTTATGGCGAGCGTGTGGATTGTTGCTGTTGCGTCAAGTGAGTATGATAGCTTGATTGTTGCGTCAAGTGTGTTTGAAGGCTCTTAATTTCCCTTCCGACGGATAGATGGCGCCACGACAGCTGCGCGGAGGCTGCGTTTTTCTTTGTTCAGTGTCAAGGTCACCAATGAAGATAAAACTCGGTATCTTCGGTTCCGTAAGCACGTAACTTACCTCTGGACCAAAATGATCACTTAAGTCCGGAGGCTGTTATTGGCTTATACAGATCCCTCCCCCGCCGCATGTGGATACCTAATGATTCGCTATAGTCATGGTCACGAAATCCGTATCCCACGTTGTCGAGTCACAGATTTGTGTCCTGATACCACTGACAACCCATCATGTAGGAAGGGGGGGCTTTGATACATGTTAAATCTCAAAGTCCTCATATTGGATTGTTGTGGAAGTTAGATGAGTCGAGTGCCAGCTCAGGTGTCGTCTACGCCATAAGACTGCTGTTCAGAATTATAAAGTTCATCGCTAACAGCCCTCATGTTCAAATTTCAAAATGACCGAACTTTTTTTTTTTTTTTTTTTGCATTTTTTTGTGGCTCATATCATTGGGAATCTTGCCACCAAATTTTAGATGTGTGTTACCAAATTAGTTTTTAAAATATTTGAAGTTTTCCTGAGCTATGGTTTTGGTTTCGATTGCATTTTTCCCCTCTTAAATTGAGTTAATTAAAAGTAATTTTGAGCACAAATAACTCTTTTAGTGTGAAATGTTTATTAATCCCAATTTTCATTACTAAAATCATTTTCGCTTGATTATGCTTTGAGTTTTTTTGTGTTCTCATAATTAATTAAGATTGATTTCAAAGCCAATTTTTGCTTTAAAAATAGTTTATTTAGCTTAGAAGCTTTATCATTAATTTTTTCCTGTTGAGAAAATGTCATGGCCAAAACATTCTCAGGTTGTTATGAGAAACAATATTTCGAAGATATGGAATACTACTGAAAATGATGTATCTAAAAATCAGTCCTCAGCTGATACTACAATTAGACTTCCGCAAACAAGTATTCTGAATTCAAGTATTGCAGATAAAATTGAATATTTCCTTGATGTACCAAACTACATAATACTAAACATATTGTAGTGTTATATTTTAGTATTTTAAAGTCGTACAACAAGAGCTAAAACTTCCTAAACTGCTCCGATTTAAAACTGAAAATAATTAAATTTTATGAATAAACGTGGCTATTTTTAGCTTAAGTTAGTATCATTATCATTTTGTACATTAATGCTTTGTGTGTTTCAAAACTTTTGTGAAAATATTAGGTTAAGATTAAGCTGAATAAACTGCCTTCTTAACAAATGCTATCAATATTATGCAAAAATATATTTTGAATTAAAAATATTTTTTTGAGTCATATTTAATTAAAATAGTGTTTTAATGTAGAACATACATTGGAAAATAACATATTAAAATACTAGAGCTTTACGGGCATTATAAGTTTTTGTTTTATGCTTTTACAAACTTTAAATGCATTTTTCTCCGACTTTTAATTTGGGAGGTATAAGTGTTTTCTAATCTTTAAGGCGTTTTTTCTTTACTGAATAGAGCCTTAAAATTTTTTGTGAGTACACCCAAACCTATGTTCTATAAAAGTTAGAATGGATTTAGGCCTGGGATACTTAGTTATTTTTTTTAAAAAAATTCTAAAGTTACTATTTAAAAAATTTTCGTGTTTTTTCCAGGTTTAGCTAGAAAAATAATTATTGAAAATCGACAAAGGAACAGGTTTTCAAATCTATACTAACTTTTATTCGCAATAATCTAAGAAACATAAATCACTTAAACTAACTAAAAAATTTTAAAAAGTGAGCATTTTATAAAAGTTTGAAAAAACTTCAAAAAAAATTCTAAATTTTTTAAAATTATGAATTAATGGCTGGTCATACTGACTTTTTACTTACAGAATCAACTTAATAATATAATCTGAATATTGAACAAATTATTTTTACTGTTACTGTCTCCAAAGAATTTTTTTTTTTGTAAAAGTTTACTATGTAGCCTTAAATGCAATGTTAATACATACTCACTCTCTAAAGATTCACTAATAATAAATAAAGTCTGTTGTCAGAAAGCCTCCGGGACATTCAAAGAATTGATGTAATTTTCATAGTTGAAATAAACTAAAAATTAAGGTATCCGACCACTTGTGACAACTTTTTTTTTTTTTGAAAAAATGGAAATATGGGGATTTTTTTTGTGATTTTTAGATTTATTTAGTATATTTAAAGGAAAAACTCCTAAAATTGAAAACAGTAAATTTTTTTATGATATTTAAAATGGGACAAAGCTGGTGAAAATGTACAAAAAATTACATAAACGGTGCCCGCTCTGTGCAAAAATTTTATGAACGAATTCTCAATTTTTCAATTTTGATGTGTTACTTTGTTATACATGTTTGAATGACCTTCAGGATAAGAGATATTTTAATTTTTACAAAAACTAGAGCCTTTTATCTTAGAGATTATATGAAATTGCTTAAAAAAACAGTGATTATTTTCACATAAAGGACTGCAAATTTTGAAATAAAACAGTGATTGATAAATCTGAAGGTCAAAACATTGCTACTTTTATACAGAACATACACAAGAAATTTCAGGAAATTATTTTCAAAACTTTTTGAGCAATCGTTATCCCCGTTTGAGCTTTTCGAAAAAAACACATTTCGAGTAAAACGCACATTTTAAAGTTTGACATCTTATGTAAAGTTATGGCATCTGCTTTTACTAAAACACTTGCAGTTTTTGTTCTAGTCAACGGAAAATAAAAAACTTGGTATTTTTATAAAGCTAATAAGATGGCCTACAAAATAAAATCATAAAAAAATTGTTAATTTTTTAATCATGATTTTAGGGAGTCGGATACCTTAAGTGTAATGTGAAGTTTCTAATTAATAAAACAAATTTATACACACATTTTTTTTAAAAAATAAAAATTTGATACTTGGAATAATTACAAGTCAAAATATATATAAAAGAAATGAAAATCCCAGACTTTTCCAAACGGCTTGCGTACTTTTAAGTGTCTTCTTCAGTTCAAACATTTCCTCGAGCTAACAACAAAATTTTTCGCAATTTAAACACGTGTAGCACATATCATAGGAACAATATCGAACGTACGGAACAATAATTAAGGGATAACTAGTAAAATCTTTCACACATAAGATCAGGAGCATATTTTTCTTAGTATACAAACATGCATCAGTGATTTTACTAATTAATTATTGCAGAATTCAGCATGCAATTACTCGTTTTCTTCAATTGTGAAATTATATATATAATGACTTCTTTAATATTATTATACTTTAGCGTGCATATTTAATTTCGATACGGCAAATAATGTTTTCTTAATACTATTTTTTTTTGTTTGAAAAACATTGCATAAGGCAAATTGTTTTTGAAGCTGTATATTTTTGACAAATAATGATGTCGCACCATCATTAGAATCTAGTTTGGAACTACTTTTATATAACAATTCTCGATCAAAAAATCAGTTTTAGTAATCAGGTCATTATCTCATATAAAGTTAAACAGCTGTGTTATGAACAGCACATAATTATTTCTTCAACACGAATTATTAGAATAAGATGGATTCATATTAAAAACATTCCCTGCACACCTATGTTAATTATTTTAAAAGGATATTAGCATTGATCAACGTGCAACCACTTTTCACAATAAATGAACTTATTCTTGATAAGTCTATTAGTCAATAGTTCTCTCTTTCTTTCGGTT
This sequence comes from Trichonephila inaurata madagascariensis, assembly GCA_019973955.1. Taxonomy (NCBI): domain Eukaryota; kingdom Metazoa; phylum Arthropoda; class Arachnida; order Araneae; family Nephilidae; genus Trichonephila; species Trichonephila inaurata. The sequence goes on along the minus strand of BMAV01020485.1, from coordinate 117,546 downwards.
CAGTACAGTGATAACACTGTAAATCTGGAGACTTGGCCAACGCCTTATGGCTTTCTTTCTTGTGGTCGTGGTAGGCTAGTGGTCATGGTCACAGACTCGTAGCTGGCGTGTCATGAGTTCGAGGGGCTCATGCACGTTAAATCTGTCGAGGCTCAAAGTCCATCCAAAGTGTGGTGGGGTAGGTTGGTAAGAAGGAGTAGGGTGCCAACTCAGGTGTCGTTTTCGTCACTTGACCGTGGTTCAAAATTGCGAGGTCCACCGCCATTTAACCCTCGTATTGATTTAGAGTGCGATTTCAATAAATATTCACTCAATCTGTAACACTGGGCAATCAGCGAGTTTATCCTCTTTATCTCGTTTTTGTCCCCATCTAGCCAAATTGGTACTTTGAACTAGAACAACCAGGACAGGCTCTGCAATTTTGCCTCCCCTCTCTCTAGAGTAAAAAATTATAATTAAAAAAGATAAATTGTGTGTTCACATAGATACACACCTATAAAGCTTGAATAACTGTTGCGAACAAAAAAGGGGCATAACAATGTTATACATGTGGGAATCCAACCGAAATCTTCCAAAAAGATGGGATTCTTCAGATAGCGGGTTTTTATGGCGTGGTGTTTAGGGGTTTTTAGGGTGTATTAGTTAATTTTGAAATAAAATAGACAACATAGTTCAAGAAAGAAACTAGTTGAAAACTAAATAATTTATTAAGAATTATAGGGGAGTAGTTACATGGGGAATATTTCAAAAGAATAGAAAAGTTGGATAAGCATATTTCAAAAGAATAGGAAAGTTAGATCACATTACTTTAAGGGAGGCAATTGAGATTAAATAGAACTCATTATGGTGCTATTAAGACTTACTGCCTGGCGCGGACGAACGGCGCTGACGCGTGAAATACGACGTTACTCTGACGAGTGTTAGTGGGCCTCTGCCGAAAAAGGTTGATGTAGGCGTTTTAAAAGGGACACTAGATGACGTTGATGTGGAATACTGTTTTGATTAGAATTGCCGACCTCGGTAAAGGATATGATCTAACCTTTTACAAATGTGATATCCTACATACATACATACGCATACTCATACACATCACCCATTTCAGCATGCCAATTTCTTCTAAAAAAAGTCTACTGATGGTGGGGATCACAAACGTTTATTTTACCTTTTAATAATTACACTCATGACTAAAATAAAATTTCTCCTGTGACTCTCTATCTACAAAAAAACTCTCACCGGATATCGTATGGGTGAAGGGAATGTCCGTAGTGACCCCACACCGTTATGGGGAGAAAGCTACTAGTGAAAGATGTGTTATCAAATTTCACGATTGAACATATAATCTCACTTCAAACTCTTAAGTTTCAACATAAAAGAAAACTGACAATAAACACATTGAGTACAAAATAAGGAAGTAGGATACAATAGAAATGAAATACCTAATTCACACCCAATAATATTTCAGAAAACATATCAAATTTTTTGTAACCCAAAAAATATGTTTTTCCAAGTTCAATCTAAATACCGCCCTTAGAATTTGCCACCTCAGGCAGAGGTCCGGTTTGTACAACTCAACGCCGAGAACAACTCAACGCCGCAAGTGAACGTCACTATTAAATAGAATATAGTCAGTGAGATAGAGAATACATATTACGTGGACAATAAAGAATTATTAATGTGGGAATTAAAATCGTTTGTTCCCGAATTACAGTTGTTGGAAGTTAGTAGAAGATTTCTCTTTGGCGAGCTCAGAGGTTGCATCTCACTAAAGATAAGTACCCATTATTTATTGTATTTTTGTCTGTATATCGCATACTCAGATTTAACATTAGGTTAATAAAAGTGAATTATTGTGTCATCATTTTGTGTCCGACTTACTGTCGTCTCAATCACTACTGCGTTCGGATACCCCCAAGAGCCTTAACGATCAGTGAGATCTCCATCTCAGTCAATTCGAGGAGAAGGTACCGCGACAATTCTCGCTCTCTGTCGAAATTCTAAAAGCCTCATCACACGTACATGTATATTTGGAGTAATTTTTCTTTCAACCAACCATTTCAAGCAATTTTTACTCAGTTGCCATAGCAACGGCTTCGAACAATTTCTTGCTAGTGAGCTAAAAAAATTGTTCGAAGTTAAAATTGCTCCATGTTTCAGCCAATAGGGTTCTTCGTCTCTTACGGGAAAACAAGATGGCAGCCTCGTCTTCGTCAAGCGCAGTATCATAAATGTACGTATTAAAATGGAACGAAAGGATGGAGAGCGCATTGATTGACGAAGTTGAAAAATTTCCATACCTATGGAATCCTTAACCCAAAAAGATTAAAAAGGATTAGCGAGCGCACAGCGGCTCTGGCGGCAAGTTCTTTTTCAATGTGGAAGTGTGCGGCTAACGTCAGAGCATGTCATTTTGCTTACGACAACCCTTCACCATCAACTGCTTCAAAAAAATTGGGCGAAAAGGTTGCTCGAAAATTGCGTGTGTGATAAGGCCTTAAGACTTCACGTTGGCGCGTTGTAGACACTTGGAGAGCCGGAGGCTAGTTCAGGTTTCGTCCTTATCACTTGACTGAGATCCTTCGCGTGTGAGCTAAATCAAAAACATTAATTTATTCTTCCTCTTCCCCACACTCTGTCTTTAAGCTAAGAGATTGTGAAAGCTCATAAAACTATAAACGCATTCTACTCGGTGTTAATTCTAATTCACTGGGTATGTAACAAACGTTTCGCATATAAAAGTTTTGAGTCCCGAAACGTTCAAAACAAACACTAACTAGTGTCAAGCAGTTTGTCATACTTCATTCAGCAATGCATGCGTTAGTGGGGGCAAAGATAGCTATCATTGAAGTAAAGTGTAAATAATCTCGCACTAGAAAGTTGTAATTTCTGAGAAGTGTTGAATTTGAATGGTTTGTATCAGCTTGGTTCATATATAAGCTTCATGTGTTCCCTATACAAAGTATTGATAGAAGCTATTATCTGTAACAAAATAAACTTAGTTCGAAAATCCGAAAGCCTTTAAATAAATATTGAAATTAGAGAAATTTGTGTGTATGTGCGCTCCTAAACCTTAACTGAAAAAAGCAAAGAAGTTAAGTAATAGTAAACGATCAATTTTCTTTTCTTTCTTTTCTTTTTCAATTCCTACTATTAACTCACACTCTCTCTATATTTATTTATTTATTTATCTTGGTGGAATTTTCAATCGTTTATAAAATACATTTTAAAGCGCTCAGTTGAGCTGAAATTTTATATACATGATTATTTTGGATGACAATACAATAATTTAATTATAATTAATAAAAATTGATTGATTAAAGCTAATTATTTAAAGAATTACAAATACAACCACGTTGGCGACTTGTGTCAAAACTTGAAAATGTTTTTTTTTCACGTTTTAAAGCATTTAGTTGAACTGAAATTTTATATATACACGATTGTTTTGGATGACAATACGATACTTAAATGATAATTAATAAAAATTAATTACCACTTAATGTTGTGATTTGTCATATGTATATACATATTTATATTAATTGCAACTATTTAATAAAAAGTAATTAAAATAAAATTTGTCTTTGTTGATCTAAATAGGAATTGACTTATAATTTTTTTTTATATTACTTGTTTACTTCCTTTAAATTTTCAGTATTGTTACCTTAATCTTAAATTATAAAATTAATCTTGTGACGTCTCTCGCGTTCTTCTTCTAACATAACTCCTAAGTTCTTTGACGGCCACGATTAATGGCAAAACTTTTCCAACCCAATACCAAGAAGAGAAACAGGGCGAAAATGCAAATAAGATATACTTTAAAAGGATAGAGGGTTTAGTGAGATAGGACGGCAATCTTAGAGATAACTTAGTGCAGAACAGTTCGGAACAAGTGTTAGACGACTTACAACCAAGGAAGAAGGATACGCTCATCGTCATTAATAATATTAAGTATAAGAAAGATTAATAAGGTCTGAGGTCTGAGTGTTCTTATCTACAAATAGCTGAACAGGAGAGTCTTCAATTAAGGTAGGAGGATTACTCAATAAAAGGTAATATTTTGTATAGGAAGTTAGATTAGGCAGATAGTTAAATATAATTAAGATAAGTGATCTAGTTGTGCGATCTGACTTACATATTCAGTTTAATTTGTGGCTTATTCTCACTTAAAGAAAGTTGTTATTTAGAATTAAGTAATTTAAGTTATTCTTAATAAAAGTTGTGTTAAGAATTACAAAATGTCTCATCTATTAGATAATCCCACACCTCTAGCTTACGCGGATCCCACTAGACATAACTATCGCAGGATGGCTATGTCTCAATCTATATACAAAAAAGAACAAAATACTTTAAGTCATTAATTTTTATTTATTTCCTCGCATAACTTTTACCAGATAAAACTTTTCTAATTCTTCTTTTAAAAGCAATTTAATTAGTCGCAGTTTTCTTTTTTTTTAAAATAGTAACAATTTCATAACTGTGATTTATTATACATTCAATAAAATTTAGAAGCAATAGAAAAAAAATTCTTTACAACAATCTAAAAGATAGAAAATGAAAATGTATTACAATGAAATCTCACTTTTCCTTTCGAAAAATTGATTTTTTTTTTAAAAAAAATATCTATTTCAAGCGACATGACTAGACGTTGTAAATTCAAAAATAGAATGAATTGAACTAAAACTCTAAGACAATAATTATTCAGTTGCTTGTTTCATTTCAATTTGTTTAATTCGTGTATCATCAGAATAAGTTGGATACATATCTTTAAATAAGAATTAATACATTGAGGAAAGAAAAAAAAACATTCCCAACACCAAGAAGTTCCAAATAAACAAAATTTGAATCATTTATGAGCAGCATTTGTGTTTTCCAATGTATTCCCTCATTCTGCTGTTGTAACCCAACATGCTCTAAGAGTGTGGACATGTTGCCTTGGCCTACTAGCTCACCAGATCTTTCTCCAATCAAGCACGAATGGAACATCGGTGGACGATAATTCCAGCATCATCCACCGTTAGCTTTTTCTGTCTCTGTGTTGATCGATCAAGCGCAGCAAACGTAGAACTCCAACCCCCATACGGCACTAGTGTGACGCAATGTAAGCACGTTTGAATGCTTGCATTCAAAATTCTGGCGGTTGCACCGTTAATAATGTACAAGCATTTCAAATTTGAAATAGCTCTTCTCACGCTTATGTTAACCTGGGATTTTGAAACCTTAAAGGCTCATTCTGTGACATCTCTCGCGTTCTTCTTCTAACATAACTCCTACGTTCTTTGACGGCCACGATTAATAGCAAAACATTTCCAACCCAAATCCAAAAAGTAAAAACGAAGCAAAAATGCAAATAAGATAACCTTTAAAAGGATAGAAAGTTTAGTGAGCAAGGATGGCAATTTAGAGAAAGCTTAGTTCGAAAAAGGTAGAAGTGTAATTAGACGGCCTACCCAGGAATCACGGAGACGCCCACCCTCGCTAATCTATACAAGGTGTATACTATTGCACACGAGCCCATCAGTCTACCTGAAAGTAATTGGACCGTTGAGTATTCCTCCAAGGTAGGAAGATTGTATTCTGAACGCTAGTATAATATTGAGATCGAGATTAGGCAGATATAAGATATTTATATTGATAAGTGATCTAATTGCTCGATCTGAGTTAATTAAATCGGCGTACTTTGGTTTATTCTCACTTAATATAAGTTTGTTCGATATCTAAGTAATTTAAGTTAAATTCTTAATAAAAGTCATATTAAGAATTATAGAATGTCTCATCCTTCCGAGATAATCCCACACCTCTAACTTACGCGGAAACCCCAAGACATAGCTATTGACAGATGGCCATGTCGCAATTCATATGAAGCGAAATAGCAGCGAGCGTTGAAAATATAGCCAATCAACGACTTTAGCTTCCTCATGGAATGGCCTCTGACTAGCTACGTTTTTCTTTGCTCACTGATTACTCAGGGCCACTTTTCCGCTTAGGCACACTGGGCACATGTCTAGGGCACTAAAAACAGGAGTGCGAAACAAAGAAAAAAAATTAAAATTACAGCGAACGTACCACCGCCTAGAGCAGGGGTACTCAACCTTTTTTTCTCTGCAGGGTCGCATACCAATGTCAGCTATTTCACGCGAGCCGCAACAAGAGGATAAACGAAGAGGGATAGATGCTTTAAGATCAAGATAAAATTGGAAATTTAAAATGTGGCAAATTGATTAAAATATTATAACTCCTGTTTTGCTTTATATATATATATATATATATATACTTTTGTCGCTAACACTAAATTAGAAGCATTTAATAAATACTCCTTTATATTTTCTGCATCAGTAAACGGTTTATATGATTACCAATAATGCAAAAAACTTCATAGTTTATCTTTGTTACCGCTGTGATATTACCACCAACAAAACACATCGTTACTTTTGCAAAGATTATTCAAGAAAGCCTATTTAACGCCTCTTGAAAAAAATATTCGAGGAAAAGTGTTATTGAATGATTCCTGTTTATTGGTATTTTGTAAATACAGCACTTTCGTGACAAATCAAACAATTACTGATCCATGTTTGTTTTTCCCTACAAAATGGTCAACCTCCCAATCGCCTTGAAACGATATATTTCCTTCGAATATTTTTCACTTGCAAGATATGAAAGATAGTTAAAAATTAGTTCCACCCATAAAATTGTCACTTATCCTTTTATTGTCTTCCAAATAGAAAAAGAATATCAATTTTTGTACCCGTACGACACCGACAGCAAGAAACAAAATTGATATATTGGATTTGTTGACAAAGAATTTCCGACAAAATTTTTAATACAATGTTCTTAAATAAGTGAATTTCTCCGAGCAACGGGCCATAACCGGACCACTTAAAAAAGCTCAGTGGGCCACATGCGGCCCGCGGGTCGCAAGTTGAGTATCGCTGGCCTAGCGAGTCATGAGAGAAGCATTTACTCAGTCTGTAGTAAAGACTCTGAACTACTATGGAAAACGAAGAGCTTAACAGTTTGGTGTTGCTATTCACTCAAAAGGATATTACAATGGATATTGATTACAATGATGTCATTAATGATTTTGCAATGATCTAAGCTCGAAGAAAACCTTTGTTGCGCAAGTGCACTGGCAGTGACTCAACAAAGAATTAGGATGTCTAAAAGCGAAAGACAGTAAAGCGAGAAGCAATGAAAAAGATGATAATTAACAAATTGAAAATAGTTCATACAATAATGTATACGCTATACTGTTATAAAAAAAAAGGGGGGGGGGGCCTTGATGCCGTAATACCGAAAGGTAAAACAAATAAGGGAAAGTGAGTAAGAGAGTTAAGGGGAAATCCCTCCCGAACCAAAACTTGCAACGCAAGAACTGAAGGAGGGATACTCTGGAAATAGTGTGGGGAACTATTTGAAATGCCGAGGTAGTTAAAAATGGCCTTGTGATTACTGCCTTGGTGTGAATGCGTCTAAATCAGCGAAATTCACCCCCCGCGCCCCCCCCCCCCCAGACCTTTCTGAGTGGCCCGGTCATTCAATTATTCAATTATTTAAGAACAATGTATTAAAAATTTAGAGAGAAATTCTATCAATCAAACAATCTCCTATATCAATTTTGCTATCGATGTGGTGCTAGTAGAAATTGCGGAATTTTTTTTCTTTTTGTAATTGTAACAGTCAGCGTTAACAAATAACAGTAGAATATTGACCTTTTTATAGCTGAAATTAATTTTAAATCAATCTTCATGTATTCCAAGTGAAAAATATCTAAGGAATATTTGTTGTTTCAAGGCGATTGGGATCTTGACTGTTTCGTAGAAAAACAAATAAACTGGGATCAACAACTTGTCTAATTTGTCGTGAAAATGCTATATTTAAAAAAAAAAAAAACTTTGCTCGTCACTTTATAACTAAAAACACAAAAATTTTAAAATGCCTCTTTTTTTTTTTGAGGATCTATTTTAAGACGAGATAAATTAGTTTTCTTTAAAAAATCTTTGCTATTGAAACAAAATATTTGAGAGTGGGAGGAATAAGAATAATAGACGAAAGGAAACCGAAATTACCCATATAATAGGGTAAAAAATGAATAAAACCTAATTTTTGTGAGTTGAGTTTGGTGGAAATATAGTTTTAACAAGTAATATATATGAAAAAAAATTAAGTCAATTTCTACTTAGATCAACAAAAAAAAAATTTATTTTAGCTACTTTTTATTAAATAGTTACAATTAATATATAAATATGTATATACATATGACAGAATCACAACAGTAAGTGGTAATTAATTTTTAATAATTATCATTAAATTATCGTATTGTCATCCAAAACAGTAGTGTATATAAAATTTCAGTTCAACTGAATGCTTTAAAATGTGAGAAAAAAAATCTTTTAAAGTTTTGACTCATATCGCTAAAAATGAAACCAACGTGGCTGTATCTGTAATTCTTTAAATAATTAATTTCAGTCAGTTCATTTTAATTAATTATAATTAAATTATTGTATTTTTACCCCAAACAATAGTGTATAGAAAATTTCAGCTCAATTGTGAACGCTTTAAAATGTGAGAAAAAACTTTTTAAAGTTTTGACACAAGTCACCAAAAATGATACCAACGTGGCTGTATTTGTAATTTTTTGAATAATTAGTTTTAATCAATTAATTTTTATTAATTATTATTACTGTATTTTCATCCAAAATAATCATGTATATAAAATTTCAGCTCAATTGAACGCTTTAAAATGTATTTTATTAACGGTTGAATATTCGACCAAGTTAAAAAAAGGTTGAGTGCCGCTGGTCTAAATCAATTAAATATGCTACCTAGACAAATGTATTGCCAAAATTTTATTACACTACGCAAATTTTTTCTTGGTGTTGGGATTTTTTTCCCCATCTATGGTAGTAAAATTATTTGCACGTGATTTTTCTTTTTGTAAAAAAGAAATTAAAATACGAGACAAAACAAACATGATCATTTCATCATAATGTACGAAGGATACTTGTGTAAGAATTTCAAACTACGATCACAATTCTGATTGAATCGGTTGACGAAACGATTATTTCTACTGGATTTGAAAAATCTTAAATTTCTGTGTAATATGAGGATATCAACACAAAGCTATCTCTCGCAATAACTTTAAACAAAAAAAGTCGAGACAATCAGGGAAATTACGAGAAATCCATTTATTATCAGATCAAAGACGTAATCATTCTGGAAAAAAATTATTCAAAATATTTTTGGCTGTATATATATATATATATATATATATATATATAGCATAAATATAATACCAAATCTCTCTACAAGATGCAAGAAGATAATAAAAAAATCAATGGAAGGCACTTGTAGAAAATTAAAAACCAAAATAAAGTTAAAATGACATAAAAATTGAAATCAAAAATAGAATTAAGATGGCTAACAGATGCTATCACGGATTGTGAAACCAGTTTAAATCTAAATACATAAGTAGCAAAATATAAATACAGTTATACAAGACTCTGGTAAGACCAATTGTTCTTTGTGGTGGTGAATGCAGGACAATTAACAAAGAAAACGAAGAGAAACTGATGACTTTCGAGAGAAATATCTTAAGGTATCCGACTACGTTCGGAACCGGGATTATGCAAAAGCGTGTAAATGGATAATATTTATGCGCTTTTGCAAAATCATGGTTCCGAACGTAGTCGGATACCTTAAGAAACGTTTTTGCTGCATTTAGAGAAAACGGAGTCTGGAAAATACGATATCACTGTGCTTCTCAAACCTTCAATATTTACGACACAATACTCAATGACAATTTCCAACGCCGCCCCCCCCCACACCAACCACCATCCTACAATAACAATGTATTGAATTCAAAAAGCTACATACTCTTAAGTGTCACTGGCATATATAAACGTCTCACTCGGCCAAAGCGTTAATCGTCCCGGTCGTATAGTATATAGTCTTTCTGAAATATGATCTTTCCTGTGCACTGCTATCCATAAAATTATTCCGAAGGATTTGAAATGAATTCAAAGGCCCTTGACAGTGTTTGCGAAGGATTTACTTATTTCAGAAGATTTGGTTGTTTATTCCTCCCCCCTCAATGCATCACAAAAGCGCACCTACGTGGAAAACGGTGGCATTAGGGAGTGAATCGCGTAACTTTTAATCAAAGTTAAGGGATTAATTATAAACCGTACAAATTATCAAGGTAAGTGTTAATTTTTGTATAGAATTTTATGTATGACAAGCCCATGGGGTCACAGGTAATTATTAAATTTGTTCTTAACTTAGTATTGCTAAATTAATTACAAAATACATTTTACAGTACTGATACATTTATAAGTATTACATCAGTGTAAATGTGTATTTTATTTTTTCACTATGTCAGAATGTATTTTGTTTGTTTACTTTTAGTAAATTAATAATTTTTTTAAATAATCTTTCGTTTTCGATTTTTCAATTTGCTTGCACCCCTCTCGTAGAGTTATCACGACCCCTAGGTGAGCGTGCCCTACAGTTTGAGAAACCTTGCAATACAACCTTGGTCTTCAATCGAAATACAGAAAACCCAACATAGTCAAAATGATCAAGGTTTCCCAAAAAAGGTAGCTGGAACATGTACTACGATAGAGTGATGTAAATCCTGTTAAGAAAATAACTTTTCCAAACTCCAGAAGAAAAAAGGAAAAGAGGAAGATCGAGAACAAGGTGGACGGATAAAGTGGGAACTAACCGATGGAAAAGAATTTATCGGTTAACTCCCACTTTATCCATCCACCTTGTTCTCGAAAAAAAAAAAGAAAAAAAAAAGAATTTATCATCGAATAAATCAAGATAATGTACACTGACTGAGCATTGACCGGGGGTAACAAGCTGTAGCGCTTGGAAAGAAGTAGACTGCGCTTTCTTCACACAACCAACTTCTAATACTGCTGAAGTGAAAAAGTTTCACAAAGCTTTTATAATTAAGATGTACATACAGATTTTCTCTCTTAAATTTCTCTGAATAATGCTTTTGTAATGAATATGAATTTAGTTATTATCTGTAAATAAATTATTACGGAATAAGGGAAGATGTAAGGTGAGGACTTTAAACAAAGCCTTCGAATATGATATATTTTCAGCCTACATTGCCTGATATGGGAAAATATAGAGGAAGCACTCTCAAGGCTTAAACTTGAGGCGTAAAAGAATCAATTGTTTTAAAGCACGTGAAGGTGACATGTCAGTTATCTTCTCTTGAGCTTATAGACTTTCCACTAAGCTTCTCAATAGTATAATACAGCAGATTGGCCACTGAATGCAAAAGAAGTATTAGATCATATTGCTGAACCTGATACTTGTACAAAGTTTTAGAAATATCACTCTATATATGTTACGTATTTACAATGAAGTATTATCTAATTCACGTTATTTGTGAAAGCTGTGCTTTTATAAGTTCTCTTTCACCAACCAACACATTAGAAGGCGAGTGTTAAAGAAGTGACATATCAAAACTCTGGCATAAGATATTCAAGCAATAGAAGTTCATATTTCTGCTGAAGAAAAAAATCCCATTAAAGATCAGTATTTAATTTAATTTATTCGTAAAAATTGATTCATAACTTGTATGATACGTACTGCATGATTCATTCTGTAAGAGAAAAGTCAAGGTATTAAAAAAAAGTCGTGATCACATTGCTAAAAAAATGTCCCAGAACTTCTGATTAAACACTTTTTCACGCTTTGAGGAAAACGAAGCTTTAAATTGATTATTTATTAACGTCACACTTTGAAGCTACGCGAGAGATGTTAGGACGAGGATAATACCCAAGCCTGTACCTTACATTCCAAATTTCCAAGGGAAAATTTTGAGTTTCGACAGAAAGAACGTATCTTAGCCTCTCTACATGGCAAATATTCTGTGACACCGGGCCTCTGGGTTCTTTGACGGCCAAGATTAACGGCAAATCTTTTCCAACCCAAATCCAAGAAGTGAAATACGATTATGAAATGCAAATAAGATAGCTTTTAAAAGAACAGAAGTTTCAGTAAGCAGTATGGCAATTTAGGGAAAGTTACGTATGTTTGAAAGAGATACGAGAGTGAATTAACGGCCTATCGTAAAGTTACCAAGATATCGAGCCATTACTACAAGGTGCATACCATTGCACGCGCGCCCAAGTGTTTCGTACCATGATAGAATCTTAGCTTGAATTAAGGTAGGACTGATTATTTGATATAAGGACTTGTAATATTATCAGAATTGAAAGTAGGCGGATAATATAATTATTTAGATAAGTGGTCTAAGTTACGCGATCAGGGTTAACTATTGCTGTGTGTTTGGTTTATTAGATTCTCACTTATTAAAATTTATCTAAATTATTAGAGAGATTTAAGTTATATTCTTAATAAAGTCATATTAAAAATTTTAAAGTGTCTGATCTTTTTGAGAATCCCACACCTCTAATTCACGCTGACAATCAAAGATATGGTCACCATAGAACGACCATATCATAGGCTTTGAGAGCAAGAGAATTTCTATTATTTTGGGAAACTGCTTTACAAGATTAGAGATAATTTTAAATAGGTCTATTATAAATTTTGAATATCATTAGCATTATTGTTCTTGTTGGGGGATAATCTGGGGTTGACTTTGTCCTTCCTTAGAATCCTTATTTGCGTCTGGGATATTATTATTAGGGGATTTGCCTCTGAGTGCATCAGCGAAGAAAATTCCTTCGATGGTGTTTTTACTATTGAATTCTTTGGCTTTGTTATGTAAAATGTGGCTTTAAATGACAATTTGCTGCAGTATGATAAAAGTTATTACATTTAAGGCATTGAGTGATACCTCTAATGAGGTATCCTTCAACTCTAATTTGCATATACCCCAAGCGGATGAGATCGAAAATGGGTAAATTAATTGAATTTCTTGGGCATGTAACGAGGAAAAATGGGAGTGAGTTTTTATTAACTTTGGAAGTTAATTGGTTACAAGTGGTAACAGAGTAACCAAGGTCTTCTAAATCAGATTTAATATCTGATGGCTTAGTGCAGCCGGGGAGTCCTTTAATTATGACTTTTACTGGTTTAATTTCTTTCTGGGGGATAACGTAAAATTCAAAGTATTTATTTTCTTCTAAGAAAAGCATGACACTTCTGTGTTCATCGTCCGAATTAGTAAAGATTCTAATGAAGTCTCCTGAGGTTTTACTGGTAATTTCAGGGTAATTATCATTTAGTAATTTAAGTTGGTCTCTGTAATTATCTTTTAATTTTAGGATGATGGGGGAAGGGGAGCTTGGGTTTTGGAACTACTATTTCGTTTTCGGGATTAAGCGAAGGCTCTATATCTTGCTCTAAGTGAGTGTCTGTGAGTGTATCACTACATCTTTATATAGCCGCGCTTTCACAGCGCTCTCTATAGTTGGACTCTAACAGTACTTTGTATTTCAATATTTAATATGTATGATATACTTTTATATCATTGTATAGAATTCAAGCTATTCTGAAATTTTCATATACGAATAAAAAGTTCCAAAGAATTAGAATAAAAAGAATTGTCTTTCGATATAAATATCACTGATTAACAAGATATTTTTCTTGGGAAATTTAAACAAATCGAAACAATCATATCTTTTCGAATTCAGAAAATATTCCCAAAAAGGTGAAGTTGACTGTCATTTCAGATATATCTTTGTTTATATACTTCACAAAACGTTATTTCATTGCCTTTTAAAGGGCTTTGTTTCAATTGATAATTTTACGAGGTTCCTATTTAAAATAAATTAAATTTCGCCCCATCATAGATCAGAAAAAAATTACATTAGTTAAAAATGGTTCCAAGATCAATGATATCCAAGAATGAGAAAAGAGCTTTCAGTATGATGGCATGATGATTCTCAATTTTTTAGCAAATCTGAACAAAAACTCTTGCAACTTGCATTATCCCTCAGATTCTCTTATCACTTTTCTAACTTAAAGAAATAAGTATTTTTGACAAATCAAGGCTCATTCTTACCAAGCCAATAAACAGCGACTTTAGAAAACATAGGAAATCAGAGGCCATTGTGCTGGCAGCAAAGGCTTCTGATTTGCACAAATGTCTCGTAAATTAAAAATTTCATGTATCCCCAAAAGAAAAGTCCAGTGTGTGTAGCTCCAGTGAGTGAGGAGGCCAACCTATGTGTCCACCATGTCCGATCAATCGCTTGGGATGTGTAACTTTCAAGAAGTGGTATTCGGTGGAAGATTTCGCAATGAGGCTCGTTGTTACCTCAGATAAAATTAAACTCCAGGAATCTTGGACAGGGTGCGTTAGTCATTCTTTCGCCAGTGTGCAATAACACGCGTGGCCACTCTTTTCGGCATTTGTTGTGAGTTTTTCTTTGATGAATAAATCAGATTGTGTAACTTTTCGTATCATTCATTCGTTTTCTCAACCTTGTTGTAAGTTCAGGTTTTAATTCGAATTTTACTTTTTCTCTGCCTCTTATAGTGGAATGCGACCCCATGTTTAACGGTAATTATTGCTCATCTTGTGACGGGCTCACGCGTCCTTTCTGTAACATAACCTCTGGGTTCTTTGACGGCCAAGATTAATGTCAACTCTTTTCCAACCAAAATCCAAGAAGCGAAATGCGATTATGAAATGCAAATAAGATAGCTTTTAAAAAAACTGGTTTCAGTAAGCAGTATGGCAATTTAGGGAAAGTTATGTTTGGAAGAAATACGAGAGTGAATTGACGGCCTATCGTAAAGTTACCAAGATATCGAGCCATTGTTACAAGGTGCATACCATTGCACGCGCGTCCAGGTGTTTCTTTAACGTGATAGAATCTTAGTTTGGATTAAGGTAGGATTGATTATTTGATATTAGGACGTAATATTATCAGAATTGAGAGTAGGCGAATAATATAATTATTTAGATAAAGTGGTCTAAATTACGTGATACGGTTTAACTATCGCTGTGTGTTTGGTTCATTAGATTCTCACATTAAAATTTATCTAAATTATTAGAGATTTAAGTTATATTCTTAATAAAGTCATGAATGAGAGTGAATGAGTGAATATTAACGTCGCACTATTCAGCTACACGAGGGCTTTTGGCGACGGACCACGTACTTTCGAACCATGGTCAAGTGACGTGGACGACACCTGAGCTGGCACCCCCCTCTCCTAACTACCACACCACACCAACGGGAGGACGTTTCAGCTCTCGACAGATTTAACGTGCATCGCTGCCCTACACGGCGGGTCTTTAGTGGTACAGGGCTCGAACTCATGACATGCCTGTCATGATCCGATACCTTAACCACTGGGCTACCTCAGCCCCCTTAATAAAGTCATATTAAGAATTTTAAAATGTCTGATCTTTTTGAGAATCCCACACCTCTAATTCACGCTGACAATCAAAGATATGGTCACCAAAGAGCGACCATGTCATAATCTGGATGGATACCAGCACACCTCTTATTTTGTAAAAACTATTTAGGCTTACCCTGTACATACACACATACTAGGAAGTATTGTGTTGGGTTGACTTATTCAAGCTGTTTCCACGTAAGGTATCCGAATCCGTTCGGAACCGTGATTTTGCAAAAGCGTATAAATGGGTAATATTTATTATATTTACTTAGATTAGAAAACGTATATAAAATTGTTTTAAGAATATTATTACAATAAAAAGTTATTTAAGTACAATATTTTGACAAAAATGAACATAGAATGACCCTTTTTCAAAATATTCTCCTTTTGTCAAAAATGCTTCTATTATAATAATATTTTGCCTGTATATAGCTCAGACCTCTGTACAGAAGCTCAACTAAAAATTTTGAAATATATAACTTAGAAGTGGTTTTATCCATGTTTTACGACTACAGAGGGAAGAAATTTTAAGAAAAAAAACGCCGATAATTATTTCAATCGGTTGTAACTCTGAAAATAATGTGAATTTTTCAACAAAAAAAAATAGTTCAGACTCACTGGAGAAGTCTTTACTTTATATAAGCACACACACACACAAAATATTATTAATTTAGAAGCATTTTTTATAAAAGGAGAACATTTTGAAAAAAGGTTATTCTAAGTTAATTTTTTGCCAAAAAATTGT
The DNA here is from genome assembly GCA_019973955.1 of Trichonephila inaurata madagascariensis. Classification (NCBI taxonomy): domain Eukaryota; kingdom Metazoa; phylum Arthropoda; class Arachnida; order Araneae; family Nephilidae; genus Trichonephila; species Trichonephila inaurata. The sequence goes on along the minus strand of BMAV01020485.1, from coordinate 101,471 downwards.
ATTTAAATAAAAAAAAAATTGTCAAAAGGTCCTTAAAACAATTTTATACATGTATTCTAATCTAAATGACACTAAATATCATGAAAATTATCCATTTATCCACTTTTTTAAAATCACGGTTCCAAAGGTAGTAGGATACCTTAAAACAGAGAAGCGTTTGCTTACCTGATATGAAAGAATGGACCCGTTCACGATATAATTACCGTTTGAGTATATTTTTTTCATAGAGTTGTATACGATACATAGCTACTGCTAACTTATCGTCCCTTCGCGATCAGTTAACAGATCGTTGGTTCGACTCTCCTTCCCGAGAGCTTCAGTTCGACTCCTCTCCCCTACGAAATTTTCCGGTCGACTCTATTTTGCCTTGCGATGGTATGAGGAGATAAGCTTCAGAGGTAAAGAACAAATAAATCAATCCCCAAATATATTTGTATGTGTTTATAACATAGTTTTTTTAAAAAAAAATCCTTTAATTATATATTAGTCTACAAAATTGCAAATAAAATAAGTCTTTTCTTTTTCAAATGAAATAATTATCCAATTTTGTATTTAAGTCTTTTTCTACATTTATAGCAATATATAAAACATGAATTGTAATGTATAAAATATAGTTTGGTAGAGTTTTTGTTGAACTTCAAATCTTTCAACTGTAACCTCGTCCGCAGTTTCTTCGTCATCTCGCGTGGCTTGTGAAGCATTAGGTAATTAAGGTCTTTAAGAAGACACAGTACGATTCAATTGACCAAAATCGGTCAAAAAATCAAATTTAATTTTTTTAGCCTAAATTATTCTATATATACTTTTCTATAACCTCACAAAATGTGAAAGCTCAAAACTTAAAAAACGCAGAATTATGATAGCTTTCACGTTCGCTTTTATTCACATCTCTATGGCAAATCAAAACTTTAAACTGACTTATCTCAGAAAGATAAAATAACTAGTTTGTCTTCATTTAAAATGCTAAGGCTTTTTTCTATTGCGCCTAATGCTTTGAATTTTTTTTACCTATTGCTAATAGTACATGTAACAAAAATTGGTATGCATTTTTGAATCAAAGCAATATTTATTTTTTTAAAAATAATTGAACTCAGAATTTATACATTTTTTAATGAATTTTCAATAAACATTCATAAAAAGAAGTATGGTATGAATACCAATCATGTTAACGCAAAACCCATACCAACTTTTATTATACATAGTTTGACGTACTTGTAAATCAAATTTCAAGCATGTACGTAAATTTTTGTAGGAGGAGTAGCATTTTAAAATCACTTCACAAATTTTTTTCCTTAAAAAATTACATGGATAGCTTTTTATGAAATTTTGAGCACAAAATCTCTTTAACATAGTATACATACATAGGAGGCAGCCAAAAAAATTTTAAAAATCTCAAAATTAAAATTTTTGCTTAAATCGTACCATGTCCCCTTAATTTTACAAGAACCAACTTACCGTCTCACGCGCGTACCTCACCTTCTCTATCTTACCCTTAGCGTCTCTAAAACAGGTTTGCTTCTCAGCACTCTCCTCTCAAATCCAATACGGCTTCGCATGTCCTTAGAAGAGTCTACCTTGGAAAGTAGGAGGTATGGATTTCTGGAAGCTTTTTCTGCCCCCTACAGAGAGAGTTCTTATTGGTTATTTCGTCCGAAACGAAGTCAACTGGGTTTTAATAGCCATAATGTTCGCTACAGGTTTCTATCTTTTAATCTCTGATTAAAGCTATGATGATGATGTCTGGTTCATGATGAGACCAAATCAGGCAGTACTATGGGACCAGACGACTGTTTTAGTAATCTGTTGAATATTATTCGCATAGAGGTTTGTTGACGAAAACAGGACCCCTATTTCTTGTAGGGTTTGTAGTAATTCAAGCTATAACTGAACTGTATCGTTTGCTGTTTATATACACAAATATATTGAATTAATAATGGGCCTTTAATTTGGAAAACCTTTTTATAGTCTTCTGAATCTTTAAATGAAGTTAAAATAGCCAGATATAGAGACAAAAATGCTATTTATGAAGCTTTCTTTTAGATAAATGTCCTTTTAAAATACTTTGAATTGCTTTCGTTGAAAAACATGCCTTGCACAACTCCTGTACTTTGCAATTTTAGGCTATAATAAATTACTTTCTGCTTTAAAAATGAATTCCGTATTGCTTAAGTAATTGTGGAGCAGGTTCTTCTAATTATCAGAAAGTTTGTGCTGAAGCAATTTATGAATGAAGCATCGTGTTCTGACTTAATCAGAGACTTTTGTAACGTCACAAACATTAATGCATTATCTCCGTTTAAACCAGGTTTTATGTGAATTCTTCAATGAGGAGGAGTAAGACTGCTGGGAAAAGGTGTTCCAAAAATTCACACACAAACAATCTAATAAACTTTTTGCATAGGCTACTTCCAAGAGTTATTTAAGAATTAATTTTCGTTAATTGTATATTTGTGGATACAATAAGATTGATAGGTCTTTAATTTTTAGGACGTTAAAGACTTTTCCTCGGTTTTTTTAATCGAGACTATTTATAACCCCCTGCACCACAAAGTATCACACAAGGGTTTACATAGAAGTAAGCGTGAAGCGCATAACACAAAGAGAAGGATTACAGCACAAACATCTATGTCTTACCCGGGATTCGAACCAAGCCCCTACGGCACTGCAGTCAGCGTCACTAATCACTATACCGGATGGGCGACTTTCTAGATCGGAGGATGAAAATAATTATTGCTGCTTTACAGTCCTGCAGAAAGAATTCCATTTCGAGGATACAGTTGGTGCATTGATGAAAAAATCCTGTGCCGATTTCCCCTTTACTTGTCTTCTCATTAAACTTTTTTATTTGAAAGCATTGTTCTGTCAATGCAGTTCATTTCTTCGTCTTTCACAAACTTTTCAAACTTTTATTCTCATTCATTTTATATTTTTATTCTTTTAAATTGTATTATATATAATTTAAGTTTATTATACATAATTGGATTTTGTATTCTTTTTTTTTTATGTGAAATTCAACCCTCGTATTTTTATATCCCTAGATCATGTCTACTCGTAAGGTTTTCTTAATATAATATAATAATAAAATCCTACCATTTTGAAGACGTCTCTCAACTGTTAAGCAAGCTGTGCATTAGTCCTTTTTTTTAAAATCTTTTGTTGACATGAGTATATACACACTTAATTACATCTTTTTCTGTGATACAGAATTAGAGTTAATTTTGTATTTCTAAAAGCAAATTTTAGTGTTTAGACTTAATTACCGTACTATTGAAATGACTTTTTAAAATTTTTAACAATCTTTCTCCTTTTCCAGTTGTTTAATCACCATTTTTTTTTTTATGCATTTTTCTGTTTTTGCATGCAATTATGCTGAGATTATGGCCACCGATAGAACCTAACCACCTTTTTGTGTGTTGACGGTCCATATTTCTTTAAATCTTAGAATTTAGCTGTTTTGTTTTCCTCCCTTCTTTAGAAGAGAAGAATTAATGCCCGCCGCAATTTTCTTCTAAAATCACACTCTTAACACGAATTTGAATCTTTGTGCTATTTTATCACTATCTTTCAGTAAACCCACCTTTTCCCTCCAAATTTCTCGAATCGGTCAGCGCTTAGTTTTTATTGATTATTTTATATTTGCGCCTAAGAGTATGAGGAAGAATGCAGCACCCTCCATACAAAATTCCCATCACCTAAATTCATTGTTATCGAGGAACCTAAAAAAATTCTTGGTCTAGATGACATACTATACCCAATTTTTATCTTTGAAATACTGTTTTTAATTAATTTTTTTAAGTAATACTTGTGTGTTAATTTTGTAAGATTTTTTTTTGTTTATTGTCCTTCTATATATAGCATCAGAGTGATGGCCGAACTAACCCACGAGCTTTACCCGATGGGCAGTGGCCGAGTTTCAGTTGTACTTCACTACAATACAATGAACAAATTGAATTTTTTGTTACCTGATTTTTTTCTCTGTGAAAATCTAAAGCTTCTGATTTAATCGATATTGAACTTCAATTAGCACACGCAAAAACTACTGTGAATAAAAAAATAAAAAGAAAAAGAAAATTCCATTCTGGGTACGAACCCAGGCTGCCATTTCCTAACTTTTGTTGGGAACTCTTCAATATTCGAGGTTTTAACCAGTTCAAAATACGCCAAGATCACTAAACAGAGCGAGTATCATTCAAATGAAATGTGGCTGTCCGTCTATTTGATCTTATTACGTCTGATTGCGTCACAGAGATAGAGTGAATGAGTTTAAAGTTGTTCGGTTCTTCCGCAACATGAATAAGTCCGAAATACAATTACACCTTTTACAGAGAATACATTAAAAATAAAATGCATTTTTAATGTCAGTTTTGGGCTTATTTCAGATTAAAACTTTTGATCGGTTCTTAGTTCAATTATTTGTTGTCACCCAATCGGTAAAGTGATTAGCGACACTAACTGCGGTGCCGTAGGGACTGGGTTTGAATCCCGGAGAAGGCATGGATGTTTGTAAAGGTATAATGCCTTTGCGGCATGGGGTTACTCTAAATAGCCGTCGAGCCGAGAGTCCGCTCTTGTGGTTGGTAGAAGGGGAAAAGAGGTGGGAGGCCCCTGCTCACCCCCAGGTTTTTCTCCCTCTAAATTGGGATGGAACCGAGCAAAATCGTACTGTCACCTGTATGGTGCTCAAAGCTAAGGCTAACGACAGGCGTAAAAATTCTAGCCCTTAGCCGCGATGAATTTCGCGGGCCTCGATCTGACCTCGTCAGGCAGGTGGCATTAGTCACAACAACAACACATTATTTGTTTGATCCATTCTGCAAGAAAAATTATTAGAAACTAATCTCTTTCAAGTTTTGATTGCGATTTTCAGTCTTTTGATATCTTGGTGCTACAGCTTTTGACAGTTCAGATTGATTCAGGTCAGTGGCGTAACGTACACCACCACACCACTAGGAGGCAGAATTATAGGGGGCCCAAAACCTGACTGAAGCCCCCAAAGTACTTATTTAATCCATGTATAGAATATTAAAGGCAAAACCTGACTTTGCAGTGGGGCCCTAATATTATCTCCGTTATGCCACTGATTCGGGTTATCTGATTCTTTGATGTCTTGATGGAAATAAGACGCACGAAAAACTAATTTGGGGCCTACTTGCTACCTTATAAATATTTCTATAATCAATAAGGACTTTTCATATCAATAAGAAGTTTGAATACCAAGAATACAGTTTTAGGATCACGTCAGAAAAACAAAAACAACTTGCAATTAGCATCTTTTTTTCTTTTTTTTTTTTCTTTCTTTCTTGTATGGCTTGGAATTTTTTGAAATATAGATTAAACTCCTTTATTATAAACTCAATTAAATAAATCAGATACATATTTTGAGAAATTCCATTCAAATGGAACAAATAAAGGAAGAAAATAAATGTTGAAATAGACTCAAATTGACGTCATAAGAATTTTTGTTTGTATACAATTTTTTGTGCCCGTTATGGTTTGATTACAATATTTTTGTCCCGTTACAAAAATACTTGAATATAAACAATAACAATGCTGCACATGTATGTGTTGTGGAACATGAGTTAATTATTTTCGAAGTTTTATATTTTTTCACGCCGAGTTTATCATCATAATGTCAAGGGAAAGAAGTATATTGCGAATGATTGTTACCAATTTCTTAAAAACATTCAAGCTCTTACCGCCTGATGGAAAACTCATGGGTCAAGATCATTTGGGAAACAAATATTATGAAGCAGCATCTTCAAGTTAGTTTTTTTTTTCGTATTTAAACCTAAAAAACGTATTTTTATTGCATTTTCACTATACACAATAAATTATTTCGAGTTTTTACGCTGTGAATAATTTCAAATATGAATGTTATGTAACTTTTTTACGTTTAATTCACTTTTCTGCAAGATTTTCCCAACTTTTTTAGAAAAGTGACAAATTGCTGAAGACCGCTCATAAATTCCATTAATACTAACGTTAGCCAATAATTGGAAAAAATGGGGAATAGATAATATATTTAAGCAGTGTAATTTTCATGACCGATGACATTATGTAAGATAAGGTGGTACTAATATATTGGTTTGCAATGAATTTTTCCACTAAATTTTTGTAAATTTCCTGCAACAGAAAATAGTAAAATACTGTCATCAAATTAGTTTTCAGATTATAGGTTCAATGAATTATCTTCTATGAATTTTACAAGTTAAATTTGATTTCATGCGGCCCCTGCAGCCGAATGGTAAAGGGGTGCGAGTCAAGTCTGGCATTCATTTCTATTCAATGCTGGTGCCACTAAAGATCCATTGTGATAATGTTATATCTGCTCAAACTCCTCATGTAGCATGGTGTGGAAGTTTGAAAAGTGGAGTCAGGTGTCGTCCTCATCACTTGATCATGGTTCTAAATTACAAGGCGTATTATCAATGGACTTTGTGTTATTTTTAAATGGAATGTGAGTTTATGTATCAATTTACCTATCATCATAATTTACCACTGTTAGTAGTTCTACTAGATATATTTCTCTAACTAAAGCTATTATGTACCGTAAAATCCGGTGTATAATGTGCACCCATACTTTCAAGCTGCAATTTTTAATTTTGAGGTATGTTCGCCGTATAACGCGCACCCCGCTTTTGAAGAAGAAATCTGAAATTTTAGTATTCAATGTTCTTATATTTTGAAGTAATTTATTCGAGATATTATGCCACACTTTTGAAATAATAGTATATTTCTAGAACTAGAACTCTTTTAGTTCATAGGTATATCATTTCTTTTAAATGAACAGTATTTCGATATGAGTAAAAGTAAAAATTTTTTTTAAGCTCATCTCTTTAGTTATTTTTAAAGCTATTGTTTTTATACCCGGTGTATAACGCGTACCTTTATATTCCGATCTCATATTTTGTGTTCAAAGTGCGCGTTATACGCCGGATTTTACGGTATTTTTTACCTCCATGCTAGTTTCCTGATTCTGTTTTGATTTTTTTATGACTCTAAGAAAGCCTTTTCCTTAGCGATATATCTTTTGTTGATATTTATAAAAATTAATGCATAGTATATTAATAACAACAATATTTTTTTTCTATCTCCATCGCGTACAATTTAAAATTAGAAGCCTAACTCTTAAAACTTTTTCAGAGTTTTATCAATTTAGTTACTTATATTAGTTTATTGAAATTAATTGATTTTTGAAAAAATTTCTTTTTTTTTTCAGAGATTTTAGAAAAAAACTGCATCATGCATTGCTTAGTTAATTATCAATAAATGACAGTAATTTTTTTCTGTCAGATTTGCAATTGCTTGGCCATCTTTTCAGCTTAATTATTTTTCATTTGCATCATAAGCCTTGTACACTCTAAGTTTTGCATGTTTTTGTGTGTAATTTCTTATCAAATTACCATAGTCTTACAACTAGCACAAATTCTGTACAAATTTAGCACATTGATTTATTAGGGGAGACCTGTGTACCTAGGGCCACCCCATTTTATTTGAATAATATTTAGTTCTAAGTTTTATTACTCAGTTGGGTGAGTGACAACACCAATTCCTACTTTGGCATTCATTTTGAAATTTTGCAAAAGAAAGCTGTGGCAAGAATTAGAAATGAAAAACAGTTTTACATGGTCTAAAGTAAAATTTTGCAGTTCATTTCTTTTTATTGTTGTAGAATGATAAGTCAAATATTTTTCTTTGAATTCTAGTACATAATTTTTTTTGTGACTTTAAGTACTAAATTAGATTTTAAATAAATCCCCTTTCCATCTGGGTTTTTCTGCAGAAGACATTTTGTATGAAATTACCTAGTCTTGTACCTAGGGCCATGGCCCTAGGTACAATTGCAAATAATATTCTTTGTTATTATTTCATTAAAAAAGTTTTTATAATATAAGGAGGAAAGTGGCCTTAGTTATCTGAACCATTTTGATTTAGTCAAGTTTTTTTTTATAATTGGATGTTATTTAAATGAAAGGAGTGTATATTTTCTGAAACTGTCAATATGCTTGATTTATAAAAAATATGTTTGCTACCATTATTGTTATTATTCAGGATTATTATTTTGTTTACACAAACATAAAAATTCATTTAATAAAAAAATTCTTTATAATTATAAAAACAGAAGCATAATTCTAAATAGTTTCTAATAAACATAATTCTCGAAGTAAATCCAACAAAGGTGGCCGAAAACCAGGGAGAGGTAGAATCTTGACTGACACTCCAGAAAATGAAGGAATCAAAAATATCATGTTATTAAAATTGCCAAAAAAAAAAAAGAAAAGAGAAAGAAAACTTGTGAAAAAACCTGAGTTTGAAATTAAGGCAACTTTATCCAAAGAATTATCAGATATTGAAGATTCTCATTCCACTGATGATGCAAATTCTACAGTAGCTGATGTAAGAAATACTATTGAAAAGGGGGGGGGATTTTTGTTTAACAAAAATACAAGGCAAAAAAACTTAACATTTTTATGTAACAGAAATAATAGATGTTAAAGAACACTATAGTGTTAAATTTCTGAAGAATATTGCTCGTTCAAATAAGTTTCTTTATGATAAAGAAGAAACTTTTATGAAATTGACAACAGAAATATTGTGTTCAAATTGCCCAAACCACAATCTATTGGTGCTTCAGACCGACAATGTATACAGTTCACTTTTGTAAACAGTTTTTTAAATTATAATGTTTAATGAAAATACGTGTAATTCATTAATAATTTGGCTCATTGCAAATTAAATAGTTGCATGATAGATCAATATGTTAGCTAATATTGATTCTTTTATTAAATTCATGTGTATGTCTATTTTCTATTGATTGCAGAGCAAAACCTAAGTTCCAGGGAAAGGCCCTAGGTACAATGATACATCATTGTACCTAGGACCATTTGTGAATTTTTTAAAAAACCTTTTATTTCACAGAATTTATTATTTTAAGTACTTATATTAACTCCTATTAGATGGTAGTTAGTATAATGATGAATGTATATCAGTTTCACATTTTTAAAGAGGCCAGTGGCTCTGTTTTTTTGCATTGAAAAAAAGTGGCCCTGGGTACACAGGTCTCCCCTATTTACCTAAATTAAAAAGTAGTTATTTGTCCATTTTTTTTTTTTTTTTTTTTTTTCCTTTTATGATTTTTCTTTAGTTTGGGTTCATTTTTCTTTCAAGACATTCTGAATTTTTTAAATAAAGAACAATTATTATTAAGCATTATTGCTTCTCCATTTTGCTATTAGAGCGATAAATAAAAGAAATATTTAAAAATTATTTTATAAGTATTCACTGTTAAAGAATGTATTAAATTCTAAAATTCATTACTCATAAGTTACAATTACACTTGCTGTGTTGTTAATGACATTTTTTATTGCAATCTCATAGAATTTTAAAATTTACAATTTTTTTGTTTTGCTTTTGGTATTGGTTAAGCCTTTTCTAGTTAGAGATCAGTATGTTTATATTTTATTAATATTGTGTAAATTACCTTATTAAAATTTTACATCAATACATTTAAATATGCAATTTATTTACTAGAATGGATTTTTTTTAGGTAAATAATTTACTTTTATCAATAAAAAATTAATTGAAATTTTATAAATATATTTAATTTAGCAAGTTAGATATAAAACTTTTTTTTTTTGTTAAAAAATAATTTTTTATCTTTGTTGTTGAAAATGTTTCTTTTTAATCTATGAAATTTGTAGAAGCTTTTATACCTTTACAGCTTTGTTAAAAGCTTTATATGTTATTGCAAAGTATTTCTTTTAAATAAAAGTATTGCAGATATTAATATGTTGCAATTTTTTACCAAATTTTTTTTAAGTATTTATTATTTATATTCTGGAAATTAACTTTGCAAAGTCAAGCTAGTAATGTAGTAGGGACTCTGGTTAGTAGACACTGCCTATCTGGTTTAGTGGTTAGTGACACTGGCTGTTGTGCCATGGGGTCTTGGTTCAAATTCTGGAGAAGGCATGGATTTTTGTAAATGTATGGTGCATGTGCGACACAGGGGGCTCTTTAAATATTCATCGATCTGTAAGTCCTCTTGTGAGATTGGTGGAGGGGAAGAGAGATGGGAGGAACCTAACCACTGCCAGGGTGTTCTCTCTCAAAGTTGGGGTGGAATTGAGCCAAATTCTTCTGTCATCTACATGGTGCTCAAAGGTATTGCTAATGTCAGGCGTAAAACTAGCCCCATGCCTGGATGACTTTGTGGGTCTCAATCTGACATCGTCGATCATGTGGCATTAGTAAAAACAACTATGTAGTACACATTTTTATTGCGAATTATTTATGAATTTTAAAATATTTCAGATATATTTCCTCTTTTAATTAAAACTCAATGGTTTTTATCCTTTGAAAAAGAAGCAAAATTATCCTTTTACTTCATAAAAAAATATTTGAACTGAAATATTATAATCACACATTTTTTATTTTTTGAATTTTTAAAATAAGTTCAGTGATCAAACATTTAAATGTGTTTCTTTTAATTAATTTGCTTTAACAGTTAGAGGTAGTACAAATGTAGGGGGTGGATAGAAAAGAGCTTATAAAGACACATGAAAAAATTTATTCTGAATTTTTTTTGTCTGTGAAGCGATTTTTCATTTTTGACAATTTTGTAGAAAACTTGAAATGATTTTGTTTCTTTTAATACTTTAATCTTAGCTACCTCTTAACAGTTTATGTACGTATATATAGATCCTCATTCAATGAGAAAATCAAAGAATCGTTGGTTTGAACCAAAGGTTGAAGAAGATTGGCAACAAAATTTACCTGCTGAATGGGAAGGTATATTTTCTTTTGAATTTCTTTCATTTATTGTATATTTGGTATGTGAAAGTCTAACCTAATAGTATGTATTATATCCAAGTTCCTGATCTAATCTTTGATTCATTTTAAAATCATTCAACTCTTGAATTGAGGATGCAATATAAGAGATGTCAAACTATTGGTATGGTCCATTGATAATTAATTTTTAAAATAATCAAATTACTGATTTAATTTTCCTGTTACAATGTTGTAGTAAATATACTTAAAATTTTTTGAAAGATATAAATATTTATACAGAATATAAAAATTACATGCATGTGCAATAATTAAAAATCTATTAAAACTTCTTATAATAAATTAAACTTTACAATTAAAAAATCAAATTAAATAAAATTTTAAGTAATTATTATTCTGTACACAATTTAATACAGAATTTGCCACTAGTAAATTATCCAATTGTGTGTTAGTAAATTTTCTTTGATGTGTCATAGTTATTCAAATGTATTAATTATAAACAAACATTCTTTGTTCTTTACTGATTTGTACCTTATGAAGATGTACCTTATGAAAAAAGGCACTTGCGTATTATTGCAACAATCACCAACTTTATTAAAAACTTGCCAAGTTGGCAACCTATGTGTCTTACATGCTGAATTGACAACTGTATGCTTCCTTTCACATAATATCGCCATTAGGTGCCGATAATACATAAGTACCTGAAAAAATTTGATTAGCATGGTTGTATAAATATTTAGTAATATTTTTACATTTAATTTTCTTACTATTTTTAAAAAGTGACCAATTGTTGAAAATGGAATATAAAATTTTTATTGGCAGGTATATACAGTAATAAAGCTAAAAAGACATGAAATTTTAAATGCACTTAAAACTTTTTAAAATCATAGTTATGTGATAAAAACAAATTATAAAAACTCTTCTGAAAAACAGGAACAATTGTGTCGAAATTAATGATTAAAATTGATTTGCTCGAAATATAACATTATAAATATCAATAACTAATGTAATATTTGAAAGTGTTGAATAAGTTCAGAGTTTATTAGATGAATAATAAACAACACTCAACACCCACCCAATGCCACACAAAATACAACACCCTGGAGGAAACATGCAAATCATGTTAAATTTACATCATGCGTTGGCGGTGAAGAGATATGTAAATCATTAGCATTATAGAGCACAGATGCACATCATGGGTGACCATAGAGCCTCCCGCAAGTGCTATGTAAGGGGAGAATAGGTGGGCAATTGTTTTTTTCATGCCTTTTTTTCCCCTATGCTGTTTATGCCTCGTTGAAGACATTGATCATCCTTTGACCAAATTTTTGAATTTGATCGAGGAAGATTAGTATCCTATAGGGGTTTCAGATTATCCTTCAGAGAAATTGGTCAATGTGTTGGTTGAAACCAAGCAACTGTGATGCGGATCTGCCATCGCTGGATGCAGGAGGAAACAATGAGTCCAATCGCACCCACCTCATTGCACTACTGGTTTTGATGACAGGTGGATTGTGCTCATGGCAGTGATGGATCATGCAGCCACATCTTGAACCATAGCACAACAGATTCAGTCTGTTATGCATTATTCACTGTCCTTTCATACCATTCAACGCCATTTGTAGCAGAATGAAATGTCCGCAAGACATCTGTTGCTTTGTTTAACTTTGATTGGAAACTACGGGCATTTGTGCCACCAATGTTACAATGAACGGGGAACATGGATGACGGAATGCAATGATATGGTGTTTACTAATGAATCCTGCTTATGCTTGCAACATCATGATGGTCTGATTCAATTTTGGAGACACCGTGATGAAAGGCTGCAGAACTGTTGCATTATGCATTACCACACTGGTCCTGCACCTGGTATCATGGTTTGGAGTGTTATTGGATTTCACTGCTACACCTCTCTAGTACGCATTGCCAGTACACTGAATAGCCAGTGCTACATCTCTGAGGTTTTGGAGCCTGTGTGGTTCTCCCATACATTCAGCGCTTGTCATCAGTCATATTCCAACAGCATAATGCACAACCACATGTGGCATGCAATATTCAAGAGTTCTTCGTTACCCATCAGGTTGAATGGCTTCCTTGGCCTGCTTGTTCTTCTGATCTATCGCCAATCGAAAAGGTGTGATCCATGCTTGCACAATGACTGGCCCGGGATACACCACCTGCTGCCTCACCAGATCAACTTTGGCAATATGTGGAAGCCGTGTGGACTGCTTTACCCCAAGGATACATGCAGAGCCTTTTTGATTCTATGCTTTTGCCTGTCACAGCAGTTATAGCCAACAATGGTGGCTGCACTAACTACTAATTTTGTCATCATCCACACATCACTAGAGGCTGTAATTTTAATTGTTTGATCTTTGTACAACATGCTATCTGCCAAGTAAATTTCACTGAGATATATCTGGTCCATCTTGGTGTTGCATTTTTGTGGCCAGCATTGTATATATCATGAGGACACATTCAATAGGTCTCTTGCTGTAGAGAATAAATTTTAATGTCTATAGTTGTATTAAGGACTAAATTTTATATTATGTTTCTTTTATGTTTGTGGCAAGTTGTGTAACTTTTTAAATGTAATTTTGTTGGCATGGAAATATATAAATTAATAATTGTACTGATGGTAATTTCGTGTGTGATATCTTAAAAAAAGTATAAAATGTAAAAGCTGAATTGGAACCTTTTGGAATTGGACGAGAGAAGTAATGTTGACTTGTAGTATAATTTTTTTAACTGTTTACTAAATTTTGAGCACTGTTTTGTATTAATTTAAATTTTATAATGTGCCATTTTATTGAACATTTATTAAATTTGATTCATTCAATCTGATATTTCATGAAGAAAGTTTTTACACCTGTGTTAATATTTGTGTTTATTAACTCAAGTTAAACTTTGAAATACTGTTTTTATTTTTAAAAAATCTTATTTTGCTCCATTTTACTCTTATATTTTTGAAGTTCATAAAGCAGAATTTGCTTAAGGTTTTGTCCTCCCAGGGAAACTTTATGAATGCATTCTTCATATTTGAAGGCAATAAAAGCTAGAAAGCTTTAATTAAAATATATCAGCTGATATTAACTATAGTTGTAGAGAAATAATTTAAAATATTTTTTTTGTGTTAAAAAGTAAGTATGTGTAATTCAATTTTTTTTAACATGCTTAATTTGATATAAAAATATGCAATACCTTTTAAAATTTATGATAGAATTTTAAAAAAAACTAATATGCAATCAACTCTTTTGATATATACATACATAAATGTCAATATACATGAAGAACACCAATGTAAATGTTAAAAGTAAAAATTTAGTCATGATTGGAATTTTAAAATTTGGGAAAATTTATTGTGATTTGTGAATAAACCTTCAAAGGATTTAGCAAAGTATTTTTGTAGTTACCAAAATCAGTTTAATTTTGGTTATTTTGGATATATCTCTATGATTTCAGATAAAAGTAAACATAAGTAATGATACGAATATTAAAATATTGATAAATTTACTAAAGTTATATTAAATGCAGTATAATTTGGTAATGCATTTGCTAATGTTGCCTCAAATCAAAATATCTGTAATTTTATTTTTCCAAAGTTTTTCTCTTTAAAGTTATTATATTATTAAATTATACATTTGTTATTTTTAGTTCAGCAATTTTTTTGCTTTAATATGTATGTTTCATTTTAAATTTCATTATTATGTCTGTACTATAATAAAATTAATTTTTTCCCAAATGTTAAGATGTAACTTTCAGGTATTCTAAGACATACCAATAAAACTTTTTTTTTAAGCAAAAGTTTATTATATTTTGCAATTATACTTATAACTATTCATTAAAGATTTATAAATGCTTTTGAAACATTAAACGGTTTTGAGCATTCAAAACTTGAAATTAAACAATACAACCTATTAGAACATTAAAAATGTTGTAACAAGTATGCAAATTAGTTCAGAATAAAACTGCCAAGGCATTTTCAGGGACATTTGTGTAAACGAGGTTGTAACTCCTGATTAATGGTGGATATTCAACAGTGCTTTAGTATTTGAATGCTTGAAAATGCTAATGAAATATATATTTCAGATCATTACTTTATAATATAAAATAATTTTCTTAGTTTTCTTATAATTTTCTTTTCAAAGTATGAAATTTTTTTTACAAGTTTTAAACATGTAATATTAATTAAATTTTTCTTTCTCTCTTGTTCTATAGCATGGTTGCGAGGGAGACGTCAGCATGCTCCAACAGAAGAAGTGAGTACTTCTTTTGTATTAAAAATGCATGCAATTCAAGAAACCTTTATATGTATTGAAATTTAAATAGCCACTTTTACAAATTTTACATACTTTAATACAATATATCAATATTTAATCACACAAAATAAATTTTGTTAAATATTGTCAAAATAATCTCCCCCCCCCCCTTCCATAAATGTTTCTCATATAGCAAAAAATTATTTTGGAAGACTTAACAGTTATCAAAATAAGAAAACATATCTTAATTTTCTGATTGGTTTTTTACTAAAGATTTAATTTCTAAAACTATATATTCCTAGCAAGTATATTTATATTACTGAATTAAAATGTGAATTAAGAATTTTTTTAACCATTTCACTTTTAAAAATATTTTGGCAATTGTGCTTGTATTATATGTGAAACAACAGTGCAAAACTTTTATGAAGCAATCTAAATGGTGAGAAATTATAATCCAAAAGTCCTAAAACTGTTTAAAGTACAACTTTAATCACTAAAACTGTGCTATTATGAAATAATAGTATGAAACATTGATTATTAATATAAGAAATATACTTTTCAAAAAAGGAGGGCTCAACTTGAAATTCTTTGTTATGCAAAATATTGTTTCTATTCATGTGATCAGGATGGTAACAGAAGAAAAAGACCTTATTTTTTAATATTAAAGGTTTTTTAAATCAGACCTGTTAATTTTTTTTTTTTTAAAGTTTTTTTTGTGTGAGACTGAAACATACTGGGTATCTTAAGAAATAGATATGATGCAATGATTTTTTTTTAATGCAAACCCTCATTTTCATTCCAGAATTTAAAAAAGGCATTTTTTTTATATAAGAGGAAGTAAATACGGATAATAAATGGTAAAGATCGTAAAAATTCAAAATTTTTGAATTATCATTCATTTGTATTGTATTAGCTTTTTTTTTTACTTTACTTGTCAAATATCATTTGTGGGAAAAAAAAATTTAACATTCCAAGATTTTGCTTTTTGCTAATTCCCATTTTAATGTGTATTGAATTTATTCACTGCTTTATGATTATGAATACACTATACTATATGTGGATTTATATTTAGTTAGCTATGTTTATGCTTCAATAACATAATATCCACAGTTCCTGTGGATAAAAAAAATTTGCTTACTTGCATGAATAAAGTCAACTCTAGGGAAGTATTCCTTTTTCTTTACACATGCAAATTCAAAGATAAAAAATAACTACGTAAAAAGAAATATTTAAGAATAACAACCATTTGCAAATATATCATAAAATTACTGAAATCCTGATTAAATCTATTTAGTTACATTTTTTGTTATTCATAAGTGTATTTGTAGATTTATTTGGGATCTCAGTAATTACCTGATGTATTTGGGAGTTTGCTAATTACCATTCCACAACTGGCACTGCTGCCAACCTGTATCTTCACAACCCTAATGCTTAAGCTCAATCTACTATGATATGGTGTGACAAATTCCAACTGTCCATGAAAAAATGGCGACATGAGGAGCACTATCAATTGGAAAATATTTTATATAGGGATGGAGAACTAAGTGGGATAGTAGTAAGTTATATATATATATATATATATATATATGGGAATAATGTTACAATTGGTTTTTATTTGTAGATATTATGGTTATTTTTAGTATTCCTATTCCTTAGTACAGGCAGGAATTAGTTCTGTGTGGGGTCCCTTTTTATTTGAGACCCTAGACCAATGATTCTCAACCTTTTTTTTTTCTGGTAGTACTCTTTTAACAATTTCAAATTTTGGCGGCACACTCTCAATAAAATAAGTTTAAGAGAATTTTCCTTACTATACTACATTATGTAAATTGGTTTATGACAATAATTTTCATTGTTAAATAAAAAATTTATAGGTTAAAGACAACAAAATGTTTATTGAGTAATTAATTACAAATTAATTATAAGATTACATTTAATGCAAAATGTGAGCTTTTTGGTTGTTGATAATTTCATGTATATTTGGTCGTAAAAAGGATAATGCCGCTCTCATTTCATCATCTACATTTAAAAATTTGATTTTTTTTTTTTCATTTTTTTATATTTGTTAATGCTGATAATCTGAATTCACACAAATAAGATGTAGAAAACTGTAACTATCTTTTTAAAGCTTTTTTTGGCTATTATGGGATAATCACCTCTAATTTTAATTCAAAATAAATTGAATCTTCCAAATGTTTAAAATTAAATCTCATTATTACAGAATGAAATTAGTTCTTTCTCCTATCTCAAAGTTAATTCAGGACTAGTTTGATATCATGAGGCACACGTCAAGTTGTTTATGTTTGCCAAGATGGGTGATAACATTACAATATGGTTACCTTGATATTTTCACTGTTTTTGGAATATTGCAAGTTTTCAGTACTTTTTAATTGATACTCATTATTAGTTTTAATATATATTATGTATAATTATTTTATTAATAATATAATATAAAAATACAATTATTATTACATGTAATCATAATATTCGTTATTTATGATTGTTTTTTTTTTACTATATTCTTAATATATAATTATTATTTTGTTATTCATTTACAATTATTAATATGTTATTTATTTATAATTATTACATTATATGAGTTTATTCTTATGTATAATTGTTATATTATGATTTGATGATTATTTTTTTATAATTACTATTTAATTATATTATATGGTTATTATTGTATATAACAATTATTATTAAATAATACTATATGAATATTATATCTAATTACTATTATGTTATAAGAGATTATTATATACTGCATAATATTATTCATACATGTTACTTTTTATTATATTATACTGTTATTCATTATTTATTGATTGATCTTGGTTATTCTCAATCTCTTTCTATATTCTTCTTTTGAAATATATTTCATTGTATTTCAAAACAATTCTTTAAAATTATCTTCTTGAGGATTTGATACCGCTAGGTCGCCATCTTGGATTCCATTATAGCGGCAACAAGCGCTGCCTGACAGGATTCCTTTTTCACGCCAAGCAGCGCTTGGGGCCTTGCCCCATGATATCAAACTAGCACTATTATTCATATGCAGATGTATCCATTACCACAAATGGATTATGAACCCAATCAAATTTTTTTGCATCTAAATGTGGGAAGTAATGGATAACTCTCTCCTCTAGTGTTGTCAGATGGTCAATGACAATTCTATGAATAGTCTATTTCTATAAAATGGACTACTAATTCAGTTCCAGATTTTTTTTTTTTAATTTTTTCTCGTAGTATAATTAATTTTTAAAAAAATCAGTGCACACTTCAAGAATTTTGCAGCACACAAAAGTGCTGCGGCACACTCTCTTAAGGTTAGAAATGCTTTTCTTATTATTGGCTAGGTAGTGGTATGTTTGCTGTAATTTTTTCACTTTTTCACCCTCCAATTTTGTTTGCCCTGGTCATGTGCCTAAGCAGAAAAGCAGTTCCCAATTTTGACATTAATCTTTCCTAACAAATTTTCATTTATGAATCTTTTGTACCTGTACAGTGGGCAATCTATGCTGTAAGTAAAGTTTGGTCAGTTGGTTTCCTTCTTGGTGTTGCAATTCTAATGCTCAGCTGTGTAAAACATTGAACTTAATATCTTAACGATAAGAGTAACAAAAAATACAGAAAAGAATTTACTGTCAGGAATACAGAGGTCATTCAAATTAAATTTGTAAATTGAGAGGGAGGTTTATTAAATCTTGTTATTAATTTGTGTAATTTTTGAATCTCATTACAATCAAAATTTCAGTATTAAATTGCATTTGTGTTAGTTTTAAATAATATTTATATGTAATTATAAAAAGCTTTTTGTATTGAACTAATTAAAAAAAAAATTCTCACCTTTTTAGGAAGTTCTTCATAATTTATCCATTGCTCAAATGAAAAAAGTTAAAGGAGATGAAATTGCTGCTAAAGATAATGTAAGATTATTATATTTGGAAAATGATATTGATAAAAATATTACCTAAAAGAAGTTACATGGTCAAATTGTTGAACTAACTTTGTTTGATTTTGTACTGTGTAGCAAGAAGTATTCACTGTATATTTCCTCAGGTAAAATGACCTTTAGATTAGATGAGGCATTAATTTTTGTCATCGTTTTAAAATTGTAGCTTATATCTGTCCTCTAAGATGATTCTCAATTAATCAATGGCTTATGAATTTAGTTTAGATTAGTAGTCATCATCTGGAAAAAAATTTTATTCTATGTCACTACAAACTGCTATTTTGTGTTAATGAAATTTTAATACATCTAACATATTTGGATTAAGATTTTATCCAGGTTTAAAACAATCATTTAAAGATTTTTAGTCTTTTTTGTATTAGTCCTATAAGATGACCCTGGATTTGAGGCACATTTTTTATGATTCAACTTTTATCATATCTGTTGAAATATATGATTTTAAATTTGAGTTTTAAAACATTGAAATAAACTAATACTAATATTGCAGTTTCATCAATAATTTTACTGGTTTCCTTTTTTTTAAAAAAAAAAGAAAAATTATTATTATTATAACTTGTTAATAGTATTTTTTGCTAAGGACAAATACTTTGATCAGATATTAATTAGGAACTATATTTGATGTAAGAGAAGAAAAAGTTATAAATATTTAAAAATTTTTGAAATTATTTCTTAAAATGAATATGGAAATATATTCTTAACCATATTTAAAACCTCCTTTGTATTTTAGAGAATAGGAAATTTTTTAATATTTAACAAATTTTATTTTAAAAATATATCCATTTTCTTCTGCATACAATCTGTTCCACACTTTGTTTCATATATTTCAGTGTCAAGTGGTTTTTTAAAATTTAAACATTACGAGTGAAAAATTGGGTTTGTATGAGATGTTTTTTTTAAAAAATATTAAGGATGCTAAATTATAAACAGTTATATATCTTGTAAGATTTTGTATTTATATTAGGTACTTTTCCACTTAAAGAAGTGTTTAGAATTTGAATACTCTCTGTTTTTAAAATTTATTAAAAATAAATTGAAGGTTTCACTAATTTATACATAAAGATTTCTGCTTCCTAATTTAATTTTTACGTTGATGTATTTATAGTTTTAGATATTTCTATATTGCAATTTTAATTAGTGCACAACTTGCTTCATTAAAATTTATATTTCTAATTAGGTGTAATACTAATAAAATCATTATAATTGAAATATTTTCTGATAAATTATAATATGAAAAATAAACTTTGTTTATAATTGACACAAATAATTTTGAGTTCTTAAAGAAAAGAGTTACATTAGGTTCAGTTTATTTATAAATAATTTAATGAAAATTTTTTAGATAGGACAGAATTTGAATTATTTAATTTAATGACACTGTTTCATTAAATAAGATCTCTAAACCATTATTTTCCACTCATTAATCTGCAACTCTTGTAATCAAAGCCTCAGTAACAGTAAAAAAGCTGTTCAAAAATCTTCTTGTATTTTTAGCCTGTACAAATTTTAATTATTCTTTAAATTTATTTTTAAAAACATTAAATATTTTAATTAGCATATTACACCTAATACTGAAATTTAGGATATAATTCAACCAATTAAGTTACCTAATATTACAAATTTCAAATAAAGATTATTTCATTCTGTATGGTTTAGTGATAAATGTTTCTAAATTATTATGTATGAAAAATTGTCTACTTTTTAGGATGTATAAAAGGCAAAAGTGATTCTAAATCATTCTCAAATAACTGATATTTTTGTTTTAAATATTTCAATACAAATTTGAAACTTCCATAAATATCTATTTGAATGAAGTGCAGTTTATTTTGGTATATTATTTAATGCATTAGAAAATTATAATTGTAAAATTTAAACTTAAGCTTTTAACAAATGGTCCTTTTAGTTTATGATGTTGTCTGAATTGGTGTCTCACATGCCGTATTGCATGAAAATCCAGATAATTGGTTATTAATTAGTTTGAAAAGACAAAGTTTATTATTCTATAGATCACATTCTTATTTTACTTATGTTTCTTACTCTGTATGTTTTTGTGTCACTTAAGTTATTATTTTTTCTTATGTGTAATAATTTTTATGACATGAAAATATTCTATGATATATATTTGTTCAATTGAAATTTCACTACTTCTAACATTTAACTGCCATATTAGCACAAAAACCAGTAATTTATGAGTTTTTTCCCCCCATATTTTAGGCATTTTCAGATAATACATCGATTAAGGAAAATTCAAAAGGTAAGCATGTTTAAAATAAAATAGAATTTGTTTATCTTTTTTTTAAATGAGAAACAGTTAATCAGAATAAAATTTCAACTGATTACTTACTAATATAAAAATGAATAAGTTTTTTTTTTTTTTTTTTTAGATTTCTTTTTGTAATGTTGCAGTATTCTATGGACTTCTTTTTGATATGTATTAGAAATATAAAAATTGTTTTAAACTGTAATTTTTTTCCAGCCCAAGATATATTTACCTATCAGAAAGGGAAAATATTAAGTCATAGTTACTAAAGAGTATTTTATGTAATAAAATAAATAGAGCATTCCCCATCCTTTCTATTTAAAATTTGCATTTCACTGATGTACATATTTTTTTCTTCTTGCAGGATTCCCAGAACTGCCAGATTTTGAAAAAGAGCCTGGACAATTTTTTGATAAAAAATCTAAATATGATTGATAAGAAATGGTATTTGTATATAGTTGTGTCAGTATTTATAGTATATATTTTTATTCATAATATGTATTTTTTGAATTTGGGACACAATTCAAATTAAAAATCTGTAATGTTCATTCATATTAGTAATTAAATAATTTGATTAATATGACACTAAAGCTAATTATTGAATCAATACATATATGCCATAATTTAATTCCCCTTGAGTTTTAACATGGATGCCAAACATCCATTGGTAATTAGAATTGCAAATTTTTATAAATATTTTTTTTATGATAGTACACACTCACATATCTCATTATAAAACTTCATCATTAAATTAACCCCCTAGCTACTGTACATGTATATATATGCCTCGCTCTGCCAGTTCATTGACTGCCCCTGACGTATATGTCTTTTCAAATTATGAATTTTTACAATACGCTGCTATTTGTAAAACTATTCCAAAGGGTTTGGAATGCTGTGCAATTACCTTGACAGTGTTTTTAAAGAATTTACCTATTTCAGAGAAGAATTTATTTATGCCTTTTCTTTTCTCTCAATATACCATATTTCGTGCACTTGAGCGAAAAATGGTAGCACTTGGGAGCAAATCATGCAATTTTTTCTCTTCTGTTAAGGGGTTAACCCTTTTTCACCTCTTAAAAAAGAAGGATCATCCGTTTCATTTTTTGCATATTAATGCATATATTAAACAAAAATTAAAAATGGTGTTTGAATAGTGTACATAAATAAAAATTTATTTTTATTATTTCAAATTACAGACTACAAATACTAGGGGAAAGTCGAGAATTACTGGATGGCAACTGGTATTAAACAAGTAGTGTTTCTAACTTTTGCTGCAGGTGGAAGCACCTATCAGGACATCAACAGGTTGGGGAAGGAAGGAAATTCAGATGCTCCTACATTTAGTTAAAAGTGGCTGTATTTTTCTAACTTATTCAGAAACTTTATTTTCATCCACTTAAAATATAATAAAAAAGCAAACTCCTGATTGTTGTAACTTGACTGAAATAGAATTTAAGATACATTTTTGGTTTATTTTTAAAAAAAAACATTTATTATCCTTTGTAAGCCATACATCTCCTTAAGCCTGCTAACATCTATATAGTAATAAATGTTTGTTATGATCTTAAGATATCAAACAGAAATGCTGTAGGTTGTATTGGATACATTTAAGGTTGATAAAAATTATAATTTTATGAGAATATTTTGTTTTTGTTTCGCAGATCAACATGGGTAAATTATGTCAAAGGTGAGAGGATAAAAATTTGAAAAAAATTGTAGGAAAAGTTAAAATAAAGGAAATGACAATTTGGGAAATATGTTTAATTTCCCCAAACACACTAAGAGATAAAATAAAAGGTTTTGAAAAAGGTAAAGAGGTAGAAACAAAACCATGCATGAGAAACGACAAGATTCTTCCCATTTAACAATGAACAGGAGTGTGTGTGATGGTGATAAACAATCATATTAAGAATCTCTATAAAATCTATCTAAAATCGCTATACTGAGAAATTAAAAATAAAGCACTGATTCAATAAAACAAAAACAAAAAAAAAAGGCAGGAAAAACTTATATTAAGATTTTATGAAAATGCACGGTGACCTTTAATGGAAAAGTGCCAAATTTACAAGTTTGAAGATAGCAACAGCTTTGTACCGAGTAAATGGAAAGATAATTTGAGAAATGAAGATGATGTGAAGCTACCGCAAAATTTACCTATACGTATGGCAGAGTTTGGAAGATTTTTAATTTTGATGAGACTGTTGTGACATGCATCCATACAAACAAACTCAAACTAATATCAGTTGAAGGCAAAAACCAGAGAAATTGATATCTGCTGAAAATGGGAGAAATGTCACACTCCTACTGACTACCAGTGCTTTAGGTCACCAGATTTATTCCTTCAGCATTTTTTTTCTTTTTTCCTTTGGTGAGATATTGGACAATGGGTTTCCTTAAATGGCTAAAATTGTTTGTAGGGTTGCTTAATTCAGGTGAAAAAGGTCGTCTTTTTTTATTGTGGATGACTACTCATTTCACAAGAGCAAATGTGATCACATTTTCTAAAGAACAACACATTTACATACTGAACTTGCCCTCTCATACATTCCCATAAGCTTCAGCCACCTGATTGGGTGCTTATGAAGCCTTTCAAAAATGCTTATAATCATCTGAATAAAGAAAGGGGGGATATAGTAAATAAATTAGTTCTAGTAGAGACATCAAAACTAATTTCAACTGAAAAAGTGCCATAAGGATCGATACTACGTCAATTTTTTGAGCTCCGATATTTTAGAAACTGTCTATCGTTAGCTGCACATACCTTCTCCCTTGCAACAGTGATATGTGTGCTTTAGATATCGCTACTGACTAACTTTAATGGAAATCTGTCTGGAAAAGGAGTTCATTAATATATACTGATGCATCCAGATCCTGTACGCTGACAGTTGTCCTTGATGTTTGCCCCAAACTGAAGAAACAGATGAATTTTACAGTAATTGTAGATCAGCAAGAGTAATTATTTCTACTAAATGAAAAAAGGAGATGAAGATCCCCTACTTCAAAGAAAATTAAAGGGTGCAAAAGGTAAAATTGGTGAGTGGGATCTCGACTTTTCACCATGCCTCAAAACTGACTACCCTTATCAGAGTACTTCTGCTTATAGTAATGATACATCATCCTCAAAAATTAAAAGTTGGTTTGGCGCCGGCCTTGTACGCCCAAGTTTGCGGGTTCGATCCCGACCCAAGTCAGTGGATTTTCATGATGCAAAAAATTGACTGCGTCCATGTCGTATGATTATGCGGCATGTTAGGTATCCCTAGAGTGCCTGTTTGGCTTGGGTCCTTTCGGCAAAATCCTGGTATAATTTTGCACCTTCAGAGCTCAGGTGCCTCCCTCTGGAGAAGAAACTGGACGTCCAAATTACATTGTGACCATTGATATCCACTTATATTATGCCACTCTAAAAAGTGATGCCAGCTCCCGGGAAATATACTAGGTCTGCAATGGTAATTACTGTAGGCTAGATTCGAACCGGGCACCATCCGTTCCGAACGCCAGTACTTTATCGATCACGCCGAAACGATTGTCTTCGCATGATGTCTAAGTACTGGTTTTATTTAGATACCGCTACACTACTCTCCCACCAGTGAGATGGATAGGCGAACGATTTTTTTTCGTTCGTTTGTTACTGAGAGAGCATGTTTATTTATTTTATTCTCTCTCTCATTAATTTTTATTCTTATTTATTTTTCTTGCTGAGATGACAGAAAGGTAATCTATCGTTTGTTTTCGGAGAGAGTATGTTTTTTTTTTTAAATTTATTTTTCTTCTCTTATTTTTCTTTTTCTCTTAATTCTAAATTTTATCTCAAACTCTTAATTTCAATTTCTACTAAAAAGAGCAGTCAGAAGGAACCTTGATCCATTTTCAGCAATATTTTTCACCATCGCATCTACGATTTTCCAAACTAACTCCCTATTGGTCCAGCCTCCCATTTCAAGCTTGATAAAGTTTAACATCAAAGCTCATTAGATTCATCAGATACGGGATTGAGGGTCTCTACGTGATCCATATGCCTGAAATAGATTTCTTCATCTGTATGTGCAATGTAGCACAAAATGGGTAAGATTAGAAACGTGAAATTTGGGATGCTGAAACTATGGATGAGGGTGGTATTTTTAACTTCACACTCAAATGGTTTGTTTTTTGCCTCCCAAATATTAATTTTAAAAAAATGTATACCTTTGAAATCTCAAACTTCGTTGTCTTTTTTTTCTTTATTGTATCACTCTTTTCAAATGTGCCTGGGAAATACTGGGTGATTTCGCTAAATTTATGTAGTTGACTTAGCTATTTTACCATGTTTTTATTAACTCGCTTTCTTGTCTGTCCGGTTGGAGTTTTGTAATTGATTTTAAACTAACTTCCCGATGAGCTAGAGACTTGAAATTTGGACCATAGCTCTGAAATGGATGTCAATGCAGGAAAATGTGAAAAAAAAAGTTCTAGTCTTGAATCCGGGCCCCGTAGCCAGGGGCGGCTCTAGGGCCGGACAATCCGGACTCCTGTCCGGGGAGGCAAATTGTAAGGGCGGCATTTGGGTCAAATTTGACTAAACATATTTTTTTGTTTAAAAAAAAATTGTATATATTTTTTGAAATATTATTGGGTGTAAATTTAATATTTCATTTTACGTGTCTTCCTTATTTTTTATTCTATATGTTTAATGTCAGTTTTCTTTTATGTTCAATTTTAAGAGTTCAAGGCGGGAGTATACGCTCAATCATGAAATTTGATAAGTTTACACATCTTTCACACTATTAACTTTCTCTCTATCTGGGAGTATGGTCACAACGGACATTCCTTTCGCCCGTACGATGTCCGGTGTCAGCTATCCAAAAGAAGACAGGGGCAATAAAAGTTTTATATAGATAGAGAGTCATAGGAGATGTTTTATTTGTCTTGAGTGCAGTCACTATAATTTAAAGCAAACGTTTGTGATTCCCACTATCAATAGAAGAAATTAGCATGCTGAAATGGGCGATTCCTTCTTTTAAATTTTACTCCTTTGAAATAATAATAGGTAATTATGTCCTTAATTTCGAATTTTTTTGTATTTG
>BMAV01020485.1:39480-70134 GCA_019973955.1 Trichonephila inaurata madagascariensis | reverse complement strand
AAATGTACCATGTTTTTATAACGAATTAAAAAATATAAAATAATTTCTCTAATCCTTATGAAGGATAAAACCACATACTGAGATTTCTAACTTTTCAAAACTATTCTGAAAATTCATACTTGGCAACTTTTAATAGCTATTAAAATACTTGTAAGATTGGAAACAAAAACATGGGGCGCACATGCAGCAGATAATTGATGCATTAATAGCTCAAATAACAATTTTATTGCACCACAAATAATGTGAACCAATAATTAAGTTATTTTATTGATAGCTACTCTCTCTGAACTCTTTATATGCCCTATGTTTTTCGTTTAGAAGGAGATCTAATAATATCTAATATAATTTTCTAATATATATTTTTGGATACCGCCTCTTCGGGTATGTCATACCTTGCGCGTGAATTGCCGTTACAGTTCTGAATGCATGAGCACGGTTTAAATCTTCCTTATACTATGGCGTATTATTGTAATTATGATGAAATTTGATATTTAAATAATTTAATAGATACAGTATTTAACAGAGATATAGTACAACAGTATTTTCGGATGAAGAAATTCTGTTCGTGATTATGATGAGGAAGAATCAAATGATGAAGAGTATAACAGCAAGTAGGATTCCTCCACTGAAATCGATCCAGATTAAGAAGAGGGATTCACAGTTAGAAATACATGTTTTATATGTATAGACACATAAACATTTGGGAAGAACGTGACTTTAAAGGAGACAACTGGCATACATCCACTTTCAGATGAATTTTTGAAAAGAAAAGAAAAAACCTATTGCTGGAACAATAAGAGAAAATAAAGAAATTCCAAAATAAGATATAGACGGTATATAGCTCTTCAATAAAATAACTTCATTCAAAGATATTTTTCCTGGTAAAAAACAGCCAACTGAGATATTAGAAATTATAGTGAAAAATGATCTTATTCCCTGTTTTCCCAATTTCGCTCTAGCATTAAGAACTTTTTTAACCTAACCTGTTTCTCTAGCTTCCGATGAAAGAAGTTTCAGTAAATTAAAAATTACTTGAGGAATAATATGACACAAGAAAGGCTTTCAGATTTGGCCATAGTCTCAATTGAATCCGAAATCTCAGAAAGAACTGATTTAACCGAAACTATTAACGAATTTACTTCTCAGAAAGCCAAAAAATTTTTTTTATAATTACAGTAAAATCTGGCGTATAACGTGTCCCTACACATATTCGCCGTATAACACGCACACCCTTTCTTATGAAGAATCCTGAAATGCATGTGCGCAATGATCTTGTGTTTTGAAGTCCTTTATTCAAATATTATTCCAAGCTTTACTAAAAATAGGGTACTTTCAGAATTACAACCCTTTAAGTTCATAAGGAATGTTATATTTCTTTCACAGAAACAGTATTTCGATATAGTATGTAAAAGTCTGATCTTTTTCTATGTTCATCTTTTTTGTATTTTTAAAGCTCTCATTTTTATACCCGGCGTATAACGCGCAAACGTAAATTTCGATCTTATTTTTTGAGTTAAAAGTGCGCGTTATACACCGGATTTTACGGTATAATTTATTACTTAGTCTTAGTAGAAGGACTGATTTACCACGAGATTTGTGCCTTAGAGTATTTATTTTTATTAGATTGTGTATTTTTTGAGTAAATTCTGTTGTTTTGCATTTATAATTATAAAATGTTTTTTATTTTTTATTTTAAAGGTTATATTTTTGTTAGTTTATTATTTTGTTGAAGCATTTTGTCGCTATTCTAACTCATTACCTGTCCAAAAAATGAAGTTCTGCACTTCAAATTTCATTTGAGTTATTATTAATGTGTTTTTATTTTTTATTCTTATATAAGTAGATGAGTTTTTAACGTCAACGTTAAGTATTAGTCAAAATATGAAAAGTTCTCGGGGGGGGGGCCCAATTCGGTGTTTGCACGAGGAGGGCCGATACCCTAGGATCGGCCCTGGTTAGCAACGCAGACTGCGGTGCCGTAGGGACTGGGTTCGAATCCCGGAGAAGACATGAATGTTTGTAATAGTGCCTTTGCGGCATGGGGGTACTCTAAATAGCCGTCGAGCCGCAAGTCCTCTCGTGTGGTTGGTGGAAGGGGTAGAGAGGTGGGAGGCCTCTGACCACCCCCCAGAGTGTTCTCCCTCTAAATTAGGGTGGAACAAAGCTACGGCTAATGACAGGCGTCACTAAGCCCTTTGCCATGATGAATTTCGTGAGCCTTGATCTGGCCTTTGCCAATCAGGTGGCATTAGTAACAACAACATGTTGAATCACTGTCATTGTACTGGAACAAAAAAGGTTTTCTTTGAGCTATAGTCATTGCAAAATCATTAATGACATCGTGTTGTAATCAATTTTAATAGTAATATCATTTTAAGTGCATAGCAGTATCAAACTGTTAAGCTTTTCATTTTCCATAGTATATCTCACCATACATTTTCAAACATTGGCATTCTTGCGCAAACTGTTCTTCATCGATGCCTTTGGAGTAGCTTAGAGCCAAGAATTTCGCCATTTTGTCACATCTTGCTCCTCTTCATGAAGATTTCGGAATACCTAGAATCTAGTGTTGAGAGCTTTGTAGCAGTGGTACTTTCGCTGTAAAATTTTAATTTTCTCTTTTTTTCGCCCAGTACTTAAAGGCAGATATAACGGATTTGAGGTGGTTCAGGACATCACTAGTAATCATATACCAATTCAAAAAAGAAAAACACGTTTGTCCCAATAATAATTCGAATAGTATAGTATACAAATGAAGAAACAGAGTATAACACACAAGGAATTATTACATAAATAAATATAGTCATTAAAATATACCACTAAAGAGAAAAATGAAAAGTTCGGTGTCATCCCTGTCACTTAACTTACATAACAATCACAAGGTCAGTCACTTTCATGTTGCAAAGTTAAAAACAAAAAAAATCATTCTTAATTCCATTTTCTGAGAGTTAGAAAAGCCATTTAAAAAAAAAAAAAGATAAAGATCCAGAAACATATTTAAGTAATTGTATATTTATCTATTGGAATGTACTTTGTTATTTTATTCCTCCACATGTATAAATTAAGTTTTAATTTCTTTTGTAATGTTAAATATTTCATTGATGTCCCTTTTTCCACCAAAGAAATTCAAAATCCTTCTAATGTATATAGCACACATATTTCATATATATATAAAACCCCTTCTCCATAAGAATTGCAAACAAACCAGTCATATAAATATGCCAATAATGGTCTGTAACCTTAGTTATTATCATAAGCTAAAATTTTGATAGGCAGATCTCCCTTTCATCGAGAAGTTGTTACAGTTTGCTCTTTCAAGGTAACCTTCATTAAGCTAAATCTGCAAGAATTTTATTAAATAAAGAAAGTCTCTCTCTCTCTGATATAGAGATGGTTATGTTCGGAGTCGATTGATTAAGCTCCTGGATGGAAAATATTGTTATGGGAAGTTGTTAGCCATTGATATTAAAATGGCAACTATAGTCAACCGGTCCAACTTCACTAAATAAATTTGGATTTAAAAATATTGACAAAAAAAATTTTTTTAAAGCTTTTTAAGTCATTAATCTACACTATTAAAATTCGTAGGTAAACAAACGTATTTATCTATGTTTCTACATGCGTCTATCTTCTCACGAACCGCATGACGCAGAAACTCGCCGAATGGGCTCGTGTAGTATAGGGGGGAGGGAGGGGACATTGGATTTGGCGATTTTTATCTAAATGCCATGGTGAGATAACGAATTCATTCTAAAATAAATAAATAATTCCGAATAAACTACCTCCCCAAAAAAAAAAAAAAGGACTGCGTCAAGTGCTCCCTCCCCCCTATACTACACTTTAACCACCGAATGTACCAAAAGCTTGGGAATGATCCCAGGAATCTGTTTTGACCATTTATATTCCGATATTGCAATTAGTTAAAACGATATTAATTAAAAACCTTTGTTTTACTCCTGCGTGTTGTTTCTACCGCCAAACAGAATGAAAAACCGGGAGGTAATTTTTTTTTATCCCCGACGTTTTTAAAACACGATCTAATTTTTTTTATGAGTCTCAGACAAAAAATAATTACAGAATCGGAAACATCATTTACTTCGCCACGATACGGTATAATTTATTTTACAAAATAATGATATTTTCTATTTCTTACGACTTTTTTTAAAAATAAGTCAAAATCGATTCGTTTTTATGAAAATGATTTCTAAACCATTCTATTTTTTTTTCCTTTCGCGTTAATGAAATGATATTCCACACTAAAAAAGTTCTTTTCTCTTTTAGAATCAGCCATTTAAAAAAATAAAATGTCAAAAACTTTTTTTTACGATTTTTCAAAAAATACTCAAAATTTTATTTAAATACTTAATAACTTCTTTTTTTTATAAAAATAATCTCACGAAACTTTTTTTTCCGTGTGTAGAACGATATTATCCGTAATCTGTACAAAGGTTGAAAAAATTACGGTTTTTTTAAAAGAAAAATTGTGTTTTTCGTTTTTCTCCCTTTTTGCGAGAAATATTTAAGCATTATTTTTGTTTGAAAATTACCATCGTTTGCAATCGATATATGAAGTTTGAAGGCATTAACTTAAAAATGAAGCCTTAAAAAAATTAAAACTTTAACAAATAACGCAATTTTACAATAGCCAAGGGTTTGGCGCCAAGTGACACTTTTCCCCTGGGCCCGTCACGTTTGATGAAAGGTTACACTAGGAAAGATGTGCCTATAAATACATTGAAAATCACCAGATTTTGCGAAATTGAATATCTTTCCCTTTTATTTTAAAAGTCTTTTCACTCCTTTTTTAACGAGAATTTCGTGGCACGATCGGCAGAGCGCTTGATTACTACCGTTTGTACCCGGGTTCAAAACAACGTCATCGCTTAATTTTTGATTTTTTAAAAAATTTTATTCGCGCATTTAATAACTTCGCCAGCAATTTTGCTATTGGAAAGTTAATTTATTTCGTCACGACACAATATATATATATGTATATTTTTTACAAAACGATACTTTACATAGGGTCAGATGGGGGAAAGTGTGGGTAAAATCAAGCTTTTTTTAGAGAAGGCCCTAAAATCAAACTATTAAATTAATTTTAATGCCTTTTATATACATTGGATTCATATAGATTAAACATGAAACAAATCCATTTAATTGTTTTCTCACAGTGATACATTTGAAAGATCATGTTTTGATACCCCCAGTTTACTCCATGGTAGGGGAAAATGGGGGTAGTTCTAAAATTGGCGCATATTTAAATAAAAATATGTAGATATTCTTTTTGAAACAAATACGCTGAAATAAATGTACCTCGATTACACTTAATGGTACAAATGGGCAAAAAAAAAAAAAAAAATTTTTTTTTTTACAAATTATTTAATTAAAGAAACAATGACCACGGCTATCAAAATTAGGTTCACGTGGTATACAGCATATATCACTGAACTCTACACAACCTTCATCATCAATAGCAGGGAAAGTGTAATAGACCCCCGATGGTGACTTAGTCAGATATTAATTTCTATTACTTGTCCAATGAATTTAGATGATTCCTTGCTTTACTTTAAAACTTTCTGTATCTTTTACATCCTTCTTTATATTTACTTTATGGAATTCGTTCTTATGGTCACTTTCTTCAGCAGCCAACCTTTCCAAAATATTTTCGTTAGTTAAAACCTCACCAATCTTGCTCTGTACTCTTTTTCTCGCTTTCTTTGAATTCTCAATGGCTAAAATTGTATATTACAGATGGGGTGGGAGAAACTTTGTGTGTATTGCTTTCCTTGTCTTTTAAAGGTGAGTTGAGCAACACAGAGCTTCAGAAGATACAATGGTTGTGGAAGAATCTGTTCTTGTACAATGTGCTCTTGGTTGTTTCCCTTTTCTGTAATGAGAATACAGTGTTGGATGGCCTTTCTGCTCAGAGGATAAAGTTCAGATCCTTTAAATCCATTCACTGCATTTTCCAGCTTCATTCTTTCAAACAACTTTTTCAAGAGAAATGGAAATGATGTAGAAACATTTTGTAAACTGCTTTCTCTAAAGCAAAATTTCAAAATCTCCTTCCAAGTTTTTTTCATAGGAGAAAACACTCCATCTAAAGGTTGCAAAATGTTTTTCTAAATAATAAAAATTACTACCTAGTGAATAAATGCTAAGTAAATTAATTGTTTTAGTCCTTTTATTATGAAATATAGAGCATTAGACATTAGCTAAAGTTAACGTAGAGGTAATAAATATCCCTATCATAGAACACTTAGCTAAGCCTAACCATACCCCCAAATTACCCCACCTAAAAAAAAACTCATGATAAATAAAATTATAAAATTTATTCTCAACTTTTTATGTGGATATGTGTGTTCCTTAGATATTTCTCTACAAGTCTGAACTAAAATTTATAGTTTTTGTCAATTAATATTGATTTTAGAAGAAAGTTCATCAGCAGCCTAAACTAAAACCATTTGCAAACAGCATATCAAGAAACTTAATAAACATCAAATTTGTTGAAAACTTCAGAAACTAAAATTAAAATATTTACTATAATCTCAATATGTCTCTAAAAAAGAAATAAATAAATATCTTTATTTAAAAAGAGAAAACAGGTGTTCTTCAATATACCCTCACCTGACCTTATTTTATGATTTTTTTCTAAAATGAATCAATATCGATGCGTTTATATGAAAAAAAAACTCATTCCTTGATCTTTTAGAGTTAATGATTTAAAAAATAAAATGCCGAAAACTTCTTTTTACGAATTTTTAAAAAATACTCTAATTTTAAATATTTAATAACTAATTATCAAATTCAAAATTTTTGTAACTTCTTCATTTATAAAAATAATTGCATGAAACTTTTTTCCCGTGTATCAAACATTTCAAAAAAATGCTCACAATTTTAATTCAACATTTAATATAGTTGCAAAATTTTGTAATTATAAAAATTGCTACTTTTTTCGACATACAACTCTTTTTAAAAAGATACCTTTTCGTTTCTGGGCCTAAGAAGCTACAAAGTGAGTGAGTGAATATTTAAGTTCCACTGTTCACTTACTCGAGAGTTTTTGGCAACGCACCTTGTTATTTTGAACTATTACCAAGTGAAAAGGATGAGACTTGAGTTGGCACCCATCTCTCTTAACTACCATACCACACCAACGCTAGGACGTTAAAACTCTCAAAAGATTCGACAGCGGGTATATTACATATTGTGTAATTTTTCTCATAAATATTACTTACAAATTATAAAAACGAATGTATGGCTTATGAATAATTTTCAAAAATTCTAATGGACAAATTTGATTACCATCCCAAAAATTTACATACCCCTGTTCTAAAGAAAGAATATATATAACACGCTTTTATAAGTTTCACTTGTACGTAACAGAATCTTTGAACTCAATTTTTACCTTTAAAAGGTCAGATTAATTCGAAATTTTGCCTACTTATCAAGGACCGATAATACAATAATTTCATAATTTTGTTCCATTGTCCTGATCAGGAATAGGATTTAAAGCGACTAATTCAGTGTACCACTTCCAGATTTGGCGACTAAAATATAAAGATGCAACCCTAAAACTGCGAATAGGCTTGTGGTTTATATGAGAAAGAGAAGGGTCGATGCGTCTTTTCTTACAATAATGTCTAGTTTTTCTGAAAATGGAAATAAAAAAAAAAGACTTGTGCATGTGAAAAAAAATTAATTTATGTTCTAACTGCTAAATATTTTTTATTTTTATAAAGTCAAACGGTTAGAAGTGATGATACGAATTAACATTATAGCAATACGTTTAAGAGGTGATAATATGATTGACATTTATATATATATATATAACATTTCTTCTTAACACACTTTTATTAGTTAGACCTGTATCTACAGAGACGGAATCTTTGAAATATAATGATATGGGACTCATCCGAGGCCCGTAAACTGAGAGAATAAATACCCTTCAGACCCATTAATTAATATCCATTGAAGAGCAAGACTAATTCTAGCCAGCCATGTAATTCTGACTCCAAATATCAAAAAAGGATAAATTCAACAAAGAATAAATGATAGTTTTAAGAACTAAAAAACACGCTTTTATAGTGAATCGAACTAAAGTAAAAAAATAATTCTTAATATAAGAATAAAATGATCAATGAGAAAATTAATGTCATTGTGGTAACAGCGTGGGATGCTTTGTACTACATTTTTACACTGATCCAGCATTTCGGAATAGAACTAGTAAGAAATTATAACAATATAGAGCACCCCACGCTTTTACCCCAATGACATTAAATTTTTCGTTAATCATTTTATTCTTATATTAAGAATTATTTTTTTACTTTTTAGTTTAATTGACAATAAAAGCATGTTTTTTAGTTGTTTTTTTTAAAAAACTTATTTATTTAAATAGGGTTCATTTTCTAAATGTTGAAAAATTATGCATATAGCTATAACTCTTTCAAAATGTTTCATTAAAAAAGAAATAAAACTGAGAAAACACATCTGTAAATATTTCTTTATGCTTAAAAGGAACACAAAGGACAATATTTACAAGCAATTTTTTACATGATAAACATCAAAAACAGTTATATAATGCAATTTGACTTCAAGTAAATACATACATCAGAATATATATATGACACGACAACTTACAGTTTTATAACACATACATCAATATTTTGAAATAAAACTTCATGTTATTTTATACCAACTCAGGTCATTTTACTTCAAAAGGTTTTTCATGGCTCAACACCATAAAGTTCAACTTCATCATTCACGTGACATTGAAAATAATGAATACACTTTTCATTTCCACAATTGAAGATTAAATGAAACAATTATATTCCTTATGAAAAGGAGAACATCTAATATGAATTCAGATACACCCACATTTAACAAAAAAGTATAATCTAATATTCTACATAAATGTACTAAAGTAAGGAAAAAATAAACTACAAATGTTCACTTAGAACTTACAGTTCAACAATAAATAACACAGGATTTTTGTTTAGAAATAGCAGTTTTTAAAACTACAGCCAATAGAACTTTCAACAATTGGTTTCAATGCATAAAAATATATTAAAAAATAAAGATTTCAACTATGTTTCCCCTCTCCTTCTGTAAATGGTTATTAATTTTAGCAATCAGTAATTTTACACCCACTTTATTCTTCACAACATAGTTACACAGATATGTAGTAAAAATTAATCTCTAAACAAAACATTGACTTGCAGTTTTCCTAGTTGTTTAATTTGATGCACATATTTTTACCAATACATTATAAACATATCACAAAATGTTACATTTTTAATTTTTTTTTCCTAAGCTTCAGATAGCTTTGTATGAAAAAAATAAGAGAAAATGTACTGTTATATAAACATTCTGACAGTAAAATTAACAAGTAAAAAGCAAGATTTGAAAGAAATTTTTTTAAAACCTAAGGGAATTATAATGTGAAATTCAAACATGCAAAAATAATGTATTGACATATAATCAGGAAACTACATTAAATCTTGCTAGTAAGGGGGTAAAAAGTTATGATCCATACCAAGCGGCATTTCCACTTTTTCCTATTTTCTTTTTTTTCCAGCATCTAAATTGAGTTATATTTAGATTATAATTAGAACAGATGAAATATAAGTAATGCATCCCAACCCATATCTAAAAGTTCTTCAAAATGAGGATTCATATTCATCCGGAACAAATGTTTAAAATGCTACTCATAAAACTGCATTAAAAAACACTCAATTAAAATTATATATTACAAGAGTAACACAACAACACTACAATAAGATTTTAATATATATTTTATACAAATGGATATTCATTACATGAAAGATGTAGCATGTTTCAACTGAATACTGAAATACAATTTTAGATGTGATTCTTAAAATTTTCCACTTTTTCTCTTGAATTATGAATCAAGTCTTTTTTCATTTAACATTAATAATTAAAGCACCAAATACTTAACAGATCAAAGATTTTGAAAATAAGAAAAATTTGATTGCTTTCAATTAATCCCCCTACTTCTACTAGTAATAAAAATAAACCCAAAATAATTTGGCACTGTTAAATCATATATTCAGTGTGGTTTATTTTAAATCCTAACAGAATCTTCATAATATAAGTCATATACTGGGTGTTTCAAAAGTCATGCACATCCACGTGGTTGCTTAAAAACCAAAAGGGTTGTTTTAGTTTTCTTTCTCTAGATGGCAGCAGGGGCCCCATCATAAGAAGTTTTGAATGTATCGGGTGTCGGTTTCAAAATACTTGTCAGTTGAGCACAACAGGAGGTGCATGATGTTTTCCCGAGAGTAAATAGCCATCATGGAATTTTAATTCACTATAAAATCTCATTGCTGTGTGATAAATGGATTTCAGCAGAAATATCTAGGTGAAACAGCACCAAATGCATCAATGATAACACTTTTAGTGCAGCGGTTACGTGACACCGGATCGTTTGCTGACAAGAAGCGATCAGGTAGAGCATTCATAATGAAAATGGCAGATGTGGAGACCACAAAATGAAGACCATCCATCTACATAAACATCATTACAGAATTCACATCCTTGCTGAAAATGATGAAAGGTATGCTTGGTTGCAGCAAGGCAGCGCAATGTGTCATGCATCACAGGACAGTATGGAAGTTTGAACTGAATTTTTCGATGATTGTGTCATTTCCAAAGGACTTTGGCCAACTCGTTTACCTTATTTGTCAATTCAGGTTCATCGCACGTATCGGGATATCTGAAAAAATGTCACCTTCAGGAATAATCCCCATACGTTTGATGAACTTAAGAGTAACATCCTTCATGCAATATCGGACATTAATTATCACGCTCTTCATAAAGTGTCAATTAACCTGGTAAAAAGAGTTTGATTGTGTTTCCAGGAAAACGGACATCATTTTGAACATTTACTGTTATTTTACCATGTCTGACGCCTGACAATAAAGATAACCGTTCAACCTTTGTTTGTCCTTTATTCTGTCTGTTAACATAATTCATCTGTCTTTAAAACTCAACCACAAAGATTGATGTGCGTGACTTGAAATACCCGGTACATATATTTCTTCACACATATAATGAAGGCTCTTGGATGACTTATGCAAATGAAATGTTATGCATGTGTGTGTGTCTATATGATTACTAACCTACATTTCTGGTACAAGAACACATTTTATAATGAGAGGACTCTTAAAATTGAATAAAAACAGCTGAACATGAAATGTACATAAATCCATATTTCAAGTATTAAGTATAAAACATTAGAATATGTTTCATTTTTCAACAATATAATTTTTCATAAGTATATTTGGTATTATAAACTTGAGATATAAAAAAATTAAACAGTTAACTGATTTATCTGATATAAGGAGAGAAAAAAACATTGTTTCAAGAAAGAAATAATACTATACTAATCATTTGTCAATTTTCACAAAATTTTTACTTTATATAATCATAGTTCTTGAAAAATATTTCCATAGTTCCTTTTATAGTATCATATCTTCATGAATTGTTATTTCTTTCCCAAACTATAATTTGAATAATTTCATTTTATGGAATGGATACTTATAAAAAATTAAACAAAAACAAATGATAATTCTAAAATTTGTTTAAAAATTTTGTAATAAAAAAAAATTCACTTTATGTATCAATCATGTATGGCCCATTTCGTTGCACAGAAAACAAAACATTTTTAACAAAAAAAAAACATTGCATGAAACATTCATTGAAAAAAATCAATAGCCATTTCAGAAGTTAATTTGAAAGAATATAAGTAAGGTGACAAAATATTTTAATGCTACAAGGGAAGATAGAAAGGCAATCTCAAAACGAAATATATTTCCCATGTCCACTCGAATAATTTAAATTTAAGAACTATGATATGAAATAACAACAAAAATATTACTAAGCATTTTAGATACTTGATAATACATTAGGATGAAACCAAACTTCGTTCTTCATATTAGTGGAACAATATGAAAAGAAAGAATTTGGAAAAATTATTAATAAACTGGAAAGTATTTGTAATAAAACAAAAATATTGAAAACAAAGAAACAATTTTAAATGGTAAAAATTGAAAAAACTCTTTCCCCAATGTTAATAGTTCTTTAAGCTCAAGTTTTCTTTTCATAAATCAAAAAATATTAATACTTAATATTTTTAGAAAATTATTTTAACAGATATCTAAATATTTAAAATCATTTTACTTATTTTAAACTAAAATCAGAATTTTCACAAGTTTTCAATTTTATATAATGAAACATTAATAATATGAAATATTATCAAAATAAAGCACAATCAACTCAGCTTATAACAAGAATTATATTTTATATAATACAAACACAATTTCATAGGTACAATTCTTCATAGAAAAGGGACTATTTAAAATAGAAACCATGAAAAAATTCAGTAGACACAAGTAGTTGATTGGGGATCCATGAATTTATCACATTTTATTGTTTGCTTGGTAAATTTTACAGTCAAAAATCATATTTATATATCTTATCTTTCCTTCCTGACATTTACATTTTAATAATCATTCACCTTTTTAATAATCAGTTTCCACTAATTTATACAAATACAGTATTTAAAATGCAAAATATGCACTTTGTTGTACAAACTAATTGCTTGTGTTCTTCTATCACCATATCAATAACAAAATTAAAAACAAATCTGAGATTTGTCATTCAGAAATATAATTCTGTGGTAAAGTTAATTAAATACTGCTTTCTACATTTTTAAAAATTAAATATTTATTATTAACTTTAGTCTTAATACAACCAGTTCAGATGACACTTTATAAATGCAAATGTAAGAAAGTAATTTTTAAGACAAACTTTTATATATTTATACATGAACAACATGACATATGCTTGCACACATTTTTTTATAAAAAAAAATGTCATGTTAAAAAAAAATGAAACAAATGATCAAACAAATGAAAAAGTTTGAAATGTAATGCGTTTTTATAAATGTGGAATGATTGAATGAACTTATAAATTACAAAAATTTCAGCTTGCAAGTGCTTCTTCCAAAAACAAAACGCGACATATTTCGTTGACAGATGGACTTATTGGTGCATTCTCACTGTCATTCTGGTTTGCATCCTCACTGTCATTCTGGTTAGCATCCTCACTGCCATTCTGGTTAGCATCCTCACAGTCATTCTGGTTTGCATTATCACTGTCATTCTGGTTTGCATTATCACTGTCATTCTGGTTCTATAAAAGATAAATTCATTTTTTTAAAATTTATTACCATAGAGTTTTCTAAAAATTTACTACTGTAAAGTTTTTCATAATCACTTAAAAACTTTTAACCTCACCTAAAAAAAAGGGGGGGGGATGCTACCACAACAATAACTAAGCCATCTTTATCTATATAAATAATTATCTATACTAGTATAAATAGAAATCAATGTTTGTATGTCTCTTATGCCTTCCTAAACCTTTCTGAATTATTGGTAAAACTCAGTTCTGAAAGACGATGTGTGCATCATTAAGCAGCAGTTAGTTTAATTAAAAGTGACTCATTCACTCGTCATGATATATTCAGAACTATTAAGCCTACAGACTTGAAATTTGGTAGGCATGTTCCTTTCTTGGAGTAGAGATCTACAAAGAACAGATTTTGTGAGCAGCCCCTCCCCAAGGACATTTGGAGGGAATAAAGAGTTATAGATAATTATTTCCATTTTTTTTTTTTAATTTGGTAAGCAGATTCCTTTTCATGGAGTAGATATCTGCTAAAAAATGGTTTTTACGAAAATTGACCCCCAAGTGGTGTTGCGGGGGATTAATGGGCATAATAAGTAATTACTTCCATTTTTAAATTATTAGACACACAGTTTTGAAACTTGGTAAGCAGATTCCTTTGAGGGAGTAGTTGCTCTAGAATGGGTTTTGCGAAAATCGACCCCCAAGAGTTAGTGCAAAGGGTAAAGGGGCGTTATAGAAAAAAATTCATAATTTTTTAACTATTAGTCATACCAACTCAAAACTTGGTAGGTATGTTTCTTTCACGGAGTACAGATCCATTACCAAAGGAGTTTTGAAGAAAATCAACCCCTAAGGGTGGTTGCAAGGGGAGTGCAGTTTTAGGAAAATATTCCCATTCTTGAACTATTAGACCTACAACCTTGAAATTTGGCAGGCATGCTCCTTTTGTGGAGTAAAGTTCTGCTAATAAATGGCTTTGCGAAAATCGAAAACCAAGGGTGGTTGCGAGCGGTTAAGTGCAGTTACAAGAGAATATTCCCGTTTTTGAACCACAAGACCTACAGATTTGAAATTTGGCTGGTATATTCCTTTTAAGGAGGAGACAACGACTACAAAAGAATTTCACGAAAATTGATTCTTAAGTGAGTTGTGAGATATAAAAGGAGGGTTATGGATAAAAAAGAAGCCAGTTTTTGAACTATTTGACCTAGACTTGAAATTTAGCTTGCATGTTTTTTTCATAGAGATCCGCTAAGAAAGGGTTTTGAGAAATTCGACATTGAAGGGCAGTAGTGAGAGCGGTTAATATAAAAAAATTTACCTTTTATGAATAACTAAACCTATAAACTTGAAATTTAGAAAACATGACTTTTACTCAGCGGAGATAGGATAAGAATGAGGATTTCAAAAGTCGACCCACATGGTGTTAAATGGTCTACCATGGACCCACCCACATTGTAGATAAAAAAAATTTCCTTTTTTTTCAACTATTAACCTACTTGATTTCTAATTTGGCAAATATGATTTTTGTTGAGCGCTGAGATATGCTAAAAAAGCCCCTCTTTTTTTGTTTAATTTTCAATTCCCATGTGCAAAGAATGGTATGTATATATATCATATGTATATATATACCAGCTAGTATATATATACATATGAGTATGATAGACACATACAATCACTGGGGGAGGGGGGGGGGAAAAATCAAACATAAGGAATTTTAAATGAAAATTATGAAGATTTTTTTTCTGAGAGAAGGGGTAGTTTTAGCAAGTTTTTTTTAAATGGTCAAAAAAAAAAAAAAAAAAACACCCCACTTTAACACATGACTTTGTGTTAAAATATATTGTTCATATAGAGATTAAAATGGGAAATTGTAAACATTAAGTGATTAAAAATTATCTTCAGAAGGAATTATGTTAGTTATTTTATAAATTAATAAGAATCATTGGTATCAGGGTTAAATAAATATAACTAAGTTAACAAAATCAAGAAATTTAACTATGATTAAAACCTATACTTTGATAGATTTATTCGTGTGATTCCTTAAAAAAAAAAAAAAAAAGAATTGTTATAGCTTACATACACCTTTTTGTGAACCACTGAAACTTTTCCTTAAAACTACTCATATAATTACAAAGAATTAATATTTCCCAACACTAGAACATGAGATTACATTTCTCCCATTTGGAGTATAGAAAGGGATAATTCTGTCTCTTTTTAAGCAAGCTTCGCACTTGAGTAGAGAGGAAGTTCAACTCTCCTGAGGTTAAGAGTTACCGAAAAAAATTCACGAGTTGATAATTACTTTGGTTTTTGTCTCATCGTGACTATAATATCCAAATTCACAAAGAATGAACATATATATAACTCCTAATTATGAAAAAAATTTATGGAAAAAGCATTCTCTATTAAATATTATTCAGAAATGAATCCAATTCAAATTTAATCACATTTAAATAGACAAAAAGTTATGATTTTACTATGGAATTGCTCAACATAATTAAACTGTTCACAGGACATATATTTTGTTTTATTGGAACAAAAATAATATTCATTATCTCTACCAATTTAAAAATAAACATATTTACCTCTTCATCATTGATATTTCTTACAGCATTTGTTTCTTCACTGTTTGGTGAATGTCTATTATTCACCTGTGTTTCCATTTCTGTTTCACCTTCTGTTGAAGCTGCTGAAAGTAGGCTGTTATTTACTTCAGTTTCCTCAGCTTCTGCCTCTATCATAATTCTTTGACGTTTCACTGTCCTGTCATCATAATGATCAGTAGAACGCCTTCCATCAGACATATCTTCATCATCTGCTTCTTCATCCGCCTCCTCCTCCCCCCCTTCATCATGATCACCATCTTCCTCCTCAGTGTATTCAAAACCATTAGTCTGTCTTACACGTGTCTCGTCTTCCATTTCTTCCCCTTCAGATTCAGAATCTGAACAATTTTGATTTGTGTGCATAGTATTTTCATGGGTATTGTGGTAAGTAGAAACATTAGCTTCTCTCTCTTCAGAAACATGTTTTTCAGTCTTCATTGCAACCATCTTGTGTTCATCCTGACCAGAATTTACATTCCTGATATTGATTTGAGATGAATCAACTTCCCCATCTTGATTTTGATCATCTAAATTCTGCGACACATTTGATGTTGCTCTGTAATTATCATAATCATGTGATAATCTTACGTTTTCATCTGCATTATTACACTCCTCTTCTTGACTCTGATCTTCCTCATTTGACATATCAACATCTGATGATCTACCTGTATAGCAGGGGTTTTGCCAATTTTCTTTTATCACTTCATTTGTTGGTATGACAGACCTGATAAACAAATTTGAATTTGAAAATCCTATCATATCTGGTGGAGGCTTCATTGGATTCAAAAATAGCTTACAATATTTGAATCCCTTATGACAAACTTCAGAAACCTATATAAAGAGAAAAAGCATATTTAACATTAATT
Organism: Trichonephila inaurata madagascariensis; assembly: GCA_019973955.1. NCBI lineage: Eukaryota > Metazoa > Arthropoda > Arachnida > Araneae > Nephilidae > Trichonephila > Trichonephila inaurata. Next base: position 53,444 of record BMAV01020485.1, on the reverse strand, counting down.
TAATTAATTAAATATGTTAAAGACAAAAACCAACTTTTGTATTTTTCAGAGCCTCCATTAGAATTTCACTTTTAAAACACTTCCCACTTATTTATAAGTAAATTATTAATCGAAAAAATTTCAATTCAATTCTTTAATTACTATATTTATAAAATTGATGGTTTATAACAAAGAAAGTAAAGAGTTTCCAATAATAAAACTATTTTTAAACTGAAAATGAACTTCGAAGCTACCTTTTAGCATATTCCTTAAAATAAAAAATTACCTAAGAAGTTTTAGATCAATTTCTCTTAAGTAATGGTAGTCAATCTGGTCTTGAAGTGGGCATTCCAACTTTTATGGTAATTGAAAGGGTTTACTAAAGTGCTTTCTTTTTTAAATTTTATTTTTTAAAAACATTTTGATTAGACCTTTTTTAAGAAAACATATAAGAAATTTTAAAATCGTTTCATCATTTAAGAAACAACATGCAGAAAAGCAAGATGGATTAATTAACACTTTTATAGCATTTCACAATCAATTCAAAAAGAAATAAAAGCTATTATGCTGGAGAAACTGTAATAGTATTCTTCATAAAATAATTTATCTCTCAACAGTAAAACATCAAGATATATCTTCAAATTTTAAAAACATTGCCCTTACATAATAGCACCGTCAAGCAACGAATTGAAGAAATGGCAGTTCTTATTGAAATAAAATCTAACAGATTTTTCAAAACTCTTCATTTCCCAAAGAATTGGATGAGTCTACAAGTCTAAATCTCATTCTCTACTATTGCAGATAATAATGCTTTATTGATGGCATATGTAAATATTTTGAAGAAAATCAATACATTAAAAAACTATTCATAATAAATCTCAGATACATGAGTATTATTTACAATACTGTGAAATCATACAGTACAAAATATGATGTACACACATTATTTTGTAACATGCACTATTGATGGAACACCACATCAATGGTACATCACTATTATAGAATTATTGATAATTTAAAGGAAGTAGAGTAAAACTCATTCATCGGATGATGTACACAACTCCTTGTACAAAAACCTCAATACAAGTTTCCATCCATCCTTAATTATAATCAAGCAGTAAACAAGATCAAATCAAATGCAAAAAAATAAAATGTTAGGACAGCTTTGCCTGGACAATAATGGAAATTTTATTATACTAGCTGTTTGGCCCGTCACACAGTCACAAACTTTAACTTAACAAAATATTGCAAAGATAAATAAAATTACACATAGGATTTTCTTTTTAAATAAAAATATTAGCATTGCTGTTAGCTTTTGATCAAAACACTATGCTACTGAAAAATGGAACAGATTCATCCAAAGAATACTAGAAAAAGACTAAAGAATTCATTTCATAATGATTTATTGAAAATAATAATCATACATAGTTCCTCTGATTCTTTAAACGAGCAAGTTTGTTTTACAGAAATATTTCTTTTTCATATATCTTAAGTTTAAAATTATATTTAGGACCCTTTTAAGATCAACAAGCAATTATAAATTGAGAAAAAAAAGAGTTAAATATTACAATATGGCACTTTTGCTAATTTAGGCAAATTTAAAATAAAACCCAAGAAAACTGGAGAAAAAAATTTAGTTGTTGCAATACATTTACATACTTTAATCAAGCAGAAATAGCAGCAATATATTATGATTTTGTTAGAGATATAGTGAATAGAATAGATAAAGCTCTAATACTGAGACTATTTAAATATTAGAAATTAACTAAAAATATGACAGTCTATATTGCATGTTAGATCCCTGAAACTATTAATTACTATCTCTAATGGTAATTTAAAAAGTTGATAGAGAAATTTCCAAAATGTGATATTACATGATTAAACAATGCTTTTTTAGTTTTTAAGTATAGTTCAGTACCATCATTTAATCAATAAGAGTTTTTGAAGATACTAGTCAAAGCATAACTTTATTTATAAACTTATCTAAAACTTTATATTATCTTAATATATACTTTTTAAAATCAATTTAATACTTTTAATACAAACAAGAGCAACTTTTATATATAATCAAACACTACTAAAAGTATACTTAAAACACTTACACATTCAAAAAAATCAATACTGAAAATTGTGTAAATACATAACAAAATCAACAGAAATTTTACCTTAGGACTTTTGTCTCTTAAAGCAATTCTGAAGATATTAACAGATTTCATAATGCATTTTGATTGCAAAGGATCACCAGCTATTGAACAGGTAAGAAGTACATCATACAATCTTTTTCTGCATTTTTCATCGGAATAAGGGAAAGGAAACTGCTTTGAAAGATTCAAATGCAACATCAGCTCTCTTGCGATATCTATGACAGTTGAGGAGATATTCTACAATAATTTGAGAAATATTTATTTAAATAATTTAAAAATGGAGCATTAATGAGTATTATTTGTGTCAAACTTGAAAATTTGAAAAGACTTACATCCACACAACTCTTTTCCATAAAACAACCACCAGTCAAAATCATGATTCTAAGGACTGAAAAATAAATTTAAAAAAATACACTACGCTGAAAACATTGGTCCTATTTTGTAAATAAATTAACAATTAGTAATGAGATACACGAGTATAATTTATACATACTTAAAGAACACAAAATGTAATTAATAAAATTTTTCAAAATTTATAGTGAATTAGCTGCATAGCCTGGCTGAGTTGAGTTTGGTGTTTTATGGCGCAAGAGCCAGTTTTGGCTATACTGCACCAAACATTCATAGGTCTGTGGTCTGGACGGGAAAAGAAGAAATTGAATGACAAGATGGAGGGTCGAAAATAAAGAAGGCTCACTGGGGTACCCTGGGGTCGTGACACCCGTACCCACCTAAAGAAGGTGAGCTCCCTGAGGGGTGCATAGCCTGGCAATGCATGGGCATTTTTAAGTAAACAACTTTTTCCCAAAGGGAAATTTCCACTCAGAACAAGTTTTAGACCATAGGGGGTTAGGACCTTGCTTGGCACTTAAAAAAAAAGTGAATATATAATTAGCGCACATATGAAGGTTTATTTATTTATTGTTTTGAGGGCCTAAGTTAAAGCTTTCAAATTTCACACATCAGTAACAAACAGTGTAAGGAAGGAATTGCTTAAATAAAAAGTCTCAGGTAAAGACTAATAGATAGACAAAAAAAAAAAAAAACCCACACAAAAAAAAGTTTTTTTTTAAAACCAATAATTTTCAAGTAAGTTTTTCAATCTTCATAATATTTGAACATAGGAAAAAAAGTTTGGAATGATTATTTTCAGAAAATACGAAGTTATTAAATGTTCAAGTCAAATTTTAAATATTTTTCAAAATATCACAAAAGAAAGTTTTGTAAATCTCTATTTTTTTAATCACTAGGTCAAACGGAATCAAAGGTTCTATTGCATAAAAGCCTTTTAAGATCAGTGTTAACTTATGCATGTGAAACTTGGTCAATGTCTCGAACAGATGGGAACATAAGTATCTACAAAAGGAAGGCTTTAAGACTTATTTTTGATGGAATTCAGAAAAACCAAGAACACTGAACAGACTTTGGAAAACGGTTCAAGAGGAATGAAGTAAAATTTCTTTGACAGTACAAAGAAAAATTTACTTTCATGAAAAATTTGAGCTAGAGCTATTGTCAAGAATCATGGCTATCAGATAGAAGCAAATTTGCACAAAGAATGCAATATTTATTGATAAAAATTAACTATATCAAAATCGTTTCCATAAAGTGTAAACGATCCTCTGTAGAAAGGGGATGCAAAATATATTCTTACTTTGTAAAAAGAGCCTAAATACCACATGTCTTTGGAAAATAAATGGGTCTTTCAGATTTCAGAATTATTTTTTGTCAGATTTTAGAGTGGAATAGGATGGCAGATTTAAAAATGATGGAAATGTAAGGAATCTTCCTCTCTACTGCCTCTGCACAATAGATGGCATTAAATGGGTAGGTTAATCATTCATTTATTAACATTTTTAATCAATATCTCTTTTACCAATTGTAATTTTTGGAATTTAAGTGGTAAAAATGGATTCCTCGGTTCAATGGTTTAATACAAGATTTCACATAGATAAATACAATTGTTTAATCTAAGGTTTTAATAGTGTAATTTAAGATATAAATTGAAATATGTAATTCAGTTCAATTACTCATATAATGCAATAACTCATATAACATTTTAACCACTGATATTTAAAAATTTAGCAAAATTTTACAAAGCATTTTCAATAAGCATTCAAAAATATTGATGAAAGAGATAGTTTGAATTATTAAAAAAAAATTCCTTTTTATACTTATGTTTAAATTTACAGACTTCTTAATTTAAAGTAAAAATATATTAGAACTTATTAGTTCAGTCTTAAGATCCTTTTGTTTTATAATCCTAAGCAATACCATATGAGTATATTACATATTTATAATACTGAACTCAGTGGCGCAACAGCCCATGAGAGGCCAAGGCCTACTGTGCCCATCTCAGTTAAGGCTGTTTTCGTCATATATACAAGAACGCGAACTTAACACAGAGCACATTTTTAGTCTGAAAAAAACTCAATTTTTATAAAAATTTGTGATATTGTAACTCATGCATTTATTTGTTCTTTTAACATATAAAGGGATAGCTCATTTAGCATTACGATATAGGAGAAAAAATGCGAAACACATTTTATAAAAGAAAAAATGTGTCAGTTTGGATAAAAATGATTAGTATGATAAAATAAGAGATTCTCTACAGGATAGTGAAGACAGAATATGATATTAATGTTTGAGTATTTTTTACATCTGAAAAAAATATTCTGAATTTGGATCCTAATTTTTAACATTAACCAAAAACAGCCTTAATGTGACCTTAGGCACTGAGGTGCATGAGCAGATGTTTCGGTCAAGTGGTCAGTCTAACGCGAAATTCCCAGTGTTCAGTTCCCAAGCAAGCTTGGTACTCATTTACTGACTCACTGAAGGGATGATGGGCTGAGTCGACCTTGCCCAGATCAGGATTTGAACCCCGAACCTGCGGCATGCAAGTGACATATTTATGATATCACACTGAAATAACTGTATCTTTATTTCACTCAGCATAAAACTGTGTTCAAACTTTTCAGTTATGATAAAACTTTGAGTGTTTTGAAATTATTTTAAAATATGAAAAATTATAATTTCTTTTGAATTTTTAAAACTCTTCAAAATACAATCATTCAACTACAATCCACACAATTTTTTTTGTTAAAAAAACTATGGTAAAATACAAGATTCACCACTCTTTATGAAATTTGAATTCAGAAAAACACAAATTTAATAAAAAAGAAATCTTCGAGATTATGTGTTTTCTTTTTATGAAAAAAAAAATTAATACACAAGATTACTTCTTACATACTACTGCTATGTATGTAATTTGATATACAATTTTCTTTTCTTTGACAGTCAAAATAATTAAAGCGAGGGACTTAAAAATCACTTTTTTGAAACAATATTTGAGAAATAGAGACACCACAAGTATATAGAAAGAAATACAGAATTCTCCCCTATACTTTAAATGACTTCATCTAATATCAGAAAATTAAAGTTTTATTATTAATAAAAATGCTGGGAAAATGAGAAAACCTTTAATAAATCTAAAACTACCATTCACTATTGAAAAATTATGAATTTAGTATAGTGAAAATTGCTTTATTTTTGTGTAAATTATTTGAAAATTTCTGTTATTTCACAAAAATAGAAATCCTAAGTTTAAAAAAAAGTACTAATACATTTTTTACACCATTTGATTCTAGAATTCTAAAGGCACTTTTTGTTAGATAAATGGTAACAAAGCAAAAATTTAAAAAACCCTACTGCATATGTTTTTACTCTAATCTATTTTTATATCCTTTTCTTATTTATTTTTTTGGAGATTGAAAGAGAAAATATAATATTTACTATAACAACATTTACATAATCTCATTCCATCACAACAATTTAAAATGAATTGAATAAAATATAAATATGCATCCAAAAAATATTTAAAACTCCAAATTCTATTAACAACTATATTTTGAAGAAAAATTCATACCTTTCAGTGCTTCAGCACAAACCAACACCTTGCTATCTTTTACAGTAACTTCACTTTTGATTCCATTGGTCAACTAATATTGCAAAGGATAAAAAGTTATAAAATTTAATTCTAAGAGTTATAAATTTTTATTAAAGTCAAAATCAAAAAGTTTATTTCAAAGGCAACATTAATTTAAAAATTGAAAAGCAAAAATTTTATTGTTGCATATTTCATTTGAAGATAAATGAAAATAATCATAATACCTAGAGATTTCAAAGGAAAATTTTTGCCCCAAGATTTAAAAATGGTTAAAATTTCATGGAAAATTATTGATAAGTTAATTTATAGGTAGTTTTAATACGCAACTGCAAAATCCAACAAAACAGCTAATAGAAGGCTTTTATAATTTTCAATATTGTCATTATAAAGTTACCTGAAAACATTACTAATAATGTCAAAAATCATTTAAAGATTTCAAAGTATAGGATAACTTCATCCAGAATTTTAAAAAAAAGTTTGTGTGTGTGCTTATGACCATAAATTAGAAGTAAGGTGAAAACTTCTGATTTAATCTGGGCAAGAGAATCCAATTATTCAGATGTACTATGTTTTCTTTTACATTTTCATATGTGGGCATTAAGTAGTTCTCTTTTTTGTGTCCATTCATTGGTGGATTTGTTTATTTCATCCATTTTCTATAAGGAGCAAGGTTTAAATAATTTTGCATTATTATATATTTATACACGAGTATATACACAATTGTCGGTCTTATTTAAAAATATTTATATGTTAATTATGTAGATTATATTTATGTAATAAATATATGTTTATAAGGTACTTGCATACTATCACAACAATGCTGTTCAAGGTAACTCGACAAGCTGGCAACCCTGATTTCCTATGTGTCGTATGCACTGAATTTACAACCATGTGATTCCTTTCATATAATGTTGCAAATACTGTTGGGATAATATATAAATACTGCTTATATAACTTATATAATGCTGAATACTATTAAGGCAGGGATGGGCACTTTTCCAGGGTACGAGTTACTTCTAATTTTTTCAAGGTGCAGTGGTCTACTAAGTGGCATAGGTGTGGTGAGATAAGAAAAAGGTCTATAATATTTATTATGACTTAATAATAAATATGGTAGATGTACTAATACCTACATAACTAAAATAATATAAAAAAATAGTTTTTAAGTCAATTCCTACTTAGATCAACAACGAAAATTTTTATTCTATAACTACTTTTTATTAAATAGTTACAATTAATATAAATATGTACATACATAGGACAGAATCACAACATTAATGGTAATTAGTTTTTTTAATTATCATTAAAGTATTGTATTGTCCTTTTAATTTCAGTCCAACTGAATGCTTTAACACGTGAGAAAAAAACCTTTTCAAGTTTTGACACAAGTCGCCAAAATGGTTGCTACATCGCCAACGTGGCTGTATTTGTAATTCTTTAAATAATTAGTTTTAATCAATTAATTTTTATTAATTAAATTATTGTATTGTCATCCAAAATGATCCTGTATATAAAATTTCAGCTCAATTCAGCACTTAAAAATGTATTTTATTAACGATTGAAAATTCCACCAAGATGAAAATAAATATACAAATATATAAATAAATAAATATATAGACAGTGCGAGTGAGTGAATTTTGGTTTAATTGGCGCAAGAGCCGATTTCGGCTATACTGCGCCAAACATTTGTTTTAATTTCCATAAAAAAAAATTTTTTTTAAAGTTAAAAATTTACATTAAAGATATAAGTTATATTTAAGCATGAAAATTCATTAAAAAGTTTTAAAAATTCATATTTAATTGTTACATTTTATTAAAAGGCAAAAGTGGGAAATACATTGTGGTGATGTGTTAATCCCAACATGTCAAGCAAGATCTTAAAATAACGGATAAATTTAAAACAAAGAAAGGCATAAAGTAAAAATTAAATTGATACACGACAGAAATGTAAAATTTTGTTTTAAAATACAATTAATTATGTTGCAAAATGTTTTTAAAGTTTTTTTTTTAATTCTGACTTTTTCTGTTACGGGTTGGAGTCAACGTGTGAGAGTATTCTTCACGTTTCCAAGCTTCAGTCTGCCACCATTCTTCCGAAAATTTTTCTATTTCCTTTAAGGGATTTTTTTTTTCTTTGGTGATTCCACCTCTTCTTGAACATCGTATATAAGCATGTCCTCGTCTGATGATTCCTGTAAAGGTGTGCTTTTTCGTGGTTTGTGTGGTGCCATCTTTATTTCTATTATAGCATCATTCATTTTTTTAAGCAGCTCTTTTTTTCTTTTCCTTGCTCGGGCTTTTGCTTTTTGTTTAGCATCCTGTATTGACGTAGAGGCAGAAGTGGGTTGAACACCTGAGTTCGATGGGAAAGCAGATATATTGGTTGTGGAAGGTGCATCATTAGATGTAGAAATAGGTGATTGAGGGTCTGAGTTAGTAGCTGCTATTGAAGAGGTGGACGGCAAGAGCTGGGCTTGGGTTGAAGATGATGATCTGGAAACATTAGGAGTGGATTCTAATACATTTGGTCTTGGCTTGGATGAAAGTGGTTCTAGTAATTTTAGAGGTGGACATTTTATTTTTGTTATATTTTCATCTGTTTGTGTAGAATTATTTGAAGTAGAAGATTTGGCAGCTTGAGCGTAAGCTTGAGATAACTGTGGGGCTATTAATTTACGTGCTTCTGGGTAAGAAATATTTTTATTTCCTGTATCTGCTTTTCTATTTTCCACTTCGGGCATAATTTTGAATCGGATGGATGGGACTGGGTATAATTAATACATTTCGGCTCCAGAGTACAATCCTTGGAAGAATGCCCAACGGATGCACATCTAGAGCATGTTAACTGACAGCGGCAGGAGGTTTGGGAGTGACCGAACCTCTGGCACTTAAAACAGCGCAGAGGGTTTGGTATGTATGGGCGTATTTTACAGTTGAGGTAGCCAGCTTTTATTGTTGTCGGTAAGTTTGGGCTATTGAAAGTTAAAATTAAGTGTTTAGTTGGAATAAGTGTTGAGTCTTTTTTAATTGTGATTCTTCTGACCTGAATAACACCCTGATTGGAGAATCCCTCAAGGATTTCCGTATCAGGAGTGGTCAACAGGTCAGGTTCAGAAATAACACCACGACAGGGATTCAGGGTTTTATGCGGACTTATTGTAACAGGTTCATTAAGAAATCATCGTTACAAATGACTTTGTTTGTAATGCAGACGTAGTTTCTATTAGTAGATCTCCGGATCGCAAACGTTTAATTGACTTCGGTTCACCACCTATTCCGATAATGGCTTTATGAATAACAAATGGCGATTTGTTTGACATCTCATTGTTTTTTAAAGAAATAAGTAGGTATCTGGATGTTCTTGAAATATCATCGACGTTGAGAGTGGATAATACGAGGCCTTTACCCGGGCACAGCATATCTGGATCCATAAAAACGCGTATACAACTTCGTCCTGGAGTGCCTCCACCCACCACGGAGTCCAACAAGGGAAGCAGTGTGCCGGTCATCTGGCAAGAACCAGGCACGGCGCTTACCCAGAGTACACCCAGAATATAATGCTACAGTCCAGGGCGAGGATCCAACGGGTAAACCCGCCATCCCTTATCTGCAGCACTAACCCTACAGCAGTCTCTTCGGGGATACCGAAGAGAGGTACTACCAGCCGATTGACAGGAGCGGGCTCACTCCTGCCACCCGTCTACAGTGAAGCGTGGGCCAAAGGGAATGCAGAGGTATCCCTAGGCCATCAATCTCCTCCCTACGGGAGAAGCGTGGGCAAAGGGAACGCAAAGGATCCCCAGAACACCATTTTCCTCCTTACGGGATGCCGCACACGGCAAACATGCGGGTTGGCTAACCAACGGTGTTAATCGAAAACAAATAAAGCAACACAATCGAAATATCGAAAGAAATATACGAAAAAGAAATTAAAGTAACGAAAGGCAGAATGCAAAGGAAAACATGTTAGTAGATAATTGTAAATTTTTTCATTAGAAAAAGTTTTAATTTGTACAATGTACATCTTTAACTAGTGGTCTGTGGTCTAGACGGGAAAAGAAGAAAAGGGAAATTTGAATGGCAAGCAGGAGGGCCGAAAATAGAGAAGGATCACTAGGGTACCCTGGGTTCGTGAAGCCCATGTTTACCAAAGACAGTAAACCCCTTAGGAGAAGGAAAAGATCACTAGGGCACCTCGGGAGCGTGAAACCCGTACTCACCTAAAGAAGGTGAGCCCCCTGAGGGGATATAGACAGTGCGAGTTAATAGTAGGAATTGAAAAACTTACATTTATAAACTGCCTTTAAAGCAAAACATAAGATACACAATAGCCACAAATATAATGCCAAATTATAAATTTATTATCAAACAATTCAAAATATATTAAAAAATAAAACATTTTCATCTCAGTTAGTTCTCATAGTTATAGTCAGTAGAACACTTAGTCTGTATACTGTCAGGCAATCTTGGAACATTTCGGTATATAGTTACAAATTGCTAATTTTCAGGTGGTCTCCCCAAAATGTCCCGACGGTACACCGGTTGATCGCAATCAACTTAATGAACACCTTGGAAGTAAGGCAAGGAAAGCCTATGCCCTGAAAGCTATTTGCTTTTTAAAAAATTCTCTAAGCAAACTGATGGAAATGAATTTAATTTTGTTAGAAATACATGTAACACTTTTTCTTTAAAAATGTATTAAATTTCAATATCCATTAATTAAATAAATTTAACCTTTTATTCACTATCTGGAGAGAATATGAGCCAGCTCAATTGCATAAATCAATGAAACACGTTTCTCATTTGCATAAATGTTTATTTCTGCCACCAGGTGGCCATATGTATAAATAGAATATACTTATAATCTAAATCAGTCTAGTCTGGTGTAGCACAAGAATGTAACTATAGGATAGTTTTAAATTGATTTTAATGAATAATAAAATTATTCAACTTCAAGAAGTAATTTAATGAATAGTAAAATTATTCAACTTCAAGAAGTAATTTTTTAACTGGATTGAAGTACATCCAATAGCAAAAAGTCCAAGTAGATTTAACACAAACAAAAGGAAAGGGACTTTTCCCCCCCAATTATTTTCGCTTGTGCTCCTCTCTCGTTCACTTGCTGGAGTTGTATGGAAGTGGGCTGCATGACAGTAATATTTAAATATAAAGAAAATAAAACTTCACAAGAAAAAATGTGCATGAAATTTTTACCAAAAAAACCCCCATACATTTAAAAAGTTCTTAATTCAAAACCAAGCGAGTGTCGTTGACCCGAGCATGCTTCCCAAATAGAGTTGAGTAAATCCGATTGAGCATAATTCAGTCGAATCTGACGCTTAATTTAGATTCATTCTTCAGTAAAGCGCAGCTAAAGAAGTTATCACTTCAATAATTGAGATGCATGATGCAGGTTATAAGGTCATCAATTAGGCCAGTTAGATTTTGATAACAGAGAAAAAAAAATCGGCGCGATTATGTAAAAAACCTCTATTGTTGACATGGCACTATTGTCCCATGCTACCTCTAATATATTCCGTTTATTTAAAGCACTTGATTAAGGTAAGATTTCACTTATTTTTAAGACATCAGTTTCAAACTTCCCCAAAATACGAGAAGAAAAAAATGAGCAGTAATACATAAGTAACTAGCACATTAAATAGTTTTCATTAAAGCGCGCCGCCCGCGCTTTTTTTGGTCTAAATGTAGACAGCTATCTTACTCATGCATGGAAGAAACAGAACTAGCATTAGCACACTTTTAGTAATGGAGAAGCATACATCTATTACCAGATAGTGTTAAATCTTTCATTTATTGAACAAGTATAGAATGTGGTAGGCAATCATATTCGGTCCCCATAAAACATTTCACAGGATAGAGAGCATCAGATTATTTAAGTACATCCAGATAGATTGATAAATAAATGCCTTTAAAGTCTACTTTTTCACAAATTAGATCTCAGAATTGAAAAAAAAGTAATGATTAAATATTATTCATAAATAACATGATTAAATCATCATACTTCAGGTTGCTTGCCATCTGTATTATCCAAAGCTATGTCTTTCAAAACTTCTTGGATAAGAAACTTTTCTCTCACCATTTGAGATGAACCTTTAGCACCAAATTGTGTTAACCATATTTTACAAAATTTCCAAACAGCACTTCGTGCTTGACTGCAATAAAATAAGAAAGCATGATTTTAAGGCAAAGTTTTCAATACAATTAATAATCAATACAAAAAAAATATATATATATTTATTTTATAAAAGCATATAAGTAGTTTAATTTCTTTTTACAATAGTGAAATTCATATTTAATATGATAACTTTTGATTAAAGTTAAATAATATCTTTTGCAATAAATATTAAAATTACTCGCCAATCAGTGATGAGAATTTTTTTTCAAAAATAATAATAATTGCACAAACTACATAAGAGTTAAATAAATCAAGTAGTTTTACCAGGTAGATGTTCCATTATATGATGCAGCATGTATTCCCTCAAGTGATTTGCCTATAAACATAACAATATTGCTGCTTTGTTCAATAATGGTAAAACTAAAAGAGATGAAAAATTAATTATAATTAACAAAAATCAAACAACCCTGATAAACATGTAAAATTTTATAAAATGTTTATATAAATAAGTTGATTTCAATGGTGTCTTTTTCTTTTTACATGGCTATTCTTACAAATTTAATTGAACCATCTTTACAAGGACCTAAATGAGAGGAAAGGGAGGGAGGGTCGAGACAGTCAAATAACACTTAACAGGAATGCATTAATTGGTGTGGAATCTTATTAGAAACAAAAAGTACAATGCAATTACATAAACACATTATTCAGAAAGAAATTATGTCCAACATAATTTGAAATCAAATTTATAACAAAAACCTTGTGGTATATTTGCAACATTAATCACTGTAAAATACGGCGTATGATTCACACTTTGGACACAAAAAATAAGAACCAAACTTAAGGGTGCGCATCATACGCCAGGTATAAAAACTGTAGCTTTAAAAATAACAAAAGAGATGCGAGCATGAAAAAAATTTACTTCTACATGTATCGAAACACTTTATGTAAAAGAAACGACTTGCCTTATGAACTAAAAGAGTTTATGGAGTTAATTATTGCACAATGACTAAAATATATTAAAAATGAAATAAATTTACATCAATTTCAGAAGGTGAAAATATTGAAAATCTTTATTTCACTCACTCTGTTATTATATTTTTATTTCCCTAGCTGGTTCTACAGTTCTCTATGGCAACTCATTAAATCTATCAAATGATATAATTTTTTTCATTGCCAGATACAACAGGATAAAAGACTCCTAATCTGAACTTAAAAATATAGACATAAATTATTTCTCTTACAAATAGAACTAAATACACTACTCCCAATGAAGTATTCTTTGAAAGAGTAATAACATATCCAAGCTCATCTGCCTTCCTTCATCCATCAACACCTGTTACTACAAGTTGCAGTTCTAGAAGAATACTATTTTTTCAAAAGTCTGAGATAATACATCAAATAAATGACTAAAATATAAAAGCAATGCATACAAATATTTCAGATTTCTTCGTAAAAAAGAGGGTGCGCGTTATACGACGAATAAACCTAAAAATTTTAATTCAGCTTGACAGTATAGGTGTGCATCATACACCAGATTTACTTAAATCCATTATTTAATTTAATAAATAACAAAATCTATTAAAAAACATTGCAACCCACAAATTTCTGAAAATAAATTTTAAATTTCACTTTTATAATACCAAAATTTTAAAAACAATCTTAAAAATATAGGGGGGGGGGGGGTGGGAATGGGTTTTTTTTTTTTGAATGTGTGGTTGCTTTTTTGGTCCTTTTTGCTTTTATTTGGTTCCACAGT
>BMAV01020485.1:10111-39380 GCA_019973955.1 Trichonephila inaurata madagascariensis | reverse complement strand
CAAATGCTATTTTTATTATCAAATTAGTCTTACTATTTTGATACATTTTTCATTTAATTATGTAACCAATTTATATTCATTTTTATTTGATGCTGATAAATAAAAATGTAATTTTTAATTACATTTGCAACAATTTTCAAAATTAATTAAATTCCAATTAAAAGTAATTAGGTATATACAGTCAATTAAACTTTTCAAATTAACTTGACGTATTGCAAACTGAATATTTGTTTAGTATGCTTCTTGTTACTGATAGGTTACAAGGTAATGTCACATTTTTTGTGTGAATCTACCGCAATTATTTTGCATATTTTAAGGCTGTTTTCGGCTAATGTTAAAGAATAGGACCCAAATTCGGAATATTTTTTCATATATGAAAGTACTCAAGCATTAATATTATATTCTGGCTTCACTAACCCTGTAGAAAATCACTTATTTTGTCATACTACTCATTGTTATTCGAGTTGACACATTTTTTTCTTATATAAAATGTGTTTCACATTTTTTCTCCTATACCATAATGCTAAATGAGCTATCCCTTTTCATGTTAAAAGGAAAAACTAATTATTTATGAAATTTTAAGAACATTATATTATAAACAAATGCATGACTTACAATGTCACTAATTTTTATAAAAATTGAGGCATTTTTTCTGCTTGAAAATGTACTCCGCATTAAGTTCACGCACTTGAGCATATGGCGAAAATGGCCTTAAGTGTTTGATACATTTGTTGCTGATGCAAATTTAATTTCTTTTCTGTTTTATTTCCCCATTTAATGTTTTTTATTGTATTTTGACAAGTCATTTTTTTTCCTTTCAAAGTTTTGCGTGCTTAAAAATGGCCTCTTTAAGTAAAAGGAAAAACAGGACAGAATTTGGAATTGGAAGATTGCCTCCTTTGCCACTACTTAGAGAACAAATTCGCATGATGTATTTGTTTCATGTGATGGTTCTGGTGCAAAACTATAACAAGGCTATAGGTGCATATAGTTCAACTATGATTCTTAAGTGGCTACTGTACAAATGGCTTTGAACACAAATTATCAGAGAATTGAGATCTTCACCGATTCTCAAAGCAAATTCTTCAGTCCTACTTTTGATTAATTCTTTGGTAAACAGTTTGCTGACACACTAACCAAGGCTGACCTTTTCCTCAACCTTATCTTCCTGTTTGTTATGAAAGTGTCAGAAGGATCATCAATGCCTGATTTAACTCTCCAAGCGTTTCACACGTAAAATCCCGTCATTGTAAAAAGGCTTCAAAAATGCACCGCACGTATTTTTTCGCCTTCAAGTATGGTTCTCAAAAGCGGTTGAGCTGTATATTTCTGAAATTCTTTCCCCCCCTTTAAAGGTTTAACATCTTGAAAGATAATTAGGGATGGTGGAAGTCACACAGCAGGACACTGATAGGAAGTTTTATGACTCGCAGAGAACCCCGTGTTCCGACCCTGGAGCAATCGTAAAAAATCGGGGAAGAATTTCTTTAGACCCCAGTAAGTGTTTGTTAGCTTGATTTGAGAAAAATTTGGAAAATTCTCAATGCAGATGTAAAATATGTTATAATTCCCTTTTGGTTTCATATCAATTTAAAACTGTAACAAGTTGCAGCGTGTCAGGGCAATCTGCTATTTTATATAGTTAGACAAATTACCTTTTTAAGTATATTCTTTCGCTTCATTTTTCTTATCTTAATCAATGCTTTCAGTTTTTGAAACATGATTATTTCATTATAAGATGTCAAAAAAAAAAAAAAAAATTAATAAAACACCGAACACTTTAAAATTTGAAACCTTTTAAACTTTTCAACTACTAAAAATGAATATATTTAAACTTCATCAAATAATTTGAAACATTTTCTTACACTTTGATAAAAATAATAACGAGAGAAAAAAAAAGAAGAAAAAAAAACCTAATTCAGATTTATTAGTTTTTGTTTTTTTTAAAGATTTCAAAGCCAGGTGTTCAGGGAAGTTTACGTACAGTACCTAGTTATATATTTTTAAAATACACTGAATTATATTTGAATTTTAAGTGCTTGAACTTCAGTTTACATCAAAGAGAACATTAATTAAGATTTTCACACATTTTTTTTTAACTTGAATGTTTGAATAAATGGTAATCAAAAATATACGGAAACATTTACAGTAGACATTTATGCATATAAACATAAAGACCAATTTTAAATTTGAGCTATTCAAAAACATTCAAATTATTATTCAAAAATATCTATTTATCCAAAATACCTCAACATTTATCTTTTTTCAAAGGCTAACTGAATAAGTAATTAAAATCTGGATATTTTTTGAAATCTCGACCGTATAAAGCTAGGAAGTTTATATTAGAAATTTCGAAAAAAAAATGTATCGCGCAGTTAAAAATTATTTACCGTAAGTACTAACAATTCTTTGAGTATAATAAAAATTCAAATTTTAATACATAGCATCTTTAGTATTTTAATATATTTTGAAAATGTCATACAATTCGGTTGAAAACTGCATGTTAGGAGCAAAAAATATTGATGAATATACAATAAATTTTTGCATAGAAGCAAAGCTGAGAAGCTAAACCGTAGGAATAAAAAATTATGAGTATATATCTAAAGTAATTTTCGAAATATTTATTTTGAAGTTCAGAAAATTTGTGCGTTATGTTATACTTAATATTAATTAAATGGTCACAAAATAATATATTAATACTAGTCATGTAATCGTTTGACGACGCATTAATATACTAATAAAAATTATAATGGTCATTGTTGTAAATGTCAAGAATTTTATGTAATTTTAAATTCAGACATTAAGATATTGATGTAGAAAATGTAAAACGACCATCTAAAATACATGAAAAATGTAGTCTGCAATAAAATGATCTTAACAAACAAAACACTGCATTTTCACTTACTAGGGCAGAGCTGATTTAGGCAGGGGCAAGCTGGGAAAACAGAGAGGGACCTGCGGTTTTGATGGATGCCGCTCTAGCTTTTAAAGTTTTCAGGAAAAAAATATAAAAATTACAAATGCAAAAATAAGTCTTGTAATTTTCCACACATTTTTATAACAACGAATTGCCGAATTGGCTTCCAATACCTTGTTGTGTTTGAAAATATCTAAGGTAACCAACCCTACTTTAGATTTATTTGTACTACTTTTTCGTAAACGTACTCCTTTAAAAATTAATTCGTGCATCCAAAATACACCTTTTGTACTCTTAAAAATTTAGATAGACTATAATGGTTAATTTTAATTTATGCAACTTGTGAAATGTTCATATTTAACCATTTCTGTCCGAACAGTTTACGTGAAGAAAAAAAGTTTGGACTCCCTCATTCATTAGGGAACTGTATAAGATTCCAACATTAAGTTTTATTTTTTATTAAATAGGGTCGAGTGGCAGTGTATCGTGCTTCCACACTACAGGTCCGGGTTCTATTAACAGGCTGGGCATGGTCGACTCTGCCTTTCATCCCTGCTGCAGTGGGTTGCTAAATGAGTACCAAGCCTGCTTAGGGTCTTAAACACTGGAGGTCTCACTTCAGACAGACCACCTAATCGGAACATCTGCTTATGCACCTCAGTGCCCAATGGTCACGTATACTGGGATGGGCATAGTAGTTCCTGGCCTTCATGGGCTGTTGTGCCACTGAGTTTTAAGTTTGAGGATTACCTAACTTTGGGGATACCCATTAGATAAACATTTATTTCCAATCATTTGCAAATTAAACATTTTTCTTTCAATTACATTTATTTCAGAAGGAACTTTGATTTTTCAAATGTATTTGCTTAATAGCATGTATATTTGTGTATTACATTAAAATTTTGATCTATCCAAAATTATATGTTTTTTGCTCCTCTAAAAGCTTTTGGGATTTTAGAACTGATCTTACAGTCCATGTACGTTTTATAGCAGTATATTTAAAAATGATAAAGACATTTTTATAACTGTGTGAGTTTTTATGCCTCGTTTATAAATATAAATTGTTTTTAGCTACAGTTTTTAAAAATGTACTGAAATAAGTGGAGGAATAGGATTTTTACATATTATGAATATTTTTGACTGCAGTAAGATATTGGGCTGTTTAACAGTGAAGTGTTTTATTTTGATACTAGCACACACTAAAATAAGGCTCATTTGCAGTTATATGATCAGCTTCAGTGATATTTAAATTTTCAAAAATGGTCTAAGCGTACAAAAACATACTTTCAAAACCATATGCCACCTCTCATACTATGTCTTCCCCACAGCAGGCAATATTTGTGTATACTCAAAAAATTTAATACAAGATACATTTCCAAAATTTAAAATTGTTTTTAAAATTTGGTATGAATACATTGTGGAATTGTCGGTTAACTTCACTGAACAAAATTATTTTAAGTGCACTGTTTTGAAAGACAAAATTAATTAGGGAGAACTTTTTCTCACAATAGAATTAGTAATGACTGAATTGTGTGAAAATGTAGTTATCGATGTGTGACAATTTTCCTTGTAATAAAAGAAACAGAAAGATAAAAAATTAAACTTGAGTAGAAAATAGAAGTACTGTCACGGGCATTTGAAGAAAAAGTATATCCCCATTAAAATTAAAAATTATTGACTGAATGTGTGTTATGTCCATCACAAATGCAGATGTTGAGAAGATATTTTTATTTAATACAAGAAGTTCGAAAAAGAGACCACTAGGAATGAAACTTTAGATTTTTTCCGAAAAATATTCATTTAACATAAAAATATCAATTATATGATTTAAATTTAAATAAATTAAAAGTATTGAAACTTTTTTTGTTATTTTAAATTAAAAATATAATTGAAAAGAGAAAGATCGGTTTTATTTCTTAAATATAATCATTGTATTTATATCACCTTAAGCTCCATTTATTTTCTTATTGTTTAAAAAAAGAGATAGGGCCCCTTACTCTTTTTACCTCATTACTTTTTTTAAAAAACAGGAAAGTGAGCACGTTTTCTTATTTTCATATTCAAAAATGAGCACAGGATACTTTTTTCTGGTTCAAATGGAGTATCTGCGCAGACAGCAGGCGCCAATCGGGTAATCACGTGATTCCGCCTGCAATATCCCCATGTGTCTATTCATAACATGGGTTTTCCTATATCTTTGTTGATGACATTCTTGTGTCTTAATTTTATCTAATTAAAGATATATGATATCATTGTATTTTTTGCATTATTCTAGTATATATATTTGTTAGGAAATATTTTTAACAACTCTTTTGTATAATTTTTGTTTTATTCTAAATTATTTATCTAATTAGGTATTCGTCTGCTTCATTAATATTATCTGGTTAGTGTTAGCTGGGATATATTTATTTATAGTTCTTGATGCCCTTAGATATAGCTCTTAATTATTTTAGTTATTAATTAATTTTGTTGTTCTTTTTTTATTTCATATTTTTTTCACAAGAATGGCTCACAGTATAGGTTCGAAACCGTTTCTTTTAAAAAACTTCAACTTGCAGGAAATATTATATTATAGTACGAAGTTTTCCAGTGCCACTGGAAATCGAAGTGTTATTTAGAGATGAAAAGTAACAATTTTCTATAAAATATATTATAATTACATCAAGTTTGCCTACCTAAACTTTAAGTTCAAATGAATATTTTATTTAATTGTCGATCAGTTATTTGATGAAAATGAATTTCATTTTTACAATATGTTGCATATAATACTTTACAATACTGTGAAGCATTTGAAGATGTTTGAAATTATTCTAATAAAATAACATTCTCCATCTTTGTCCGATTTACTTACTAATTATCCTTTAAAAGTGTTTCGAAATTTTTTTAGAAATGACTTAAGATAATAAAAGAAAATACTATTTCACTATTAAGTTTAAAAAATTACTTATATTAATGCATAATTTATAGGAATTCTTAAATTTAATGTGATTATCCATTATTACAAGTTATTGAATTATATATAAAGTACATAATAAGGGCCGGCCTTCGGGGGGAGAGCAGGGGGCCCCAGCATGATCAAAAACTAAAATGCATTCTTTCACATGAAAACTTGACCTTTCTTTACAAAATATAAATTTTACCGTAAACATTGTTATTGTAGGTCTCTGAATTGCAACAATCTGCAGACTTGACTGATTCGCAAAATGAGGCATATAATAACAGGTTTCAAATTCTGAACTCTACACATCAGATAACATTAAGAAGGGGATGTTAAAATGTTATGTTCCCCATTAATTTAAGCCATGTAGTATGAAATCAAGAACCAATTAATCGGTTCGTCTACGTTTCAGTAAATAAAATAAAATGTGGAACGCATACATATGATGCGTCAACATAGGGCAATAAATGAATATTATTCACCGCCTCTATAATAAGAATGAGGCATTTTGCAAGATTTACAGGAGGCTATAATGGGTGTTCTGTTTGCCATGTGCAATTATTGATGAAACAAAGTTTATATAAATAAGGAAATGTAACAACTCAAATTGATATTTCAAAGAGTACATGTGATTCTATTTTTAGCATTTCATAATCTCCTCCTTTGTGGATACCATGAAATAATAGAAACAACTAATAAAGGAAATTTTTTCTGTTTAAAAGAATTATGAAATAAATATGATACTGTGTAAATATATCATGTCAACAAAATAAAAAAAAAACTCTTGAAATAGAATTGTGCATCACTTAGCATGTTATAAAAAACCCCTGGTAGATGGATTTAGGTGTTACTTCTATAATACTGCAATATTGATACAGTTATTGCGCAAATAGAACATAGATTTAAGGCGTATAACAAATATTAATTCCGATTTCAAAACCTGAGAATCGCATGAATTAGCAAAAAAAAAATTCCAAGACTTTTGCAAAGTTTTACAAAAAAAGATGTAGATAAAATCAGTTAAAAACAGAATTTGATTTTGAATACAAATAACACACGATACATACCAAATAGTTATAATGAGTTATTTCTACACACACACACATGTATTAACTGTTTTAATACTTTTATTTTAAGTTGCAGCTACTACAGCAAATCCTGAGAGCTGTTTCAGCATATTAAAATTAATAAAAAGTTACATTCAATCATGCATGTGTACAGAAAGCTTAAATGCACTTGCAATATAAAGCATCGAAAAAAAAAAGTGCAAGAAAGTTAATTTTTCTGAAAATAACACGCAATAAATAAGCATGGGTATGCGACACTTGGATCACAAATTAAAATTAATGCGAGTATGAACTATATTAAAAACGTACATTACAATTTTTAATAACACATTCAATATTTTTTTTTTCTTCATATAAAAAGTGCCTATAACATGTAGATCTAATTTTTTAAAATTGTACAATATTAAGGGAATGTATCATTAGAAAAGGTGCAATAATTATCAGAAATGCTATTTAATTATCCTCAGTTTTAAATATATTTTTCTTCTTATTGAATTACACGTGATTTATCTATAAATAGATGGTTTCGAAATACTCGTAAAAAAGTTTACTTGTTTAAACCATTGTTTATCTCATATTAGAGAGTTAATATGAAAGTTTTTGATTAGTAAATAGTTATGCATTGATGAAAACGAATTTTATTTTTACAGCACAATGAATTGCAAATTAGATTCAAAAAATACAATTCATATATATAAATAAATAGTCGCATAAAATATCTATTCACAATTAAATTAAAAATGTATTTGATGTAGACAAAACAAATATTTTTAAACAATTTAAATGATGAATAATACTATTTAAAAATATGTGAATTTAAAACAAAAAATCACAAGATTGTTGCATTGGACATTCCACAAACTTTTCAGGTTATAAAAGTAACTCAATATATTTCAGTCGCAGCATTGAAAAGAAAGAATTTTCAAAACAAGAAAAAATGTACAACTAGACCTAACAAATAATTTCCAGTAATTGAGTTGTTTTTGTTTTTTAAATTGGCATAAGTCACTTTGTTTTTAAAGCTAAAAAGTACCCTTTTTTTTAAAAAAATCCATATGCAGCACAGTATGTCATTTCTGAACATAAAAAAAAGAATAATTAACTATACGAGTTTAAGAGCAAAATAGTCGTAAACAAATGGCGCCGTATGCACGTGCGCAAGAGTTCACAGGAATCATGTGATCGTGACGTCACATGAATTTAGTCCATTGCAATACCAAAATAAAAAAATTTAAAAAAATTTTTAATTTTTAAAAACGACAAATAAATTTTGTTTGAAGAAAATATAATTATTTTTCAACTTCTAACATGCCATTTTTTTTCACCCTTCATTTTGTTTTAATTTTACTGTGACTGAACATATCGGGAAAACAACCAAGTGGAACTACAACTTTCATACAAGATTGCTCAAGGCAACTTAACAGCTAGCTGTAAACGAGTGATTTCCTGTTTCTCACTTGACAAAGAGGCCGAATTAAGTCATAAAATTGTCCCCGTTCAACCTCCCAAGTTTTAAAAGGGGGAAAGGAATGAAGCCTGTTGCATTTTTGAAGGAGATGGCGAAATAAAAGTCAGTGCTTTCAGAATGATTTTTCACGAGGAAGCAAACCACCCAGAGGGTTAAGGTTCCTTTTTGAGAGAGATCCATGACTCTTTAAAGGGAAAAAATTAAGAGCTTCATAATGGAAAAACCCATCCCTAATGACCAGTCTACACCTGTCATTGTCGCTAGCTTTAGAATTACAACTGGACATGTCTACCTCATGAAACACTTGTACAGATTTGGTTTAGCAAATTCTCCAGCTTACACTATATGCAATGCTACAGGCATGTTTAAAAATCATTTGGTCCTATTTATAGAATCAGATGTAGCAACAGATATTACTGTCAAAAATCATTGTAGATTTTATTGTATCACTGAATTACATTGAGCTGCCCAACCTAGAATAATGGCATTCATGCTTAAGTATGGTGTAGTATAACAAAAAGGGAACATTACTTACTATTATACTGATGATACAGTGATTATATTTAGCAAGAAGTTTAATTTTATCAAGATTTCAGTTCATAAACGAATTAATTTTATGTATCTATTGCAAGTTGTAATCTTATTCTGTGACTTCACCTTTTATATTCAAAGAGTAAATTTAAAATAAATGTGAAGTTTAAAAATTCATTAATAATACATAGAAAAAGGCCTCCTGGATAAAAAAAAAATATGCAGTTCTCGATTGTAGAAAGTTAAATAAAATGTTTACATAATATTAAAACAGTAAGCTAGCAGATTTGAATAGGATTTTTAAAAACAAAATGCTTTTCTATTATACACATTTACTGAGAAATCAAGAATGATTAAAAAATCCTTACAGATGGAAAACAATTTATTTTTTTAAAAAAATATATGAATATTAATAAATCTTCAACATCAATTTTTTTTTTACTTACTTTAATATTATAGCTTCAAAAACAGCAAATACTGCATTTAACATTAATGGGAATGCCATCTTTAGTAATCCACGGTTTGGATCTTGATCAGAAAGCTACAAAAAACAATCAAGTACATAAACTGATGGTGTAAACCTAAATAATTGGAAGAAAATTTGATGGGCTAAAAACCACCAAAAGATTACCAGAAAGATAAAAAAACGGGGGGGGGGCACATACATATTCTAATTAATAATAATAACAATAAAAGACTACATGTTATGAAAATTACCTCTTTTTATATGCAATTTTAATAAACATACATTTAAAATCTTAAAGTTGAGTTCTAACATGCCATTTTTTTCACTCTTCATTTTGTTTTAATTTTACTGTGACTGAACATATCGGGAAAACCAAGTGGAACTACAACTTTCATACAAGATTGCTCAAGGCAACTTAACAGCTAGCTGTAAACGAGTGATTTCCTGTTTCTCACTTGACAAAGAGGCTGAACTAAGTCATAAAATTGTCCCCGTTCAACCTCCCAAGTTTTAAAAGGGGGAAAGGAATGAAGTCTGTTGCATTTTTGAAGGAGATGGCGAAATAAAAGTTAGTGCTTTCAGGATGATTTTTCACGAGGAAGCAAACCACCCAGAGGGTTAAGGTTCCTTTTTGAGAGAGATCTATGACTCTTTAAAGGGAAAAAGGGAACCTCAAATCTCAAAATCAAAAAATTTCTACAAAAGAATATTTACCTTTATTCATCCCTTCAAAAATGAAGAAGGGTGTAGAGTAAACCTGATTTTTTTTTTGTAGTAAATAGTTTTATACGTGAAAAAAGGGAGGAAAAACATTCAAAATTACAGTTTTATAATTTTTTTTTAAAGAAACTATCTTAATATTTTGCTAAAAAAATAGGTTCACTATATTTTAGGTATTGTTTTATACATGTGCAAAAAATATTTTACATATTTAAAAGATTTATATTTTAAAAATGGTACCTAAACAAAAGCATGTATTACGAGAGATCTCAAAAATTATGGCAAACTTAAATTAAACAATTTTTTTTTTTAAACTAAAAAACTATTTTTGTATTTCTGCAGAATGATTAAAATATCTTTATTAAGATCATAAAAAAATCTAAGCTATAATGGAAATTTTTAAAGATATATGTTCCATGCACAAAAAGTTTTATATTTGGCATTTTACTCTTTCAAGCATGTCCTGGTACCCTTAAAGAATATATATATATATATATATTCTTGTTATTCCAAATAATAAAAACTTCATCAATAAAAGGGAGGGGGAAGAACCACTTTCATTTATCTTTCACATATGCAATTGGAATTAAAGCAAAAATCATTCCTCTCCACCACAGTGAAAGTTACAAGGTAAAATTATGTTTGTTACTCCATAATTGAGAGTTCCTTTATAAGCTAATAGTTACAAATATGTTTTAATTTTATGAGAGTGAAGACCTTCAGAAAAAGAAAATTGTAGTTTCAGATAAATATTTTTGAGGCAGAAGAATTCTAAAGAATCACATTAGCCAAAAATTAACTAACAATAACAGATAATATAAAATCTTAATTCTAAAATTACAATACTTAAAAAAAATGATATAAATAATAATAGAACAAAAATGGAAGTCTACATAAATGTAATATTTAACAAAATGTAAATAAAGTGCCCCGAAAAAAAATTCATTTAAAATAAAAATACAAACATGTAAAAATAGCAATGAAATACAATAAAAAAAGTTAAATACTTTCAATTTAATGAAATAAAATATATATATATACCTTTAAAACATTAGTAACTCGAAATACTCTTTGTATAGAAAGAAGCACTTCTTCTATGGGCACCTCAACTAGACTAGTCTCTGAACTGTCAAAATATATATGTGTAACTTTTTTGTAAAAGAATACAATACTTATGTTACGCAAATTTGGGAATTTTTCATTAAAACATATATATGTAAATACAATTTAAAAAACATTTACCAACAAAAAGAAATTTATACATTTTTATTTCTATTTTTCACAGTAAGTAGTACACAATAAAACTAAAACAAATGCTCTAACAGGTCTAAACAATTAAATATTTAACAGCACAAGGTATATCAAAATATGCAATTCCTTACATTTATTAGATAAATCAGAATTTAACAGCTATATTATACCATGTCCTTTGAAAAAATCTGACAATTTAAAAAACTGAATCAAATCATTTACATTTTGGATGAAGTTTG
Organism: Trichonephila inaurata madagascariensis; assembly: GCA_019973955.1. Taxonomy (NCBI): domain Eukaryota; kingdom Metazoa; phylum Arthropoda; class Arachnida; order Araneae; family Nephilidae; genus Trichonephila; species Trichonephila inaurata. The sequence continues at coordinate 27,783 of BMAV01020485.1, read as the reverse complement.
TATGATTAAAACTCACTTCAGAATAATACTTATAATTAATTTATTATTTCTAATTTTATTTTTGAATTAAATGATTACTCATTAAAAAATCAAAATGATAATAACAATATATCCCCCATTTTCAAAATTACAATAAATATAATCAAATAGATTAATCAGTTTATATTATACGTAATATATACTTCCCAATTTTTCAAAAATATTTTCTGAATTTAGCAAAATAATGAGAAATTTTGAATTTATGATATAAAAACAATGCAATGACATGAAAATTAATCATATTTTTTAACTTGATCAGCTTTATTTTTGACAATATACATACAGTTCTGAATTTCCTTAATAAAAAAGAATAATTTAGTCAATAAATTATTTGGCAAATTTATATAGTTAAACAATTAAAATTCAAATTATTGCCCACTCTTCACCCTGCTTTCTCTCAGTTGCAATTAATCAAATCAAGATTTTGATTAATTTTTTTAAAGAACTATTTAAGCTCTATTAATGATATGGCACTAAACATTACATAATTATATTAATCATACAATATCTTTAACCATACATAACTTAATCTTTTTAAACAAGAAAAAAGTTTTATTTTCAGGAAGTTTTTAACTAAGAACTTTTAAAAATTTTTTACTCACTAGGCTTTATTATAACATGCTACAATGTTGGTAATTTTGAGACCCAATTGTACTTAATATACAATGGGCAACAATATTCAAAATATTTCTTTAAAAAAATATGAAATGCTATCAACTGCACAGTTGTTCAAAATTAAGAAGAGTTTTCAGATTTATTCAATGATCTCTAGAGCTACTGAACAGATTCTAATAAAATTTGGTCTGTACATAGGGATGAGATATAATGCAAAAAATAACCATTCAACCATTATAATGCACACACAATAGTGCATAATACTCATTGGAGTCTACAGTTGCAGAAAAGAATGAAACAAAATTGGTTAATAGGGGATATAGTCCCTTGTTACACATATACAGACCTTGTACCATGATTTTATACAGGAAATAAGGGAATTCAAGGGGTTTTTGTAGCAATTAATCCCACTTATTCAGCAACCCAGTTTTCAGGCCTTGGAAGATTCATGAAGGAGGGTTTGCAAGTTGCGACTGCCATCCTCAAAGTGTCCTAAACATGCTCTACAGGGATAAGGTCTGAAGATATGACTGACCAATCCATCCGGCAAATATCCTCACTTTCCAGAAATTTGTCAACCAAATGAGTTCTATGTGGCCTCATGTTGTCATCCATTAAAATAAAATCAGGGTCCACTACACCTGAGAAAGGGTGAATATAGGGCTCCAAGACCTCACCCCTATGCCTGATAGCAGCCACAATGCCTCTTTCAAAGACATGGAGGTGTGTGTGTGGCGATCCAACATAATGTTTGCCCAGACCAACAAATATCCGCTGTTGTAATGGTCGATTTCTCGGACATTGGAGGGCAGGTAGCAGGTCCCTGGTTCTCTCCATATGAAGGTAGAGCAAGAATCGCTGGTTGGGCTGAACCGGGATTCATCAGAGAAGAGAATGGTCACCCCATGATTTATGCTCCAAACTCTATGATTTCTGAACCATTTTAAACAGATTCTCTAATTCGTAGAAACAAGAAGGATGCAAATACACAGCTATCTCTTACGAAGCCTTTTGGAAACAGTCATCCTCAAAACTAGGGTTCCTGTGGCCGCATACAACTCACAAGAGAGCTGAGAAGTTATAGCATCCCTGATATGCCCTGCTATAATGGAAAAATGGCAATGGTCACTGTGGCTCTTGAAAGACTTGGCTGAGGCTTTCTTTTGATGAATCTGATATCCTGAAATGGTTTCTAAAAGTTGAACACAATACTGGGCATTAAATCGAATTATCTACAAACCTAGATTTTAGTGAGTGAGTGAATGTAAATTTTAATGGCGCAAGGGCCAACTTTGGCCAAGCTGCGCCTAACACTTGTTAAAAAAGTTTTTTTTTTAAAAAATGCATTAAGTACATGCATATATGCATATGCATGCACACATACATATATAATATTAATAATCTAATTAAAAGCATAAATCAAGTCTAATGGTACAATAAAATCTTTAAAAATTATATTTCATGTAAAATGTCAATTGAACGTAAAAAAGCAAAAATATTTGGATGGGGAGTTTCCCCAACCATATCAGTCAAAGTTAAAAGGTTGGTTTTAAAAAAGGTGTTTCTTTTACATGAATATTTTGGACATTCTATTAGAATGTGTAAAATGGAAAGGTCACATTGACAAAAGTTACATACTGGGGGACTCTCTCCCAGTAGCAAATGTCTATGCATTAGATGAGTGTGTCCAATACGAAGACGAGTCAAGAGGACATCTTGTCTTCGTACTGGTACCGCTGCCCATTGAGCAGTGGAAGGATGAATGCTGTGTAGTTTGTTGATGACCTGTTGATCCCAAGTCTCTTCCCATGTATGATGGATATAGTGCTGTATAGATGATTTTAAATCCTGGTAACAGACAGGCCGTTGCATGTGATCAGACATGGATCTTGCAGCGTTATCATCCTGTTCATTACCAAGGATACCCACGTGTCCAGGTACCCAGGAAAAAATTATATCAAAACCCTTTCTTTCCAATTTTCATAGAAGTAAAAGTATTTCCATCACAGTGGGGTGTCTACATTCTGTTAAAGAGTGTAAGGATTCTAGAGCACTCATGCTGTCAGTGTACACACAAAAATGACAGTAGCTGGAAACCAATGTATTTTGAAATGCCACAAGAATGGCAGTCAATTCAGCACTAAAGACAGACCTAGAATTGTGTAGGGTGAAACTTATAATGGTATCGTTAAAAACAACACCACACCCAACACGTTCTTCGGTCATCGACCCATCCATGTAGACTGGTATGTACTTAGAATATTTACTGCAGTGGGGAAAGAAAAGATCTGCTGATAAAAAATATATGAGGAGTATACCTGCTTTGTCATAATCTGAAAAAGGGTTACTATAATTAAAAATTTGGATGTCCCAGGGTGGAAATGCAAGTATGTTATTTTCTTGGATATTTATGCCACTTAAGTGGGCGTCATTTAGAATAGCTTTTGCTCTTTCTGAAAAAGACTTGATATAATTTGAACAAAGTTCATTGTGTAATATAAGTCTGATCTGGACGGGAAAAGAAGAAAAGGGGAAATAGCATGACAAGAAAGAGGGTTGAAAATAGAGAAGGATCACTATGGTACCTTGGGTTCGTGAAGCCCATGTTTACCAAAGACAGTAAACCCCTTGGAAAAAGGAAAAGATCACTAGGGTACCTTGGTATTGTGACACCCGTACTCACCTAAAGATGGTGAGCCCCCTGAGGGGCAACCTAGATTTTAGGCTTCCATTTAGCCTACTCACAATTTGCCATCTTTTCATTATCTAAAACATTTGAGATTACTTATTTATTCAATTTGAATTTTAATTTAACTGATTGATGCAAAAAAATACTAAAAAATTAGGCGGGAGGCGCTAGCATATGAAATACAGATTTTAGCACATACGCTTATAAATCATGTTACTCAATTAACTGCCCCCCGTATATGCTTACGTATTCGACACACAAGATATGTATCTTTATTTCAAAGCAGTATTTTTACACTTCACTCAAATCTTTCCATGAAATTCAACAAAATTTACAAATACTCTTAATTTTGACACCAGTGTAAGCACCCCAGCAATTAAAACTTCAACAGCACAGCTTTGAAGCAATTTTTAAAAAATGGTTATGAATCATACAACAGTACAAAACAACTTTTTCATTATATTCGACCTAATATTTTTTTAGACCATGAATCAAATGGATGGCTAAAAAGATTAAAAGTTCTATATAATTAATATGTTATTTTTAAAAAATGCAAAATCAGTAGAACTTTATAATAGGGTTAATATTATATAAGAGCAGGTGATACTTTTAAAATTTAAAAAAGTTTAAAATTACCTCATCATTTTTGCTAAACATGTACAAAATGTTGAAAAAGTTCTTATTCGAGACAAAATACTGCATTTTTCCGGATCTTGAATAGGTATTTTGAAAACTTTCTTAGTGCCTGCATTAATACATTCACTGTCATCTAAAAAGTAACGAAATATTTATTCGTAAAAAATCATACTCTAAAATATATTTAAGAAAAATATCATACAAATATGTATTTTAAAATCAAGTAATTATTAGACATGTAAAGATGCAAACAGGCATTATCTATCAAATAATAAATTTTCGAGAATCCTGATCAATATCTAAAATATACATCAAATATGAATACATAAGAGCAATCCATCAACAGCCGCCCCTAAATTCTAATACATTTATCAAAACAGTGAGGTGACTTAAAATACATAAATCACCTCTTAAAATTTAAGAAATTTGCAAAAAATTTGTATTAAATTAATTTCTCACAAAAAAGCATTTTTATAAAACTAGATCAGGTTTAAAATATCTATGGATTTCATTAAATTAATACTTTTGATGGCACTCATAGAAATCAAAAAGGTAAAATAAAGAATGAGGATGAAATAAATTAAAATAAAAAACAGTAAATAAATTAAAATTTCTTTTTAAAAAAATAATATATGAAGTTATTACCTCCAGACATCTGCAGAATATCATTCAGTATTAACTGAATGGTATTCAAAATTTTGAGATAAATATCCAGCCATATATCCTTAAAAGGAGCCCTTGTTTTTTTGAAATGCATTTGACATGTTGGTAAAGCAGCAAAACATTCTGCTATGGCCTAAATATAAAACAAAATTAAAATGTATTACAATGCAAGTTTCATCAATTTAGCCTATATTTCTTTAATAAAAAAATGTTTAAAGATATACCTCAATAGTTTTAGTACACATGCTATCCAATTTCTTCAACATAAATTTTTCAATCTCATCCTGGAATATACATTTATGCATACACTTAAAAAATAACATTCAATTGATTTTAATTAATAATACAGATGACATAAATAACAAAAAAAAACACTCACAAAACTACTTTAGTGAACAAAAACATGTGCGTGTCTTAAAGGTAAGGAATTAAGTTTTCAATAATTATTAGAATTAGAAAGTATGTAAAATTTTATAAAGAAATTTAAAATTCAGAATTTAAATAATAACTTTTCAAATTTTCCTAAAATATATAACACCAAGATTTCTTCAATCTCTTTTTTCCACACATGTTTCAAATAAAATTTTCAGTTATTAGCTACCATAGCTTTAAGGGGACATGGTACAATTCATAAACTTATCTTTGATTTAATTATTTTCACAAATTTTTTGGTTGCTTCATAAGTATCTGAATCAAGTAAACAGTTTTTGTGCTCGAAATGCTAATCATTTCATTTTTTTAAAGAAAAATTTTAAAAACTTATGAAGAGATTTTAAAATGCTACTCCTCTTACAATAATTGACATAGACATGAAATTTGGTTTACAAGTATGCCGAACAACGTGTAGTAAAAGTTGGCATGGAATTTCTGCTAACACGTTCAACATTCATAAAAAAAATAAGTTTTTTTATTAATAATTGTTGCTAATTACTTAAAAAATGTACAAATTTTAAATTCAGCTATTTTTTTTTTAAATAAGTATTCCTTTGATTTGAAAATGCATACCAACTTTAGTTACACATACTACTAGCAATAGTTGGAAAAAATATCAAAGCATTTGGTGCAACAGAAAGAGCCTTAGCATTTGAAAATTTAAAAAAAAACTCTCTAGATATTTTTTCTTTGTGAGATTAAGCACTTTGAAGTTTTTGTCATTGGAATGTGAATAAAAATGAATTTAATAGTTATAACTCTGGGGGTTTTTTTTAGCTTAAGAGCTTTTAAATTTTGTGATATTATAAAGAATAATTCAATGTAAGAAAATTTTTATTTGAACTTTTGACTGATTTTTGCTTATTGAATTGTACTGTGTCCCCTTAAACTTGTCACAAAAATAGTAACAACCAATTCAATATAAATTCATAAAATCAATTCTTTTGGTAGTTTAAAAAATTAACATTCTTCATTTCAATGATCCTTGTGTTATGAGAAAAAGTTTGGTTCTTAATTGGTAAAGCATACAAAATTGCTTTAAAAATTCAAACAACACTTTTATTTTTCTCAGCTTAGTTGCAGCTAACATCAAAATGTTACAACTAGTCTAATGCCAAAGTACGAACTGTCGCCAATCCGGTAAACTGAAGAGGGTTACAAAAAAAATTGCTTCCAGATTTACAAGTATAAAAATAAGTACAATTGGTTTGCATAAAATACAAAAATAGTAAATTATAAATGCTTAAATATAAAATTATGAAATTCATCTTAAAAATTAATTATTTTTCAAAACATAATGTTCGATAATTTTATTACATTTTTGCTTGTTTATTAAACTCACTTTGCTTGTGCAGCCATTACTTGGCAAAAAGTTGAACAACTATTGTCCCAAAACTTGCATTATTCATATTACAAGCATTACACTTTGTAAATTCAAAATAGTGGGTGAGTGAAAAAGACAAATATTAAAATTGAAACACTTGTTACTTCTCAATTAAACATTTCAGACAAAAAATTTCTTCTTTTTACTCATTGGAGAGCAACAAAATTAAAATACTTAATTTCCTTTTTAAACAAATCATTCCTAAACCTAAAAAAACTTAAATACACTATAGTTTCTTTTAAATCAATTGTCCAACTGCATAACATTTTTAAAATTAATAAGTACATTAATTTTTGAAATGCTTTTATACTATTTCATAAATTTACACCCTTCGACTACCAATACTGTTTAAATAAAATGAATAATTTAAACATTCACATCATTTTTAAATCATAATTAAAGAAAACATTAAAACTTTTTTTTTTACCAAATGAGCTCCTACTATTTTTGGAATACATCTCATTAAAACAGCTAAAGTGTGGCAGCAATGTCGATAAGTCTGAAAAGAGGACAAACATTTTAATTAAACAGTGGATAGTAAGATAAAACTTTTTAAAAAACTGGAATTCTTCCAATAGTTAATTTAAATATTTTCACCTCTTTTAGAGTATAAGAAAGTAGATATATGTAGAGGTAATAAACTGCACATAAAAAAAATAAATTTAACTTTATAAATCCTATATCATAGTGCATGCATGTCATCATTTGAAAATGACAAAGCATAAAATAATGCATGAATATTTTAAAAATGAAAATATTTAATAAAAAAATTCCTCAAAGAAAACTTCTTTTGTATTGATTTATAATCACTGGGTTAAATGTATAAGGTAAATGTTTAGTAATATACAAGAAAGTAATGACTTAACATAAATACTTTTACAAAAAATACACAGAAATCTCTATAAAAAGATCTATAGATTATTCCACATACAAAATTAAAATTAAAAAGATGTAGGTAACTAACAAGAAACTGTCACAGAAAGACAACAATCTTTCAAATAACCATCAGATACACTCTTCGCTTTTATTTATTACTATAAGCTGTCAATTCAATAAAATATTTAATACTGTAATTAGAATCAATTTTTTTTAAGTCTGCTACATAAACATTCTTTAAAAATTTGTCAATTAATTATGGAACATGTTTTATAATATATGAAATAGTACATTACTGTTTGTAAAAAATGCAACACCATGAAGGAATCATAAGAATTAAATGAACTTCGTTGCAAATATTAATTCTAGGATGTTACGTAAAATATTAAGGTTTCAGAGCCATTGCGCATGCGTGGTGTGCACAGCGCCCTCTGAACTGATGCTGAAAGCATATAAATAGAGGGCTGTAGCGGGACATTGAAAATAATTAACGATTATTTGTTAGTGGTGAACGTTTAGCGAGACCTAAGTTTGCCTCAACGACGAAATAAGGAGACATTCCAACAACTTACAGAGTTTGAACAGGGGAGAATTATCGGCCTTTGAGAAGGAGGGTTTACATATCGCGCAATAGGAGCTCGAGTGCAGCGATGAGAGTTTGGAAGCAGTGGATCAACGAGCCCTGAACAACTCGAAAAACTGGCAGTGGACGACGGAAGGTGACATCAGCACACGACGATTGACACCTGCTCCGCATGGTGGTGAATGACCGTACAGCTTCCTTCAGGCAGTTGGAGTACATTGGTCTACTACTACAGGTGTACTAATGTCGGCTTCGTCAATTCGTTGACGTCTGCTGCACCATGGATTGTGTGCAAGGATGCCTTTATACAGGACCCCCTCACGGCACACCATTGATGGCTGCGTCTGCAATGGGCTCATGAGCGCAGAGCCTGGCAGACTGATTGGCACCAAGTTGTCTTTTCAGATGAATCACGCTTCAATATGTGGGACCATGATGGCTGCATTCACGTTAAACGCTATGCCAGTGAAAGGTGCCTTCCAGAGAGCATTATCGAACGACATGGTGGCCTAACACCCGGAGTTATGGATTGGGGTGCAATTTCGAATCATAGACGATCCAATTTGCTACAAATTGAGGGTAATCTCAATAGCAACAGGTACATCCGTGAAGTGCTACAGCCCGAAGTCGTTCCCTTCCTTCAAGGCATCCTTGGAGCTATCTTTCAGCAGGACAATGCATGCTCACATGTTGCAAAGAAAGTTCGAAACTTCTGTTCAGCCCAACACATGCAACTTCTTCCTTGGCCTGCTTATTCGCCGGATATGTCGCCTATTGACCACGTGTGGATTTGGTTGGTCGGCGTCTCGCTCGTGATCCGCGTCCTGCAGGTTCAAAAGACGAACTTTTGCTGCGCATACAAGCAATATGGAATTCTCTTCCACAAGCTTCACGGTGTTGCATTTTTTACAAACAGCAGTTTATAAAAACTAAGGATAGTACAAAAAATAATTCTTAATTTTATTTAAGAGCATATTTTTTTCATTAGTTTTGTATAGCCAAAAACAAGACATTCTCCTTTTTTCTGATTTTCTTCATAGTGGTTATTTTTGATTAATTAGTTCCTTTTAAGGCAGATGGCTTTCAGCTTTATAATGCCTCTCTCATAGAAGTCTAGGTCGTTATTGGCGAAAAACTCTAGGTATAAAACTCTTATAACTCAGGAAGTTTTGCAATGTGAGAAAAAGGTGGTAATCACTTGGTGCCAGGTTCGGACTATATAGTGGATGCATTAAAACTTCCCAACCAAGCTCCCAGAGTTTCTAGTGAGTCACTACAGACATATGTGACCTGGCGTTGTCTTGATGGAACACAACACCTCTTCTGTTGGCCAATTCTGGTCAATCGCTAGTTTCAAACAGTCCAGTTGTTGACAGTAGATCTGAATTTAGTGTTTGGCCATGCAGAAGCAACTAATAATAAATTATTCCTTTCCAGTTCCACCAAATACACAATAGAACCTTCCTGGCCGTTAGACCCAGTTTGCCCATTTAAGCTGCTTCACAATAATTTGACAGCGATCATTTTCACACAATATTGTTGTTTGTGAACCATTTCTTATCTCCAGTCACCCTCTATTTAAGAAATGGGTCGATTTTATTCCGTTTGGCCAAAGCTTCGCAGATGGAAATTCGTGTTGGACTTTGTTCCTTTCGTCATGCAGATTTATCTGTGTTAACTGCTAACCGTATCTGACGTCATTGCATATCGTGTTTGTTTTTCATTGGTCATGACGTCAGAGGCGGTTTAGTATATGTATGTATTTTTCTTTATGGAATCGTGTGATTCCTGTGATGCTGAAATATTCTTAATAAACTTTAAAGTACAACTACTGTGTGCTTCCTTCAGAGTCAAACCACACGTTACCTGCAAATTCCAGGTAACAATTCGATCCATCATGTTTTTTGATGAATTGGTGTGGCACCCAAATACTGAGCTTTTTTTAATCCAACTTTGCGCAAATGGTTTAGAACTGTTTTATGGTCGATCTTAAGATCCTGGTTAATGCTACGACTACTAACATGCAGGTCAACTTCGATTATTTCTATGATTTTATCAACATTTTCAATGACGGGTCTGCCTGTGCAAGGTGCATTTTTAACATCAAGAATGCCTGAACAGAATCGATGAAATCAGCGGTTACAGTATCGGCACTGTAAACACCGATCACAATTTCAGCAGCCCAGCTTGCATTTTCATCTTTATAAAGAAAAACTGTAAAATGTATCGAATTTTCTCTTTGTTGTGACTTCAATTTTTAACACTCTGTAACTCACAAGTGAATGGACCACACAAAAAACAAAATTTTTTTAGTGTGAAATGTCACCTTGACAACAAGCATAAATTTGAAAATGTTTGATCAATACTTCACGAGATATCAACACTATAGCCATCTACCGAAAAAATAATGGATTTCTTTTTCCCCAACCTAATATATAAAGCAAACACCATAATAATTCTTTATATATTTGCCTTATTCTATGTATGCCAGAAGAAATTCTTTTGGCACATTTTTGTAGATAGTAGAACGTATCTAGGAGCATCTCATCAACTTCTAAAAGTAAAGAGGCCAAGTCTGATGCCAAATTTATTAAATGGCATGGTTAACTCCTACTTATTAACCCCCCCCCCTTTAAAATAGATAACTCATTTTTTTACCTTGCATTATCTGGAATTGCAAAAATTTCATTTTAAATTAAACATTTTGCTTCACTGTGACGATATAATTTATATAGCTTGTATCATCAATGAAATTGGATTTTGTTGCAAAAGGACCTTGTTTCATAAATTTAATCATATTCTCTTTTGACTATAAGTTGGTTCACTAATCACAGCAGATGTTTTAGTCCTTTCACATCCCAACTACTTAGAAATGCGAGAATTTAGAGACATTTTCCTCAAAAAACAAACTGGCATGATAGGCTGCAGTCACAAGGAACATTATGTTGTACATGAAAAGATTTAAGTGGTACTTCAGCCTTAATTATCTTTGACTGGACATCACCTTTTGATAAAACAATTCCATTTTGAGCAAATACTACTTGATTTATCATTTGTGAGGTGTTTTGGGAATTTTCGCTCATTGGGAAATATATCCGCTACTGTGACAATGTATATGTCAGTAAAACATACATCCCACAATATCCATTTTCTTTCTTTTAGGACATGTTAATACAATTGAATTCCTTTTCATAACACTTTTTTCTATGTTTGAAAGCATATTTTGGCTTTATCAGACATTGTGGTAAACAGGACCATTACTGAAAATGAATTGCTCAGCAATATAAGTGTAAGGAGTATTAACGCATGCAGAACATAAGAGTCAAATTCTAGAAAATTGCAGAAGGAAAAAAGTGCTTCACTGAACAAAACCACACTTAAAAATCAGATAGGAACCAACAGTTAACAAAATATGACAAGCGCGAATAAGCACAAACTGCATGAACTTTTTGAAGACACACTGGATATACAAGTTAAGTGGTTTTTGTCCACTTATTTTTTAGTTGCTATGAATAGAAAACGATAAATAAGATCTGTAGGAGAGAATACAGTCAGTGGATGACTGAAATTTTTGTGAAATGGAATGATCTAGGTTTAAAAGCACAACGAAAGGCTGAAAATAATTTCGAATTGACAAAACATAAAAGTAATAGCATAGATATTAATTCCTCACCAGATTCAATATAATTTTTATAAATGATCGAGAAATATAACAAAAAAATGTTTAATGAATTAAAAATAATTAACATTTTCTTGCAGACTTCTTTTTGCAGCAAATAATTTCTGCAAATTCACACTTATTAGGGATTTGATTCATTAACTTTTCATTAGATTTACCATATAAAATCATTTAAAAAACAAGGATAAAATATCTTGTCAAAAAAATACAACTAATTATTTTAAATCTTAGTTCGTAGATCTAAAATAATTTATGTAGCAAAAAAATGTAATTTATGAGAGACAGATGTTATCACTGCCTACCCATGTTAGAATATTAGAATGTTTTTTAAATTTTTGAAGTTATACTTCTTTTGGCGTGTTAGGGAAAAATGATGAGAGTAAATTTTTACAATGTGTGCGCACACCATCACAAATAACTTCAAAAACAGACACCCTGTATTTTTATTTGTCTCATAACTTTAGAAGTTACTGAGGGATCTTGGCAATATGGGTGTCGATCGAATTGGCAGGCCCCCCTCAAGTATTTGATATCTATGTGCTTGTGTGGTTGGGATAGGGGAGGGCTTGCACACTAAAATATCAGTTCTCCATGTTATTCCTAAGGGGAAGAAAATTTTTTTAACATGCCACTCTTTTTTGCTAGGGGACATATTTGGGGAATTGTAATAGCTATTGTTATAAACCATATTTGTTGGGACGCATCCCCCCTACAGCTCTTTGGCCAATATCTCAGTACCTGAGCCTCACAGTCCATTCGGACCTGGATCATTCAATCCCTCTCTATCTGCTCTTCCAGTTATTATAATTTCACATGCACATAGGGCTATTTTTTCCCATAGTTTTTAAAAGTTTTGAACTTTTTAAAGCTTTTTTTGCTTAAATTTACAATAACTTGGCTCCTGTTTGAGTCTCGGACTTGAGATTTGAACCAACTGTTCCACTCGTCGAGACCCACCAAGTCACCAATTTCATTCCCATGGTGTAGGCATGGGGAGGGCTTAACCCTCCAAGCGGTCTGCACGTAAAATTCCGCCATTCCAGAGATGCTTTTTCTGCCTACAAGCAAGATTCCCAAAAGCGGCCGAGCTGCATTCTTAAAAATACGGCTCAACCGCTTTTGAGAACCTCACCTAAAAGCAAAAAAAATATGTGCGGTGCATTTTTGAAGCATCTCCAGAATGGCAAGACTTTAAGTGCAGACCGCTTAGAGCAGTGGTGCGCAAACTTTTTTCGACTGCGACCCCTTTTGTTGAGAGAAAATTTTTGGCGACCCCTAGAGATAAATGTTCACAAATACGATGTAAATAGGCGCATTTCTTTCGTTTTATCGAATAAAAAAAATAATCATTTCTGACACATATTAATATTATTTATAATTTAAAGAAAATATTTTTCGTATAACACATAAAAATCAGTAAATTGCCTTTTAATGAGATGTATGTGGCTGCAAGTTTCTGATTATCGCATCGATGTCCGGATGTATGTTGCTAATTGCAATTCGCATATCATCTTCAGGGTTCCAATGAGAGCGGTATTTAGTTTTTATTGATACTAGTTTGCTAAATCCAGTTTCACATAAATATGTTGATGCAAATTGTATTAGTAATCTGATGGCATTCTTGCATAGAACGGAATGTTGCTTTTCCATGGATAGCTAATATTTTTGGCAAGGCTGAATCTTAAATTTATTTCGAAGAGTGTAATCACTAATCAAATCTATCAATTGCTCTTTCTCACTAATTTGAAGATTTGAACTGCAATGTCGTAGGAAAATGGATCATGTATCCAACCAAGATCGTTTTCAGGAAAATCCTCGAATCTTCTCGAAAAATTTTCTTTTAACTTTTCAATGTGATTGGAAATGATGTTTTTAAATGTAAATATATCTATATTATTTTCCTTGATAAATTCGTTAAAGCAAGGGAACATGTCGGTGTTGTTTTTATTCAGTTCAGTTTGCCAGAGACTAAGCTTATTTTTAAAAGCTTGAATTTTACTGGCTGAAGTTATGATAGTTGAATTCTCACCCTGCAAGCTCAAATTTAAGTCGTTAAGTTTTTCGAAAATATCAACTAAATAGCTCAGCTTTCCTAGCCAAACTTAATTGATATAATAACTTGCCAATCTATGTTTCTTTTCGCTTAAAAACATGTACACTTCATTTCTCAAATCAAATATCCGTCGTAGTATTTTCCCACGTGAGAGCCACCTGACTACGGTGTGTAACAGTAATCTCTTATGTTGAGCCCATCTCATTGCAAAGTATTGAAAAGAGACGGCTGTTAAGACTGTTGCATTTAATGTAGTTAATTGAACTAACAGTGTCTTGTAATATGTTGTGCAACTCTTCATCCATATCTTTTGCAACAAGAGCTTGCCGATGTGTGTGATTCATACAGTGATTAAATACCATAGGAGGTGCCACTTTCTGGATTAAGCCTCTGAGCCATTTGTTCGAACCTGTTAATGCTGCAGCACCATCAGTACAAACCGCAACACAGTTTGCCCAGGTAAGGGACTTTACTTCAAAATATTCATTTATTACTTCGAATATTTTTTCTCCATTTGTTTTTCCTTCCAAACTTTTGCAACATAAAAACGTTTCTGTTATATCTTCATTAAAAATAAATCTAATGTAATTAATTAGTTGTGACATTTTAGTAATATCGGTAGTCTCGTCCAGTTGTAAAGCAAATACAGATGAATTTTGTATGCGTTTTATGACTTCTGACTCGATATTTCGTGACATTTCGGAAATCCGCAGACACGGTATCTCTTGATAATGGTATTGTTTTTAGTTCATTTCCATTGATGTCATCTTAGTTGCTGCAGGAAGAATAAGGGATTCTCCCATTGTATGAGGTTTCAACGTTTTTCCTATTAGATAAGAAACTTCTTAAGAAGCTCGTAATTGTTTCTGAGGTATTGTTGTAAATTTCTTTAGATTTGCACTTTGAATTTTCAGAATTTCAGCTCGTCTTTGAAAAAAACCGGCCTGTTTATTTTGAAGTTCTTTATGTTTAGTTTCTAAATGCCTTTTTAATTTAGCTGGTTTCATGCTCTCATTTGCTAATTTTTCGTTGCAAAGGACACACATTGGGCGTTCTTCATCATCAACACAAAATGTAAAACAAAAAATTCCTCATTGATGGGGCATTTAGTTCAGAATTTTGAGACTCCTCATCAGTATTTGTTCGTTTGTTAGCTGAAGATGTACCTGGTGTAAATATTACCCATTTATCCATTATGAATATAGGGGTTAAATTTTTTTAACTAAAACAAATAATAAAAAAAATTTATCATTTTTTTCCCCGAGAAATTCAATAAAATTAACAGAGATCTTTCTCTAATAATAGCACATACCTGATAAAAAAGAGCAGCAAAGCCCCCAAAAAATATAAAAAATCATAATTACACAACGTCCCATGATAAAATTCGAGGAGAAACTAAAACAAATGCAGGGGTCAACTGTTACATGCTACAACTTTACATGGAAACGCGCAGTAAAACATTCAGCGATAATTTTTGGTCGTTTGGTAGGCCTTGGCTTGGTACGCATGTCTACAAGATGACTCCCACAGCCCTTGATTACCACTCCATCTCGTACAGTGCGCACCGTTCGACACAGTACGTATAACATCAATACGTCGGACAAAGAGGCACTTTTCAGTAAAACTGGCGGGAAAGAGAATTACCCCGATGAGGGCGTCATCTACCGGAGTGAAAAACTTGCGTCTTCACACTTTACATACATTACGGTAAAAGAAAGAGCGAACAGCAGGAAATTGCAATTAAACAGTAAGTGACGGCGTTTCACTCTTTATGTGTACACTGTATGGTATGCAGCATGCAGGCATAATGCATTTCATAAAAATTTGGCAACCCCCAAAAAACTTCTGGCGACCCCTAGTTTGCGCACCTCTGGCTTAGAGGGTTAAGCACTAAAATATCATGCTCCCATGTTAATCCTATGGGGACAGGAAAAATTCCCCCTCCCTCAAGGAATTGAGCTTGGTACTTGATTTTTCGAGATCCGCCATATTTTCGTATTAGTGCGAGCTATACGTGGAATTGGCCCCCTCCGGTGCTCCCCCCACAGGACTTCCCCAGTAATAACTCAAATACTATGCTACCTTGGTCGACCGGACCAAATGGATTAGATTATTCTCCCTATGAGCATCTTAGATATATTTCTCAGGACAATAGCCCCATTTCTTCACCCATATTTAACATTTTAAAATTATTTAAAAGTTTTAAAGTATTTTAAATCCCACATAGCTTTGAGGATTTTTGAGCTTTGTTAATGAAACTTAGACCATTGGTTCTTCTTGTTGAGCTCTTTCAACTGTTATAATTCGTGTGTAGATAGTGGCCCTAGGGGGAGGGGGACGTTATCACTAAAATTAGAGAATCCCCATGTTATTCCTATGGGGTTCGATCTTTTGATGACGTCATGATATTACAGAGATAGAAGGATGAAACTTTGGGATTACCTACTACTCTGTATCATTGGGATGTATGTGACCATTTACGTCACAGTTGCTTCCCTCCCCAGGAAGTTAGTTTCATTTTCCTTTCCCGAGCTAGCGCCGCCCCATTTGCAACTACAGACTTGTTCGAATGGATTCCTGTTGTGTTTCCCCACAACCAGGCTAAGTTTCGAGTTGCTGGGTGCCCTGCTTCTATTTTATTTAATTGTTTGAAATTTTTTAATTATTTTAAAATGACCATAACTCAGGGGCTCCTTCAGGCGGATGTCTTAATTTTCTCGAGATTGATTCTTCCTGCCGAGACATTCAATGTCTCGGGAGTCACATTCGGTTCACCTCATCTCCAGATACAGTCTGCTGAAAATCCCCCATGTTATTAGTCCTATTGTCCCTGTGCAGGGGTGTTTAAATTTATTGAAATCCTGATTCTCTCGGGTTTGGCTGTTCCGATTGACTTAAGGTTGGTATCGCTCAACTCTGCTCCTGACTGCCTTTCGTCCTTGGTCCAGCTTGCCCTACTTAAGATTTTTATCTCGTTACGCCAAAGAAATATAACTGCTTACGCACTTTTTTTTTCTTGAAAAACTAAAATTTAACTTAACAAAACAAGAATAAATTAATAATTTATTACAAGAACAGCAACGGATTACAAATATAAAAATCACTGCAAAGAGAAATTAAAATTAGAATTTTTTAAATACAATCAAATTTTTAACTTTCTGTGAATGACATCAATGAGGGTATAAGGTTACATTTAATGAAATTGTTATAAGAAATTGTTGATTTTCATTATTGCATAACAAAATCTGTTTTTTAAATCAAATTTATCATTTAATTTTAAAACCACTAAATATTTGGCATAGAAAATAATTTCTTAAAGAAATTATTTAAAACAGACATGCATTAAAACAGAATGTTTAAGTATGTAGGTTTAAATCAGTGATTCCCAAAGTGGTCTATATAGACCCCCAGGGGTCTATGACGACCTGCAAGGGGTCCACGACAGCGAAAAATAATTTGGGGATCCGTGATGTGTAAATGGGGGTCTATCATAGAGGTTCTCATTAAACCAGAACATGACTTAAGTCTTTAAAAAAAATGATCTAGTGGAAAAACCGAATTTTACCAAATTAACTGATTTATTTACTAAATTTAGAGTGAGGTTAATTTGTGGTTACTAGGTGACTGTATAAATTTTATCGAGACAAGGACCATTTCAGCATTTCTTTCCAGAATTAAGCTAAAGAAGTATAATATTAGTCGTCATGAATTTTCTCAGTTTGTCACAGACAATCTGTTAGGACATTTTAACCTACGTTCAACATTTAAATGCCCTTTACTCAGATTTTGAAACTAGGCTTGAGATTGCTTTATTATAATACCATAGTAGACAATGAATTCATATAGTCACACTGAAAAAAAAAATGTCATATTACAATAGGAGCTGATCAGAACAAGCCCTAACGAAAATCTTAAAATAAAGTTTAGAAACGGATGTCAGCAATTTTGGCCTTAAAAAACCTATTTTGTCACAAATTATGGAATATAGAGAGAAAGTTTTTAATTACTTTTCCTTGTTAGATG
>BMAV01020484.1:67261-123180 GCA_019973955.1 Trichonephila inaurata madagascariensis | reverse complement strand
GACTAAGTTGCTAAAATGCTGCCCATTGGAAAAATTCTGACATATAATGTAAAATTTACAGAGAAATTTATCGCGCGTAGAGAGAAATGTCAAAGGCTTCAGAGAAAAAGAAATTTAAAACTCACACTCTTAAATACACACTTTTAATAAAGATCTCCGATTTATTCTTTTCAAACCTCACTTTACATGACGTGGTATAGAAATGAGAAAAAAGAAGCATTAGCTTTAGTGTCATCCTCGTCACTTGACAATGGATCAGAATTATGAGTTACATTGCCAATAACATTTACATAATTCCAGAGTGGCTTTAATTCAAACTAAATTATAGAAGCCATTGTTCCTTACATAATAGTAAAATATGCGATACTCTAGAATTTAATAACGTCATCTCTCAATAGTTGTATAGTTCAAATTAAAATGCTATTCTTCACTACGATGCATGGTACACAGGCTACAATATTACTTATTAATTTGGTTTGAATTTTAAGCCAGTTTTTGGTGTTTATTTTAAGGACATTGCAAATTATTGATTTTTAAATTTTTCTTTTCAATCGTGCTGTTTCTTCAATTCTTGCATGAGTCTTTTTATCGATTATGAAATTGTAGATAATTCATAATTTACTGATAATTGATTGATTTATTATCAGTATTTTTATATATTTTATATAAAAATACTGATCAGTATTTATTATCAGTATTTTACTTATATTTTTCTGTCATTTTGTTTATTATTCTTCGAAATATTTTAACAATTTTAAGTCATTGTCGTTTGAATATAAGTTATAAAAAGGAAATCTCGGTCAAACTTCAACATAAATTAAATTCTATACAATTTTAATACTTTTTATTTTCTTTAACCCTAAAAAGCACTTTATTGAGACTATTCTTCTTTAAAAGAACACAAAATCGCTTGCAAACAACTATTATGTGCGGTACAAACTGAAATGTAATAATAAGCCGGTTCCATCAAGGAAAATTTGTTTTGAGTTGAAAGATACCAAGAAAACCAGAAACAACAATGCCTGTTTTAATTCTTTTGAAATTTTGAAGGAACAAGTTGATATTTACGAAAATGAAATTCTTAGGAGTACAAAGTTGCACAAACAAGTTTTCTCCTTCACCAAATCAACGAATTCTGAGCCTTTGCATCAAATCCTTCACGAATCAAGGTGATCTAGTTACAGGAGTTCTACTTGATGAAATATTCAATTTCTTTTCAAAAACTAGAAAATCAAATCTAGAATGGAATTTTTTTGCCAAGGCACGAAAAAGAAGAATGTATGAGTCCAAAAGCTTTTCAAACAAGCGAAGAATGTTGAACTCTTCTTTACGTGAACCATATATTACAAAAAATCTTTTGAAACTGAGCTTTATGATAATTTTTTGAAATAAGTCATTATATATTTACAAAAGTTATTTTGATTAATAAGTCAAAATTTTAAATATTTTTCAGTAAATTTTGCCAAAAAAAAAAATCTGCCCCTCAAAACTTTAATTTCAAATCTAAGTCAACTTTTTGTTTAATATGAAAATGAATTTTTGATGCAAATAACATAGAGTATACAACACAACAATTCAACATATGTACATATATAATGCAATATAAAAGTACTTTTGTGAAATATTAATTCATACATTTTCAATGTTTAATTATTTCTATAATGTTATAAAAAAATAATGAATTGTTGTAATTCTGTCTCTATACAAGTTTCTTTTCACTTTAAGTATGATATTATATTAGGCTGCGATAGCCTAGTGTGGAGTGATCTCCAACCCCCGGGACGGGGATCAAATGGTACTGGACCACCCAATGAACTTTAAATTATTTCTATTTTATTTACCGTAGTATATTTCTCTCAGGTTTGTACGAATTTCCATGTTAAATCGCTCTATATTCAATGTTAAATCACTTTATATTCCCTTTTTTTGTGTGTGTAACTGTGCTTTCTTAAGGCATATTTGAATACAATTAAATTGAAATTACTAAATCAAAAGAATCTAAAATGTAAACATTCAACGTTCTACCTTTAGCGGGCCGCGGTAAAATTATCAAACGTTGACCGGTCCGTGGCGATAAAAAGGTTGGGAGGCACGGGGCTAGTGGTTATGGTCGTAAACTCGTAGCCGATGAGAGCTCTCTCTAGAGCTACTGAAAACCCGCTGTGTTGAGAGGCTGATGCTGGTTAAAACTGTTGAGGCTCAAAATCCCCGGCGTTTGCGTGGTGAGGAAGTTAGAAAGTGGGTGCTAGCTCAGGTATCATCCTAATCACTGACAAAGGATTCAAAATTAAGATCCGTCACCAAATATCCTTCGTGTTAATTTACAGTTTAAAATTTTAATGGTTTTAGTTTTTAACAATTGTTTGGCGCAGTTTAGCTGAATTCGGCTCTTGTGCCATAAACTCTAACACTTATTCTCATTTGTGTTACCTACAGTGTGACATTAATAAACACTCAGTCAAGTGTATTTGGCGAAAGGTGATTCTATTACATTTAATTAAAGTTATTCTACTTTGTCTGCCCAATCCTGAATAATGGGTACCAAATCTTTCAAGCAGCATCTCCTGCTAACTTGAAAAACTGGAGAGCGTGCAACCTAGTTCTGCCAGGATTATCACGGCCCTAGATATAGTACGAGGTAGACATCCAACCTCTACTATGAGAGATTCGAAGTCAACTCACATAGGTATTTTTCTTAACAAAATAAAAGCTTTTGTGTGAATTCCTTCAATAGAACCTCTTCTTTCATTTTAAATTGACAAGTAACCAAAGTTTAAAAGTGAGACAGCCCACTTAATTACATGTGTAAACGTGGTTATATTGATTTCAATGTGGACACATCTACACCTTTTAGCTGCATCACACCTATTGATTCCTTTAATCATGTTGAATTCCGGGAGGATTTATTCACCAGTACTCTCAAGCATAGCAGCCACATCCGAATTACCTCAGACAACTGGCACTTGAAGTACTGAAATGACATACCCGATAAGGCCTTAATTATTTACAATAAAATGGTAGTCGTTCGGATATGGGTAGAGCAGGGAGTGGTATTTTTAGTAACACTACTGAGAATGCCGTTAAAATCAACATCAGGAATCCTGACCACCGTTCCGTCTTTTTAGATCGGAACCTTCATTGCTATTAGTGGTGCTCTCGATCATGTTTCAACTCTATAAGGACAGTATCTGATCCTGAAAGATAGCAGAAGCTCCATCCAATATTTGAAGAGTTATCAAGTACCATGGACAGTACTGGTCTATATATATTTTATCCTCAAATTAGCTAGGCTTGGTCAGAGGAAACAAGCATGTCTCCAGCGGATACCATCACATGTGGGTGTGCCTGGGAACGAAGCAGCTGATGAGCTGGCTGGTAGGGGTTGTGATCTCTAACCCCAGTTCCACTGTTCTAGCCACCGGAAATTCTTTTCCCTTCCAAAGAACTAAAATGAATTTGACTGGCGAAACCCTCCTGCTCACCACTGAGACGTGCGCAGCTAAGAGTCCTGGCTCATCTCTACAGTGCAGGACTCATCAGATTTCCGGGCTTGGCGCGCTTTTAGAAGCGGGTCACCCTGCGTATGTGACTTTTGTGCACTGGTAAAGTCTTTCTGTCCCCTGCTCTCCCCTGCTTCTCCTGCTCACTTGACCGTTGGGGCATTTCCCCTTCGCGGCAAAGACCTGGTGTGTGACACTGTTATGTGGAAAGGTCAAATGGACTTGGTGTAGACTTTCCTGCTTCAAGGGGATTGGAAACAACAATAACAATTAAAGTTGTTAATTTATTTTTTGAATATAAGGTGTAATACGACTAAAGCTATTGTTATATTTATTTAATTGCTTCATAACTAAAATCACCATACTGTTTGTGTGGCTGTTATTTATATTGTCTACATCAGTGGCGGGCAAATTTTTTGCTCGAGGGCCATTTTTTGGAAGCGAAGGATACTGGAAGCCGCAATTTTTAAAAATGTCGCTTTCCGTTATCCTTGCATTCATTAGTTAAATTTGCATCTCAGTTGCCGGTACGGTTGCAGTCATTCGTTAAATTTGCATCTCAGAAAAAGTGTAAATTGGACCACAAAAATCAACAAAAATAAGTTAAATAAAATAGGGGCAGTTTAATTTAGTTTATTGTGCTA
Organism: Trichonephila inaurata madagascariensis; assembly: GCA_019973955.1. Lineage (NCBI taxonomy): Eukaryota > Metazoa > Arthropoda > Arachnida > Araneae > Nephilidae > Trichonephila > Trichonephila inaurata. The sequence continues at coordinate 119,036 of BMAV01020484.1, read as the reverse complement.
ATTGCATATCTATAGCTACAAGCACGTTTAATTTTAGTATAGGTTTAATGAGACAAATGTACCCTATCACACTTTTCTACAATTGTATTGAACTCGGGAGTGAGATTTGCTGGCTGAAATTCTCATCACAGCCTGCAATTTCCATGCCTGCCAACTTGCATCTATATTTGCTCTTGCTAAGTTTCGGGGCTGCGGTAACCCAGTGGTCAAGGTTATCGGATCACGGCAGGCATGTTGTGAGTTCGAACCCATTACCACTAAAGACCCGCCGTGAAGGGGAGTGTTGCACGTTAAATCTGTCGAGAGCTCAAACGTCCTCCCTTTGGTGTGGTGTGGTAGTTAGAAGAGGAGGGGGTGCCATCTCACTTGACCATGGCTCAAAATTCCGAGATCCGTCGCCAAAAGCCCACGTGTTGCTGAACACACAGCACGACGTTAATATTCACTCACTTGCTAATTTTCATGCAAGAAAAACTTTCCTCATAAATTTATGCCGAACCAAATATAAAAAAAACACTTTCAGTATTCAATTTTTTAACTGTCTTGGTGAACTGCAAAAAAAAAGAAAGAAAAAGAAAAAAGAACTTTTTGTGGGTTGTTATTTGCTTACCCCTGAACTACATCATGTTTAGTAGTACTTTTAATCTTTTCTGTGTGTGTGTAAAAGAGGGCTAAATATTCTTAAAAAGGTATACAAAACTTTTTTCGCTTCAAAATTTCTATAGATAAAATAATCTTAATAAGTTATAACAAGTGAGACACAAAGTTATTTATTTTTAACTCATATTTATATCAAACTATATCTATATGAAGTATATTATTGAAACAACTGATTCATACATTTAAAGTTAATGCTTACGAATAGGATACTGGAAAGGCAAATGTTCTAATAAACTGATTAAAATAGTTTAACCATTAATTGAAACTAAAACTAATTTATAATCGTGCGAACAAAATTGACACAAAAAGGAGCCTCAGACACATAAAGACAAGAAAATGGCCAGAAGTTCTTTTGACAAACTAATAAAAATTACTACTATTTTTCCCGCCATCGAGTTCTTCTCGATCGATACTCCAAAACGTGAGACCAACTTTTAACTTCTGGCAGACGAGAAAAACTAAGATTTTCATTGCTTCTGATAACTTCTTCCGTCACTCAATCTAGAGAGACCTGCAGAGATCCGAAATTCAGTCTTTTTCCCATCCACAACATCAGACTTGGTGTACTGAATATAACGAAACAGAAGCCCTGTACTTTATCGCTATACCACCAGATTGCCTTGACATTTGCTCTGCCGGATTACATTCGCGTGCCGGATACTTCAGGCCGGACGACGATCCAGCTTGCTGATTTCGCTCCTTTTTATCTCACAAACCAATTATTCTAGAAGCTTTTCCGTGTTGAATTAAGTTAGATTTATTGGAAGGCTATAACCTTATTAAATGTAATAGGAGAGGATTATATTGTCCCCGTCTGTGTGAAGTTTAAGTGCATATGTGTGGTTTTGGAATGATTAATTGAAAGTAATCTTAATTTTTTAAGAATGGAAACTGTGTTGTAAATGATTAAGTGATAAAGTGATTATTTTTCCGCTCGTAAATGCAAAATTTGTGTAATTATTAAATTATGCAACAGTTTTCGTAACGTGGTAATGAAATTCCTTTTAATGTTAATATCATTGGATCAATTATTCGTATTTCCGCACTTAAAAGTATTTTTATAAATAATTAATTATTGAATAATTTTACACATCAATAACAAAAAAGTTTTAAAAATTAATATTGTTTTGTTTGCTAGCTTGTGTTGGTGATTTCTTTTTGCTTATTACAGAAAAGTACGATACTTTTAAATAAATTCTTAGGGTTGATGCGTATGTAATGTCGGATTTTTAACGAATATGTAGAACTGTGCATAATCTTTTTCAAAAACAGGTTATTTAATTCAAATATGTTCATTTTGTTTTAATACACACGTTTCTCAAAGAGACTTTAAGGCATGGATGCTTGTCTTAAAGAAAATCTGATCTTTAGAATCAAAAAATTTGATATGGAATTTTAAAACTGCCTACATTTTAATGCTGCTTGTAGTCCATAAAAACTGTTGTAAATGTTTAAAAAAATGAAAGTCGATTGGAAAAAGATCCGGTGAATAGCCAAGCAGTTGCAAAATTTCATATTTTAATTCATTTAATTTCGCAGTTGTTTTTGGCACCATGTATACGGCCGAACATTATCATGGTGAAGTATTGGGCCATGCCGAGATTAACAAAGGATGGGCGTATATTGATTTTTCAAACATTTCATCTATGTTCTGACAGTATAATAGATACAGTTGAATCTGTTTCAACCCATGCTTTCAGAGCATCATTTTTCACAGATGTTTTGTAAGGGGCAAAAATCAACAGACCGAAATTTTTTAAAGGCTTCACTTTTTGATCTGTAGCAGTTGTATCTATATAAGCCCGTAACAGCCTCCGAACAGGAGTGATCACTTTTGTCTAGTGATATGTTACGTGCTTACGAACTCAAAGGTGCCGAGTTCTATCCTCCCCACAGGACCTTGACACTGAATCCAAGAAAAAGCAAGGCAACTTTAGAGCAGCTGGCGTGGTTTACCTAATACTGCCGCAAGAGCAAATCAAAGTTGCCAGGACCCACTCTTGACGCAGCAACCAAAGTCATCAGACTCACTTGAAGCAACAGCAACAATTCACACTCTCGTCATAACAAATATATCGTTCGTTCGCCTCTCCACCGACTCACTGGTGGGAGAGTACTGTAGCAGTGGTACCTATATAAGCCAGTAACACCCTCCACACAGGGTTGATCAATTTTGTCTAGTATACGTTATAATAGACACGTATGTTACGTGCTTACACGAACCCGAAAATACCGAGTTCTATCCTCCTCAGATCTTTAACAGTATTCTCCCAAAACGTCAGGTTTATATTGCGTGCAACTTTTGCTGTAATATTACTGAGTTTAAACTCATATACAACTCATAAAAATCCTTACAATATCTAAATCAAGTAATAAAAGGAAACACCTTTGTGAAAAATCTTTGCCGAATTGTGACTCTGGCAAAATGTAAACGACTGTAAACAAGGGTCTGTGAAAAACATAACGAAAATAGAGAGGCAAAAGTTCCTAGGTAAAGAAAACCCAGCATTTCATATGCATTCAGCCTAATATTTGATCTTAAACAGTTCATAAAAAATGGTTGTTTATTAAGATAAACATTAAAAAAGTACATGAAAATGCATTAACTTATGAAAAGCTAAGATTCTGAGCTAAAATTAAAATTAAAAATTCGACGCTTAAAAGTCTTGTCTTTGTAGTACATATGTTTACTTAAGTCACTCCGCTAAACGTTCATTCTGTAAGTGAAATGAAATAATTACGTACTTTTTTAAATAGGATAACTTCTATTTGCTGACTTTTAAAAGAGATTTTCACACAGATATTTTCTTACTTTGTGAGGCGATAGACTTTATTTAAAGCCTGATAAATAAATAGTTTTATGTATTTACTTCTTTCAAATCAGTAGGAAAAGGTAAATTACTATTTAATGGAACGGTTTCAGTATTCCTTCGTTTGAAGAAATATTTATTTGTGACAGACTGATCTCCTTTCATTAGCTTAGAAACTCAATATACTTTCAGTGTTGGTTATTGCATATATAAAAGGTTTTAGGCTGAAATATGTTTTCCATCACACGTAGTTCAAAGTGTTAAATTAACGTTTCCAAAAAAATTTGTACGATCACGGATCTTTGACAACATTCAACTTGAAAATTAACAATTAAATTTTTATACTTTTAGTTTTACAAATTTTGTCTACTCTCATTTTTCATTATACTTGAGTTTGAAGTATAGAAAGTAATACTGCTTCATTATTAACAATTTTTGCTCGTTTAATTTTCCTCCAAATTGGCTTTGTGGCCGCGATGGCCGAGTGGTATAGGTATCGGATCGTGGCTTGCCTTGTCACGAGTTCGAGCCCAGTACCATTAAAGACCCGCCGTGTAGGGCAACGATGCACGTTAAATCTATCGAGAGCTGAAACGTCCTCCCGTTGGTGTGGTGTGGTAGTTAGGAGAGGGGGTGCCAGCTCAGGTGTCGTCCACGTCACTTGACCATAGTTCAAAATTACGTGGTCCGTCGCCAAAAGCCCTCGTGTAGCTGAACAGTGCGACGTTAATATTCAATCAATCAACCAAATTGGCTTTATCATTTTTATATAAAACATTTGAATACACTTTCTTCTCAACTTACAATTAGAGTTATGATCATCAACAGCTATGGCTACAAAAAGTGTAAATAATTAATGGTAAAAACATTGGTAGGACAATTATAGAGTACATATTATGCGTTTTTTTTCACGTTACGTATAATAATACATATATATATGAATTAAATTTTGTGGTTTTAAGGTCACCTTTTGGAGTTTGATTGAAGGAAAATATAATATTGTCAGGAAGATTGAGATAAACACGCGATTAGGCTTAACAAACACTAGTATTTATTAGAACAGATCAGAGAACTGCCCTCAACTGGTGGAACTCAGCTTTTATATACCTAGAAGAATATTCGAGAAATATCTGGCTCGAATAGTAAAGAAAGTTCTAGAATCAACCAGATTCTAGAGAAATAATTTAAGTAATATTTTGAAATTAAAACTCCAGTCTTTAAATAAAACAGTCGAACCAGAGGTGGACAAATTTGCAGTCCAGTGTTCTAACAACCGAGTTACGGTGAATGATAGAAATTCTTCCAAATTCGGCATTATTGAAAAGAAGTAATCCATCATATGTGTGTGTTAGATGGAACGAAATTCAGTCATAAGTCTAGGAAACTCTGTACCTCGAAAATATGAATATTTTAATAAAAAGTATTGGCTTATTGATTTATTTATACGTTTAATTGTTTCATCAAAAACTACATAATTACTAAACAAAAATTTATTTTTCATCTCATTATAAAAAACATTCTTGTGTGTATATATGATTCAAATAAAATAAAAATAAAACTACGTAAAAGAAGTTTATTAAAACAAACGCTGAAATACACATTTTCTACATCTATCTTCATACGAAATCAATAAACAAAAATAGCAAATACAGAAAGATAAAAGCATTGGTAGAACAATAATACGTACAATTGAATACATTTGTATTTTTTATACTTTGTACAATAATTATATGCGCATAGATTAGATTTTTTTATGTTATGTTGAACTTTAAATACTTGTCTTAATACAAATAGTGTTAAAAAACAAATCAGACTTGCCAACGCTTTGAATTACGATTCTAAGACAATGGTATTTGGTCTTAAATCAAAGAGATCTCTCTTGTTACACACACACACATAATTATATTTTCAATTTCTTAGTGTAGTAACTTAAAAAGTTGCAACTTAACGTTTTTGTATTGATTAATTGCATTATATGTATTGATACGGAAAGTTTGCGGCCGCGGTAGCCGAGTGGTATAGGTATCGGACCGTGGCTTGCCTTGTCACGAGTTCGAGCCCAGTACCCCTAAAGACCCGCCGTGTAGGGCTGCGATGCACGTTAAATCTGTCGAGAGCTGAAACGTCCTCCCGTTGGTGTGGTGTGGTAGTTAGGAGAGGGGGTGCCAGCTCAGGTGTCGTCCACGTCACTTGACCATGGTTCAAAACTACATGGTCCGTCGCCAAAAGCCCTCGTGTAGCTGAACAGTGCGACGTTAATATTCAATCAATCAATCAACGGAAAGTTTGCTTTTCTGCCGAATGAGTATTGTGGCAGGATATATCGTTCGTAGGACGTGAGAAAATATTCTATCAACTGCGAATGGATCCTTTTTGATTGCAGCTTATTTATTTTGATTAATGTGAAGTTTTGAATATTTTACTAATGTCTGTGTGTGTATCATATATTTTAAATTCGATTAATCCCCTTCTTTGAGGTCACTTTTTTTTCCATAACATCCATAATGAACTCACTTAATGGAATATGTAAAATACAAATAAATAGTATGCACGTAAGATTTAGGTTACAATTACGCATATAATAGAAAAATACATCATTATTTGCATAATTCTTAGCAAAACATTTTTTGTTACAATAGCACATTTCATCTCGAAAAGTAATGAGTTTAAAGATTATAATATAATATTATGTAATAAAAAATTAAGTTTTTAAAATCTTAAACTGTTAACTTTAACTGTTAAAGAAAGTAATCTCCGCATTGAAATTTAGGCATGAATTGATTTATATATGAATTTACTCCATGCTCAACTGATTCCAATTACTAAAAAGTAAATTACCGATAACAATCTTTTTCAGAGAAATAATTTAATTTTCATTTAAAGATATACAAGAGGTATAATAGATATAAACCTGTTGCTTCTTCTTATCAAAGAACACAATGTTTACTTTATTCCAGGAAGTGTTTTTTCATTGCGTTCTTCGTGGAATTAAGCTAGTAAATAACGATTTATATTTCTAAGAATATTCCATAAACATTTTATTAACAAAACATAGCATAATTTGAGGTTCGATATTGATCTCATTTGCTTCTTCCATTTGTATTAATAGTAAATATTTACATATTATATCACTTGAATATTACCAAGGAAAAAGTGTGCCATTTCGAATAATCTGTAGTATTATTTGTTTATTAGTATTTAGTGAAACGTTTGATTTCCTTTTACAAAACGGGTTTTATTTTCATAAAATAAATGGGGTTAATAGGTAGCAAAGAATAATTACGGCGTAATAATAGCTTAGACCTTTCGAAAATTATACATCAGTCTTAATAACATTTTATCTCGTATATAAAAATCGTATTTTATGCCTGGTAAACAATGTTTGTCTATTGTTTGAATATTTATATTTGATCCAATGACAGTGATTGGGGTAGCTTATATTGATGTTTATTTTTATTGATCAAATAAGCTTTAACCATTTTATTTTGCTAAATGTTTCTTTTTTTTTTAAAAGTCTTAAAATAGCCAAGAAGTTTATTTCTAGATGGCAATGTATCTTCAGGAAAATGGCCAGTATGCTTCTTAAATACTAAACTTAAGATACGTATCCTATTGGAAAGTTATTTTTAGAATAAATAAATATACATTAGTTCGTTTTTTTTCATACAAGTTTTGAGAAAGAGCAAGAAATAAAATTAAAGTCCTTTTTGCGTCTTATAAAATGCGTGATTATACTCACCAGAGAAAACAAAAATTTATAAAAAAAAAAAATATATCAGTAATTAAACCTAGAAAACAATATTTATATTAAAAGCATTTTTGCATACAAGATATTGAAAAATATTACAATAATTCTGAAATAAATTATAAACACTCGTAAATAAACAAAAGGTAAACCTAGCATTCGTTTTATGATGTGTGTTGCCACATAAAAAAATCGAAATAAGAGTTTGATTTAAATCTGTACATAATAGAATATAAATAAAATCTGTGTTTTTAAAGTGTTTAAGGCTGTTTTCGGTTAATGTTAAGGAATAGGACCCAAATTCGGAATATTTTTTTAGATATAAAAGTTCTCAAACATTAATAATATATTCCGACTTCACTTTCTTGTAGAGAATCATTTACTTTATCATACTACTCATTTTTATCCTAGTTGACTTATTTTTTCTTTTATAAAATGTGTTTCACATTTTTTTCTCCTATACCGTAATGCTAAAGGAGCTATCCCTTTACATGTTAAAAGGAAAAACTAATTATTTATGAAATATTTTGAAATTTTAAAAACACTATATTATAAACAAATGCATGAGTTACAATGTCACAATTTTTTATAAAAATTGAGGCATTTTTCTGTCCGAAAATGTATTCCCCGTTAAATCACGTTCTTGATTATATGGCGAAAACAGCCTTAACTAAAAATAGTATTGTGTGCATTCTCTACTATATATTAAATCATTTCATACATACTAACTCAAAATTATCAAAAGTTTTTATTTCTATAATGGGCTGCGGATTGGTGTTTTACCATTGCAGACCTAGTACATTCCACGGAAGCTGATATCTCTTTTTAGTGTAGCATCATAAAGGCGGATACCAATCGCCGCAGGTAATTTTACGCCCAGTTTCCTTCCCAGAGGGAGAGCCTGAGCTCTGACGATACGAACCTGTACTAGAATTAATTTTGCCGAGACACCCAAACCAAACAGACACTCTGGGGATCTCTTACATGCCGTATAATCATACGACATGGCCACTGTCGACTTTCTGCTTTATGAAAATCCACCGACTTGGGCCGGGGTTGAACCCGCAAACTTAGGTGCAGAAGGCCAGTGACAAACCAACCACGCCACCCAGCCGACAAATTATCAAAAGTCTGACTTCGAAAAAAAATGTTGGATTTATTCATGTTTTTAAAAGAAAATAATTTTCAGTTTTTATAAAAAATTGATATTTTCTTGAGAATCAACTGAATAATGATGAATACTTAAAATCTCAGTTTTAAATACATGGAAGTATAACTTGAAAATATTGCATAAGAGGGTATCTATTTTCCATTTATTTCATACTTTAAAAGTTACGTAATGAGCCGTAAATAACACTAGTATTCATATCGAAAGAATTGAATCGAAGAATATTAATGAATTATTTCTAAAAATATAAGAACATATTTACACTACTAATAAATTTAATTGCGTCAAATCAAAAACACACACACACATAACATACGCTTGTGAAATATATATGAATATGACATGTACATAAAACTTCCTATTTTAATTGAATAAACATATTACGTCGTGCAATGCCTAATAATGAATAAATTTTCTTTCAACATATGCAATTTATTAATGATATTCCTTAGAATAATCCCTCATTCTTTTTCTTCTCTTTAAAAAATGCAAGGCTTTAAATATAGTTATTTAACGACTCAGGAACTCTATAAGGTATTGCAAAATTACTCAATTAAATGAAATACAGCTTTTCACAAAAATGTGAAAAGTGGCTTTACAAAAAAGCATAACTTTTTCAAAACATGCCTGTATTTGTCTTGTTCTATTATTATATTGTCAAAATCGTGTGCGTTAATGATTATATAAGAATGGAATATTTTTTTTTAGAAGGTATCTCCTTTTTCAAAGATTGAATTGTTAATTCAGAATAATATTTGGCGCAAAATTGTATCATTTTATGCCATTTTTAGAATTCTTTCCTTCCTAATGCATTTTCATGCATGTCAATATAAAATGAGAATCAAATTATATATTTAAGCATCCAAATATATTCATAGTAAAGATTCTTAAATCTCAAGGGAAAAAAATCTATTTTCATAATAAATTTAATGATAGTGAATATTCATTAATTCCTTTTTAATTAATATAATACATATGTATTAATCCCTCACTAATGAAAATGTTGAATATTCATTAATGTATTCTTCAATTAACTATACACATATATCAGTTCACTCATTAATTAATCATAAATATTCATTTACCCATTTGCTCCCAAGTGAAAAAAATTCATCAATTCGTGTTGAATATTTATTTTCTGACGTCAATGAGATATAACAATATTTGCCCTTAAAAATATTTTAATATGAAGATGAAAAAAGTTATGCCTTAATTATGTCTGTAAATATTTGTCTTCTTTATTAGATAAAAATTTATTCTGATAAAATGAATAGCTCATTCAATGAGGCTGTGGAATAAGTTATTATGAATTCAAATTATGGCAACATGTAAAAAAAATAGTGTATGGAGCAATCTATGTTTGTGAGATTGTGTAAAAATCTTTCGGTGTTTAAAAATAAAATGAAAAAATGGGAAATATATCGCAAAATTTAACCAATATTTATTTTCATTGTGTATCATCGAATTAGTTTAAGAACCACAAATGACTTCAACAGTTTGCATAAAAACATTATTTTGCTTCACAAGTTCAAACTTATAAAGGTGCAATATTAAATTTTGCATTACAAATAATATAAATTAAGTACTCGTTTAGATATTCTCAAATAAAATTGTAACTAATTATTAGCAAATTATTACGCTTATAATAAAAAAAGCACAATCAACTTACTCTACGTAAGAATACTTACTCTACGTTCAGAACTGTGATTTGAACAAGCGTACAAACATATATTTTTTTAATATTTAGTATCACTTATATTAGAACACGCGTATAAAATTGTTTTAAGAATATTGTTATAATTAAAAATTATTTCAATGTAATATTTTGGCAAAAAATGAGCTTAGAATTATCTGTTTTCAAAACATATTCCTTTTATGTGAAAAATGCTTCTATAATAATAATTATTTTACTTGTATTTTGCCAAGACTTCTCCAGGAAGAGAGTCTGAACTAAATTTCTGAAACATTCACATTATTTTTAGAGTTACTACCAATTGAAAAGATTATTGGTGTGTTTTTTTTTGTTGTTGTTGTTATTCTCCACTCTGATGTATTAAAATTTGAAGAAATCCACTTCTAAGTTATATATTTCAAAAGTCTTAGTTCAGGCTCTGTACAGAGGTCTGAGCTATATATAGGCAAAATATTCTTATTATAGAAGCATTTTCCGTAAAAGGAAAATGTTTTGAAAATAAGTAATTCTGCGTTTATTTTTCACCAAAATATTGCGTTTAGATAATTTTTTATTCCAATAATATTCTTAAAATAATTTTATACATGCATTCTAATATAAGAGACACTAAATATTAAAAAAGACTCGTTTGTATGCTTTTGCAAAATCACGGTTTCGAACGCAGTTGGATACCTTAACACTGACAAAAAGAAATTTTATCTATTATTTAAAAAAAATATTCGAAGAAGAAAAACGCCCAAGTTAGAGAGCTGATTAATGTATCAGTCGTAGCACGCAGTCAATTCATTTATTAATTTCCATTCATTACATTATTTTCCTTTGTATTAATTCTTTTTTTTAATTTATTTTATTTAAGAACACGACTAAATTGCTGAAACTTTTGTAATAACCAACTTAATGAATGTCTCACACGCAAAACTGTGTTGATTAATTGCTATTTCATTATTCGTCCCTAATATTGCGAATCGAATTTTTTCCTTAATGTGTCGATAAATGAATATCTATGTTTTCTTTTAGCTTACGTTAGATAAATGCTGTGACCATGAAAAAACTGTTTTATATAAATATGGTTCCACATTTTAATATTCTAACCTGAGGTTACTTTTAATTACATTCGGAATCATGATTTTGGAAAAGCGTATGTATGAATAAACTTTTGATCAATTTAATTATAATATACATACAAAAATTGTTTTGAGAATATTATGACAAGAAAAAATTATTTACCCCGTAAAATCCGGCGTATTACACGCACCTATACCTTCAAGCTGCGATTTTTAATTTTTAGGTATATTCGTCGTATAACGCGCTTCCCTTTTTTAAGAATAAATTTGAAATGTATATGCGCAACGCTCTTGCTTTGAAATTATTCATTCGATGTATTATTCCAAGTTTCAGAAAAAATAGTATACTTCTAGAACTACAACCCTTTAAGTTCATAAGAAATGTCATTTCTTTTAAATAAACAGTATTTCAATACAAGTAGAAACCTAATTTTTTTCTACGGCATCCTTTTTTTAAAATTTTTAAAGCTATCGTTTTCATACCTGGCGTACAACAGGCACCTATAAATTTCGATCTCATTTTTTGCATTAAAAGTGCGCGTTATACGCCGGATTTTACGGTATTTATATAAAATGTGTGTGTGTTTCAAGATACTTGATTTATTTCATACATAATTTTAGCATACTTAAAAGATTGTTTTACGTTTTTCTTAAAAAATGCTATCATGTTATGTTTGATTTTATATTATATAGCATTCAAATTAATCGTATTTTCTTTTCTTTGCAGGTAAGTTATATATTCCTGATGAATTATTATTGCCATTGCCTCTCACGTGAGTCATCAGTTTATTAGTCATTTTCTCATTAGTTCTCATTTTTATACCCGGAGTATAACACGCACCCGTTAATTTCGACCCTAATTTTTATGTTAAATGTGCACGTTATACGTGCCGGATTTTACGGTAAAAGCAATTTTTCGGCAAAAGAAAAAAAGAATGAATGATATATTTTCGAAACATTCTCCTTTTATGAAAAATGCTTCTTCTTTGTCTACGTAAAACTTTGATTTCTGATTTGAGCTTGAAATAGAATTTTTTAAACATATAATTTAGAAGTGAACTTATTCATATTTTATAAAGTCAATTTTAACAAAAAAAAAAACACCGGTTATTATTTCAATTTATTGTCACTCTGAAAATAATGTGAATTTTTCAAAAATATTAGTTCAATCTCGATATAGAAGTCCTAGTTATATATAGGCAATATATTATTGCTTGTTTGGAATGTTTGACAAATTTGCCATTCTTTCTTTTTTTGCCAAAAAAATTGCATTTAAATAGTTTTTTTTCCTGTAATAGGAATCATAAAACAACTTTACATGTATATCCTAATTTAACTGACTCTAAATATATATATATATATATATATACCCCGTTCATACGGTATTTCAAAATTACGGATCTTAACGTAGTCAGCTACCTTAACAAATTATTTTCAAATTTTTATGTATTTAATTACGAAATATAATTAGGTAAGAAATGTATCTGGAAGACAGGGATGTCTTTCGTTCTATGCACTCAGAAAATTAATAACCCCCATATAAAAAAACTTTTTTTGAAAAATTGTAAAAATGTAAATCTCTAACTCTAAATCTAAATTTTATTCTAATTCAGAATGAATAGTCGAATGATAATCCTCATGTCTGCATTTTATCTAAGTGATTTTTGAACTTCCATTTGCTAATGGTTGAAAACGCCATTGCTTCGAAGATGAACCTCATTATTTGTCATTTCTCTTACGTAATGCCATCATTATTCTTACATAATCAAAATTTAATAGAAGGTTCCTGGCTGCCAATTGTTTTTAAAGTATTTTTAATGGGGGAAAATGGGAAAACGAAAATGTATTCTTACGTAACACCATTCTTTTTCTCAGGATTTTTAAAACAGTCTGATTATACTTTCTTTGAGGAATAAACCTTTTCTGGGTTAGATTGTATTTATTTTTTATCGTAACATATATAAATTTTGAATGCAGACCTGTTTTTATAATACAGGAAATCTTTTTAAAAAAGTGTTAAAATAAGAACGATTAAAAAAAACATTAATTTGAATCAAGTTTTTACGAATTTCGGATAAATCACACAAAAAAATTATTTTGCAGATGAAAAGCCCTAACGTAAGGGAAGCACATAGCTTATTTCAATGTTATTTATTTCCATAACTATAAAGGCAGTACATGTAGTCCAATATTATGATATCACATATAAAATTTTATATCTTAGAATATATCGTCAAAGTATATTGGCAGTAAATCCTATACTTCCGCCATATAGAGGAGCTTATGCACATGAAATCTGTCAATTCTTCAAGTCCTCATCAGTGGCGTAATGAAGAATACTTGAGCCCCCCCTGCAAAATTAGGTTTTGTGCCCCAAGCCCAAATACGAACTTGGTGTCAGTCAGACTTTCGCTATGCTTAGGTTGCGGGGGCGTACTTTACGTCTCTGTTGGCGTTGTGTGGCTGAGGTGTGGTCCTCGTGACTTGACTGTAGTTCAGAATAACGAAGTGAATAGACAATAGACCTCGTGTGTAGCTTCAAAAAGCCATGTAAGTTAAAATCACATCAATTGAGAATTTTAATCTCTCATAACATGGAACCAAAAAAAAGCTGAAAGCAAACAAGTAATATAAAAAAAAAATTTAAGTCAATTCCTACTTAGATCAACAAAGAAAAATTTTATTTTAGCTACTTTTTATTCCATAGTTACAATTAATATAAATATGTATATACATAGGACAGAATCACAACATTAAGTGGTCATTAATTTTTATTCACTATCATTAAAGTATCGTATTGTCATCCAAAACAATCGTGTATATCAAATTTCAGTTCAACTGAATGCTTTAAAACGTGAGAAAAATCTTTTAAAGTTTTGACCCAAGTGGCTAAAAATGAAACCAACGTGGCTGTATCTGTAATTCTTTAAATAATTAGTTTCAATCAATTAATTTTAATTCACTATAATTAAATTATCGTATTTTTACCCAAAACAATAGTATATAGAAAATTGCAGCTCAAACGAGCGCCTTAAAATGTGAGAAAGAAACCTTTTCATGTTTTGACACAAGTCGCAAAAATGGTCGCTCAGTCGCCAAAAATGATGCCAACGTGGCTTTGTTTGTAATTCTTTGAATAACTAGTCTTAATCAATTAATTTTTATTAATTATAGTTAAATTACTGTATTGTCATCCAAAATAATCATGTATGTAAAACTGCAGCTCAAATGAGTGCTTTAAAATATGAGAAAGAAACCTTTTCATGTTTTGACACAAGTCGCCAAAATGGTCGCTAAGTCACCAAAAATGATGCCAACGTGGCTGTGTTTGTAATTCTTTGAATAATTAGTTTTAATCAATTAATTTTTATTAATTATAGTTAAATTAATGTATTGTCATCCAAAATGATCATATATATAAAATTTCAGCTCAATTGATCGCTTTAAAATGTATTTTATTGACGATTGAAAATTCCACGAAGATAAATAAATAAATATATAAAGAGTGTGAGCTATTAGTAGGAATTGTGAAGACCAGACAATATTGCACAGGAGACTTTGTTGAGGCCCTAAGGTCGCAGGTGAAGTTTGGGATTCCGGATGAACAGACATCGTTATAAAAATAATTAAGTTCATTTGGTCCAGTTAGTTTTCTATCAAGCAAGATTATAAACTGAGAGAACTGTCAATTTAATCGGATACTCTTAATTCCTAAGACAAATAATTACGCAGTTAAAAGAGTGTGATTTTATGACACAGCACTCTCCAGATTTCACCTGGGTCAACTTGATATTCCGGTCTAAAGATTCTTAACAAAGAGCACCAATGTTTCCGATAGTCATCTCGCAAATCTCACTATAATAGCAGCCAAATGACTAACTCTAACACTCACTTTTCTGGGGTTTAAATAGTAATCAAATTAATACAAAATCAAGTTCTTTCTGATGGAAGGTGGTTTTAAACTCAAGTAACAGTTAAAGAGTTATTTTTCACCAAGAAGGGCGTGAATAGGACCCGTTACAACTTTTTTCCTTCGAGCATGAGCGTTGCAATGCGAAGGCTATTAGCTACGGATCTTATACTTTATAATGACGCTCACGATACCCATAACCTCTTCATAATCTGCAGAAATAAAAATTCATTTGGGGAATACCTTTGTGATTGCAGACTTATTTGTACATATTGAAAGAAAACAAAAAAAATGTTGGTTCACCTATTAACGCGAGGACTATTGACGACGATCTTCTATTTTGACCTATGGTCATGTGACGAGGATGTATTTAGAAGAATGATGACTAGAATGATTATATACTTGAATAAGTAAGAAAACCGTTTATCGAAGTTGAGTTGTGAGAAATTGAGTTTGTACGATATGGTCGGCTCTGTGGCTTAGAAGTAGCGTCGTAAATCCAAGTTTGTGGTTTCGATCCCAGCTAGAGTCGATAGATTTTCTGGATGCGAAAATCGTACGTACGCATGTCATATGATTAGGTGATATGTAAGAAAATCCTTGAGTATCAATTTAGCTCTAGTACTCTCGGCAAAACTTTAAATCACGGCAGTTTTTAGCATCTGACGGGAGTTTGAATTGAATAAAATTCAAACTTAACAATTTGGCAGAAAGAACCCTCACTAAATGTGGTGCCACTATAAAATGGCTCTCAAACATTTGTTGACTTGCCGTTGTCTGCAAAGGCTTAGTTACCAAATGCAGTCATTTGGGGGGGAGGAGCTTGTACGATATTCGCTATATCTGCATATCAAATTTTAAAAAAATAAAATTTCTGATCATTTATCAATAATACAAATAAGTGCATCTATTTAAATACCTTCAGTGGAGAAATTTAGTGAAGCATTGAAAACACGTAGCGATGTAATCGGTCAACACAAGATTAATTTTTATTGAAATCGTTTTCCTTATTTCAGACAAAACGTCGTTTATCCTATCGTAAAACACTGGATAAATACCCCTATCCATTCGAATCGCATGATTAGCTTCTTCATTTTTCATACATCCAATTATAGGAATGTATGGTAGAGTTATAATCAAAAACGTCTACGGGGCCGAGAAAACGTTTCGTAGATTCCAAGTCACGTATGGTGATTGCATAGAGTTGACTTATTGATTATCGATATAGTTATCCTTTTTTTTTCTTTTTTGAATTACCGGTATTTTCCCTATTTTTCGCTTTTGTATCGGTGGAAAGAGGCCAAGGTCAAAATCCCTTTACTGTCCATGATTCTAATATAGGTCTATTTATAATATTTAAAATGTCTGAAAATATAGGTGAATTGTCAGATGGTGTGTGAGAAAAAAATTTCTCATTGAAGCACAACTTTATGAGAGGGTATTAATTTCCTGAGTTTGATATTCGATATAAAAATTGTACTAGTATTTTTTTTAATCTATGAGACTGCTATATATACTTTGGTTATTTCTTGAATTAAATCTGTATTAAATTTTCTTAATCAAAATATATCTAATTTTCTTAAAAAATTAATAGTTGAAAATTTTTAATTTTAAGTTTTTTTTATACTAATGAAATTAACAAAAAGTTTTTAAAGTAACTGTATCAATTAAATTTAAATTCAACATTTTCTCCTTTGTATTTTTTCGATGGGACTCATAATATTCCATTTAAATAAATTGTTCAATGTCGAGCTGATATCCTCAAACATGATTTCTTGAATCGCTTAACTATCCTTTGAATAGATATTTATCTTAAAGTTTAATTTTAAAAAAGACTAGCCTACAATCAGAGACGTTTTAAGGCATGGGCTAACTGGGTCCGGACCAGGCACTAGGCCTCTTGGGGAGGAAGGGGAGATTCGTCTCGTTCTCGACTCTGCCTGAATAAGATCACGATCTTAATCATCAAATATTATTACCGGACATTCTCCAAAAAAACCCGGGAATTTCAAACTACATGCCCTTTAGCAACAGTGGCAAGATAGTGTTGCAAAGCGGTAAGACTGGCGCCTTTAAGCTAGTTTAACCCTACTTATTCGGCCCTAAGCCCGAAATTGCTTTTTTTGACTCGCTAGTTTCTTTTTTGTATTCCTTTTTTTTAATCGATTTTCATTTCTTTTTTCATATTTTTATTACGTAGGTTGTGTTCTTTGTTCTTTTTCCTTATTTGTTTTTGATATATTACATAAATTTCTTTCATATATATATATATATCTTTTAACGCTCATAACATCTAAAACGTTTTAAATCATTTGTAAAAGAATTTCTGCAGGCATTTAAATACTAGAAAGTTAACAGAATGAATTTATATTTGCCTTAAAAATATCTATTCTAATGTTGTTTAAGGGCAGAATTCCCTAGATACGAAAAAGGGACACATTGCTAAAACCCTGATTGAACTGTAAGCTAACCAAAATGAAAATTTAAGTTTTCATGTCCCGCTAGATAAAAATATTCTCGGTTTCTATGGCAACCGCAGGATATGGTTTCGTAATTGAATTTCGCATTCTTCTCCAAAGAAAAACATGATTTAGAATTTTGACGATGACCCGGATGCGATAACAATAGTATATTTTTCATGTTTTTATAATCAACTAATGGAATGTATTTCAACGCGAAATAATATTCATATTGTATGTTTACTCACATTCCACATATATAATATATTTCTATATCTTTAGAGATGAATTACATCTTCCTATGCATTTTAATAGTTTTAAAAGGTTAAGGAAAAGTTTCTATCAATTTTTTTGACTGAAATGAAAATTTCTCATTAAAACTTTAGAGAAATTTTCTTTTTTTTTTCAAAAGTGTTAATGCGACTGCTTTTGCTTTTTAGCTAAATTAAAAGCTAAATTTACCTATATTAGCATTACGTTTGTTTGGTAGAGAGAGATTTTTCTGAAAAACACGTTATATTTAATATCCAAACTAACATGCTTTTTTTCATTGTTAATGTGAAATAAAAATTCATAAATAAGGTTTATTTTGTTATTGCTATGATTTTCAATAGAAATGATAACACATAGAATTAAAATGATAGCATAGAAATTTCGTAGCTGTAATCGGTAATGTGAATACATCATTCGTATCCAATATCGTATCAAACTTTCTGGCGACGAACCTCGGAATTTTGACTTCGGTGAAATGACGGGGCTCTTGAGCTGGCACCCCTTCCCTAAATTACCACACTACGCCAGTGGGAAGACTTTGAGCACGATAGATTTAATATGTATTGACCCCCCACCCCATATGGTGAGCCTTCATTGATACCAAGACTCGAACTCGTGACACGCCAACCACAAGTTCGTAATCATAACCACTAGGCTACCGTGCCACTAAGGGAAATCAAATTCCTTAGATAATATTAACACTTTGAGAACAATTGCTTATTACTATTATTTTGTGGGAAAAAAAGATTTCCACTTCGAAACTATGTGATTATTGTTGTCCATGCATGAGGTTGGGTAAATTTTATGAAATTTTTCTTTTTTGTTTATTCTAAATTTCTTTCGATTTTTTCTGTTAACTTTCAAGAAATGAACGATGAAGATGCAAATTGTTCGCTGATTATCGTTATATTTAAAATTCATGAAATAATATTGCCAAATAAAGTATTAAAGATTGTAATGATCTTACCCCTTAAGTCGCTTCCTCATCATCTTGTCTACCTAAGGCTATGGGAGGTAACGATGAATGACCAAGACTCTCCGTGATAAAAATCTAATTTATTATTATCAATTATAATATTCCAGAACAAGATTAATCTATAAAAGGGAATCTATATCTGTAAAGAAAGCAAGTACCTTACGTGAATAAGCGCACGGAATCAGCTTAGTTCAGCTTTAATCGATCCTATCCCAGTAATTCTGGATTCACTAATTTAGTCTAGTAGCCAAAATCCGTCCTTTAGTCAAGATGCGTAGTTTTAATTCTTACCATAGTAACACTGCGTTCAGATACTCCGCTCCTTCTGTGCCTTACGATTATTAAACTCTAAATTTATATACACTAACTAATTTGCATCTCAGGGTTTCTTCTTGCGAGGGATGACTGTGAAATAAACGTGAATGCTAGTCCAAAGATTCCCCAAGATGATTAGTTGTTGAAAGTCGCGTAAAGACCCGTCTCAAGATTACTACAACAATTGTATTAAGTTTCCAATGGCATATTGGAAAATATAACGTTAGAAATCATTCTTTTAATTAATAGTATTTTTAGAATTATTTAATTCTTAATATTGATAAAATAATCGATTGATATTTTCTGCTTAGTCAGATTCACTTTAATTTTGATTAGTGTATGGATTTTCCCTCACAATACGCAGGAATTAAAACTTCATTGGTTTCATTTCGCAAATAAGTCTTTAGCAATAAATTTTGAGGAACTGTATGCACGTGTTTAGCTAACACTTCTTTAGAAAAAATACACTTAGAGTTGCGAATTTTAGTTCTTATATTTATAAATATATTACAAATTACGTTATTAATTGATTAAGAAAATGAAAAATTGCCTGATTTAAAACATGAAAATGTGTTTTTTTTAAAATGTTTACTTTTTCTAAAAATGAAATATTAAATAAAAAATAGCGTTTGATAATTTAAAAATATATATAATATAAAATTCAGTCGCCCATCCGGGATAGTGGTTAGCGACGCTGACTGCTGTGCCGTAGGGGGTCTGGGTTAGAATCCCGGAGAAGATATGAATGTTTGTAAGTGTATAGTGCCTTCGCGGCATAGGGCTACTCTAAATAGCCGTTTAGTCGCAAGTCCTCTTGTGTGGTTGGTGGAAGGGGAAGAGAGGTGGGAGGCCCCTGACCACCTCCAGGTGTCTTCCCTCAAAATTGGGGTGGAAATGAGCCAAATAACCCTGTCACCTGTTTGGTGCTCAAAGCTACGGCTAACGGCAGGCGTCCCTTAGATGAATTTCGTGGGCCTCGATCTGGCCTTTGCCGATCAGGTGGCACCAGTAACAACAACAACAGTCTTTATTTACGTTTTTCAGATTAAATTTCCTTTTCGTTGCTGAAATTTAGATTACAAATTTCATTTTTAAAAAACGCTGATAAAATTCCAAATCAAAATTTTTCAAGGAAATGGAAAAGAAAGGATTAGATTCTCTTCCTCTCTCTTTCTCTCTCTCGATTCTCTATCCATTCCCTATTTCTTATCTCTGTCTCTCTCTTATTTATTCTCTATCTCTCCTCTTTCTTTTTTCTCGCTCTCTTCTCTCCTTTTTACTCATTCTTCTCTCTCTTATGTTCTCTAACACTCTCTCCTCTCCTTTTACTCATTTTTCTCTCTCTTATGTTCTCTAACACACTCTCTCCTATCCTCTTTCTTTTCTCTCACTCTCTTCTCTCCTCTTACTCATTCTTCTCTCTCTTACGTTTTTACACACTGTCTCCTCTCCTCTTTCTTTTCTCTCACTCTCTTCTCTCCTCTTACTCATTCTTCTCTCTCCTATGTTATCTTACACACTGTCTCCTCTCCTCTTTCTTTTCTCTCACTCTCTTCTCACCTCTTATTCATTCTTCTCTCTCTTAAGTTCTCTTACATACTCTCTCCTCTCTCTCTTATGTTCTCTTACTCTCCTTTGTCCTCTCTCTCCCTGCTCTCTCTTCTCCCTCTTTCTGTTCTCTTACTTTCTCCTCTTTCTCACTTTTGTCCTCTTACTCTCTCTCTAATATATATATGTGTGTGTGTGTGTGTGTAACATTCAGAGAGTATTTTTTTCGTTTAAATAAAATCTTTAAAAGATGTTACAAAATATTACTAATTTATTTATGTATAGACACCTTATTTTTTTTTTAATTCGGCCTGTTGCTTTTTAAAAAAAAATGTCATTGAGAAGGAAACATAAAGGAGGTAAACGAGAGAGAAAAAAAGGATACCGTAATCCTAATATTCAAGTAACAAAATAAAAAATAAATCACCATTTAGATACAAGTTTGCAATTTTTTGCTCAATTTACGACAAAATAAACACATGCTGTAGCTATGCCCTTGAACGATTTTCTATTTAACCTTTAGAAAAAAAAATATTTGTGACCTTAAGAGATTTAGGTACATAGTCAGGGAAGTTAAAATTTGGAGGGTTGTATAAACAACCTTGTCAGTATTGTCCTTTTTCAAGTATCTATTACACATACACAAGTCATTAATTTACTGTAAAAAACAACAATTTGTGTTTGAAAAGAAGCGATATGGTGTTTTTAAAGAAAAGAATACATATTATTTATTCCATTACTGAACTATTTTTTTCGTATTATAAAGAAGAAAACCTAACATACCAAGGTCAAGGTTTGTAACTTTAAAAGAAAAATATTCTCCAATTGTTCTTTTTTTTAATGGTAGCAGACGATTTTTAAGACTAAAACACTTTTTTTTAAAAAAAAGTATTCTTTTTTTCTCTGTTCGATAATATGGAAATAGTATGAATAAATAAAAATAGAAAAAAGCATTTTAAATATGCTATTTTTATTTCTGTTTTGCCTTTCATAAGCTGAGCAATGTTTTCAGACAATGTATTCAATAAGTTTAGCTGTCACTTTGCCATCTCAGCTCAGTAAGATTTGAGACAATTGACGCTGACTAATTTGTCTCCGAACAGTAGGGGATTATTCAATTTGAAAGCTCATAATGTCAATCAAAATTACATCTGTCAAATCCAACATTGTTTATTTCACACCTATATTCTTCCAATTGTGGATAATGAAAGGAGATTTTTTATCTAAATAATAGATAACAATGAGCTATATAATCTTCGTCATTGTTCTTACAAGGTCAAAGAATACTTCGGGAATTGAAAGATAGATGGCGCTAAGAAACGTATATTTTCGGAATACTCTTGTTTCAGTAAATATAATTCGAAGTTAAAAATTCGTCAGAGACTTTATGTATCCATTTTCAATAAATCATTGTAAAAAAATCTCAAAACCAGAAATCATAATTATAATATTTTTATATTTTTTCATCAAATATTGTCCTTTCTGAAATTTTAATTCTTATATATCTTTTTTCATCATATACGAATTAAGGCAACTATTTTCTGTTTCTTCTAAGCGATATTTATTTTGATTTCTGGAATTTCAGAATTATTTCCGAGTAATTATTTTTAAGTAATAAAACCGCATTTTTATGTACACTTATAATAGACTATAATATGAATATTTAACAAATAATGAACAAAATACAATGCTAATTTCTGCAAAAACTTAACGATTGCGTATTCTTTTAATTAAAAACATTACTGTTTAAAATGTATTTTAAGATCTTTCGTTCAATAAGTTTAATCATTGCTTAATTTTTGTTATATTAACCTAACCTTTATATGAAATTAAACTAAAAAATGTTCCATGAATTATTTAGCTGCTTTTAAATCATTGATCGGAATAATTGCACGGGCAAAAATGTTCAAAACCAAAATATGTACTCAAAAAGGAATTCAATTTAAAATTATTAAAGAAAAAAGGAGCACACTTTCAATTATTAATTGATTTATTTTATCTACATTTCATTATTTTACTTATTATTTAGAATTAATTCAAGTATCTAAAGATGTTTTAAGACATTTATTTGTTGTAATACTAATTAAAAGTAAATTAGAACATATAGTATGAAAAATTTTCAGTTGAAAAATGTGTTGTGAAAACTGTTTAGAACTAATCATATAAACTAAAATTTTCGACTAAATGCGTTAGAATAATTTTCTTTCATATCTCTTTCTCGAAAATTTCAATAAAAAGCTACTAATATTATTTCAATTTGAATGATATTAATAAGAAGCATTTCAAGTTCAAAAAATATAATCTGACCAATTATAAAAGAAATTGCGAATGAAAGAAAAAAATTCTTAGTTGCATATTTTTAATTCAATGAAATATCAAAAAAATGTTAAGTCTTAGATACTAACAAGGAGAGGGCACGACTAAGGAAATTCATTCGGGGTCGAGACTTGGTGTAATAGTAGTACTCCTTTAGGGTGTTTAACCCTCAATGTAATACCGACGAATGGCCAGTCAATTCGGAGAAAAAAAGGCTTCGAAATTCATGCTTAGCTTTTATACATTTCAATTTCAATTTCCTCCAACGATTTCGTAGCTTGGTTGATATATCATCGTCTGCATACTATGATCGAAATCTGGGTTCGATTCATCGGTCAATTTTTTTTTTTCATTTCATTTAATTATTTTTAAAATTAAATAAACTTATTTATGAAAGATTAATTAAATATTAAATGATATTTTATGAAATTATTTTGTATTTTATAAAGTAAAAACAATTAAATAGATTTATTATTTAAATTATTTATTATTAAAATTATTTAAAATTATTATTAATAAAAATTTAAAATAATTATTAATTAAAGTTATTAATAATTAAATTTATTTAAAATAATTATTGCTTAAAATTATTTAAAATAATTATTATTTAAAATTATTTTAAATAATTATTATTTTAAAAAATTATCTAAAATAATTAATAATTAAAGTTAATTCATAAGAATTATTATTAAAATTATTAATTTATTATTGAAATGATTATTAATTTGTTATTGAAATGATTATTAATTTATTATTAAAATTATTATTAATTTATTATTAAATTTTTTACTTATTATTAAAATAATTATTAATTTTTTAAATATTATTTAGATAAACTTTTTAAAATTATTTAAATTTATTTAAAAAGGACTTATTTAATGTTTTATAAAATTATAAAATAATTAAATTAATAATATATAAAAAAGACATGTTTTTTATTACAATAATTATAAAATAGCTAATCTAATAATAATTTACTTTATAAATTATTTTATATTATATATAATATTTTATTTATAGTATATTTTATTTCACATTATAAAACTGTTTGTAACTAATTTTTATGTATAATATCATTTAATATTTATTATACATTTTATTTTATAAATATTATTTATTAATATAAAAATATATTTATAAAATTTAATATAAATATTTATATAGTTACAGTATTTTTTTATTTTATAAAATACAAAATAATTACATAAAATATCATTTAATATTTAATAAACCTTTCATAAATAAGTTTATTTTATTTTAAAAATAATTAAATGAAATGAAAAAAAAAATTGACCGATGAATCGAACCCAGACCTTGCGCATAGTATGCAGACGATATATCAACCAAGCTACGAAATCGTTGGAGGAAATTGAAATTTAATTGTATAAAAGCTAAGCATGAATTTCGAAGGCTTTTTTCTCCGAATTGACTGGCCATTCGGCGGAATTACATTGAGGGTTGAACACCCGAAAGGAGTACTACTATTACACCAAGTCTCGACCCCAAATGAATTTCCTTTTAGTCGTGCCCTCTCCTTGTAAGATTAAAATAATTGCAAGTTTAAAAATATTCTTGTCCGCAATTATGTATACGAATCATAGTATTTCAGATAAATACAGTCATTTTATTAATACGCTCAATATAATTGTAAAAAAATGATTATATGGACCAGATGCGAAAGGACAATATATAAGCGAAACATAATAATAGATTAGAATATCTCACAAAAATTTTTTTTTCTACAAACTTCAGCCATATTAATTTTCAAATGTACAAGGTATGTGGCCAACAGTCTTCTCTGTACTTCTAAGTATGACATTAATAAATAAATTCATGACAATTTGATTTCAACACTGTAATTATCACATTCCTTCCGAAAATTACTTTTTTTGTGTGTGTGCAATTTAAAGTTATGAGAATTATTCATGAGGAATGCATTAGATGCCTGTGCAGGGTGCCTAATCCTTGAAATTTTAATAAAGAACGCAAGTAAACGAAACACAAGGATACTGTGGCTTCATAAGGATGTTTGAGGAGAAAATAATAGACGAAAAATACATCCAGTGATATTGCATAACAATGTTGCATTATAATTTAATTTGTCTTCACGACCTTTACGGATGTTAGGACTATTGGAAAGAAATGACCTTGGTAATATATGTACAAACCTGATGAAGAATAAATATACTCGAAAAAAAAGAACCGAATTTTTATTGGTTACGTGTTCTGATGAATTGATGAAGCATTACAAGTTCTGTTTCTTTGTATGGAATTAAGTATTTGTTTTTATTCTACATATGGTATATTTTCGAGTATAAGCCGAGAACTTTTGGAACTTTTTAAAGTTAAAAGTAAAGGGGCTCGGCTTATATACGGATCCGTTAATCACGGAAAATATGTAGAAAGGAAAAGCTGACTTTTTTTAAAAACATTTTCCGCCAGCCATGCGCTTGGTGCGCTTTTGTGGTGTTTTGAATTTAATTTTTATTCTAAGCAAAAAAAGTCACATTTACCCTTTAAAGTTAGTGTTTGAGTTTCCTATTAGATCTTAAAATTCGTATTCACTCATTGGAATGTCTGAATGCCTATTATCACTATACTAAAGAGCTTTTTTTAGCATAGGTAGACGATCACATACCGTATACGAATTTCTCTTTCCGCTCATTTTTTCGAACAAAAAAATGGTGTAGAAAGTATAACTAGCATAGATGGTATACAAGATAACAAATTAATGGGAAAATATGTGTCAGCTTCAGATAGGATTACCACAGAAACAAAATTATCTTCATTAGCATCTGGTATTTTACATCGCAGCAAGTTCATTGGAAAAAATATTCCATCTGTTTAAAAACATATTCAGCAATCATATGGTGACATGTTTTAAAATTACAGGAATTTTTTTTCAATTCGGCTTATATACAAATTTCGAATTTTGGCTAGTTTTAAAGGAGAAATGCACTCTTGGCTTATATTCGGAATTAAATGGCATCTAATTATGATTTTTTTTTTAATTTACAGAATATGCTCTTAGTTTTCTTAAGTTGTTATTTTTTTAAAAAGACTAATTTTTGGGTTTCTTTAAAAAATTTTCACGTATAAGATGTTTCATTTCATTTAAACTTGCACGTTTCAACTGCAATTTCATATTTTTTATACAATTAATGAAAGGCATAAATATTATTACTTTTGCAACAGTTGATTAAAAAGGAATTGTACATAGATGAGAAGCATTAAACGTTTCAGTTAACTTTTTGAGCACACGTAATGAATAAGAATTAGGATGAAACTTTCGAATTTTATGAGGAATATAGACCTAGCGTTCATGGTCATGACTCCTTTTGTGACATGAGTTCGAGACCTAGTGCCACTGAAGACCCTCCCCCCTCCCTCCGTGTAGAAGGGCTGAAGCACGTTAAATCTGCCGAGGCTCAAAGTCATTATGTAGGCGTCGTGTATGACGTGGGGTTCCTCCTCAGATGTCGACCCTGTCACTTAACTATGGTTCAAAATTACAAGATCCGTCGCCAGTATCATTCGTGTTGTTTCATAGTGCAAAATTAATAAACACTCATTCACTCATTTGATGATAAATAACTAAATTTCAGCTCTTAAAGCTCAATGTTGTAAATGTCTTCAATTTATCCCCTTGAATTCATAATAATACACAAGGTATACAGGTACTGCATAGGAAGAGCTAATAGCTTTCCCTACAAAAATATCAGCGTATGTGAGAATTCATGCTATCCATCCCATTGAAAGCTCCATTGATTTTAACCTTGCGTACACTTGTAAATATTTTCCCAGACAAGAAAGCCACGTGCATTGCCACGAGTTGCTATAATGGGAGGCATGAGTAATTGCAATCCAGAATATATGAAATTTCGCAACAACCGCAAAAGCACGCTGCTTGGAATTTGAATACGATTCAGGCGTAGTAGTACACTTCCCCAACAGAATTTGTTAAGTCCACAATGGAGTAGCAGGTTATTCTTCTTTCTGCTTTTATCTTGTGACTGCGATCGATCTTAGTTCTTACATAATGTATTTATTTTTCATTGGAAACTTTGTAATGGATTTTGTAGATACAGCCGGTAAATTCCCCAGTTAGTTAAAAGCTGTGTTGAATGAAGAGCTCAATCAAATTAATTTTGCGGTTAGGGTTTTCACAAGTTCGTTGGTGAATCTCCTACGTAAGAACCTACAGTAGGCGGAAAAGGTCTCTGTAAGATCATGTGTACTAGAAGAAGCAAACTATTTTTATCCGCCCCCCCCTCCCCCGGCCCCCCCCCAAATCTGTAATTAAGATTAGACAAAAATTTTGAGGGGAAAATTTAAGGAAAAGAAAGAAAAGAATACAAAGTGGCATTCATTCACAATAGTGCTTCAGATAATTTGCATGTTTTCTATCTTAGTATGCTATTAAGGGCCAAATTAAGCAAAAATATTAATTATATGAACACTAGAAAAGACGGCGTTCTTTATAAATGCTTTAAAAATTTGTTCCCCCCCCCCTATCATTTAAACTCTGCTCAAATTTGAATTAAGATAAAACAACAATTCACAGATTAAAAGGTATTTGACCTTAGGTTTGAATATTATTTCAATCTTTCAAAAGCTTAAAACAAAGAATACCACTAAGCAAATGGAACTCCTTAAAAACATGTAACAAGCGACTATCTTAAAAAATTATATATCACAGCTTCATTCTCTGTTAAACTTTGTATTATAATTTTCAAATTCAAACTTGATGTAGAATAGTAAGACTTAAATACTTCTATGATATTCCAATCCTGGTTGATTCTTTTGGGTAAATAAATGGGTTAAGTTTAAGGGGTAAAACCAAAAGGCAAAAAATAGTGAAACAAGCCATGCATGTTAGTTTCCTTGCAGTGATACACTGTTTGTGGGAAAATGGAATTTTACGGGGAGAGTTTGTTTCTCAGCGTGAACATAAAAAATAAGGTTATGAAAACCCTAGAAGATATAACCATAGTTTCTAGATTGTGGTGACTAGATCTCCTTGGTGACAAATTCTCGAGAAAAAGGATATAGTCAAGAAATCCTCGAGATGTCTCTGGGATCAACCCTTCTGGAAACTTCCATGAGGCTATATATTGTTGTTGTTGTTACTTGTGCCATCTGATCGACAGAGTAAAACCAGATCAAAGTCCATGAAATTAATCGCGGCAAGGGGCTAGATTTTTACACTTATCGATAGCCTCAGCTTTGAGCACCATGCAGGTGACAGTACGATTTTGCTGGATTCCACCCCAATTTTGAGGGAGGACAGTCTAGGGAGTGGTCAGGAGCCTCCCAGCTCTTTTCCCCTTCCACCAACCTCACGAGAGGACGGGCCTCGACGGCTATTTAGAGTACTCCAATGCCGTAAAGGTACTATACATTTACAAACTTTCAAACATTTCCCGGGATTCGAAACCAAGCCCTACGGCACAGCAGTCAGTGTCACCAACCACTCTACCGGATGAGCGGCTATGAGGCTATATAAGGGACCTTTGAGTCGAAGGTCGAGTCAGTCAATATTTGCTTGTGAGTTGTCTGCCATAAAACAGAGATATTAAATGTATGAGTTCCTGCTCGTGAAATTGTTCCGGAGAGTTGTAAAGCTTGTTTTAAACGAGTATGTTCCTAACTACTATATACAATCTGTTATAATATTTCTTTATATACAGACATCGATTTTTCTTCGTGTTGTATTCTGTTTGTCATTTGTGTTATTTTTCAATAAATCTGTTATTATACAATTAGTTGGAGTCATTGACTACTTTCCCCGAAGCACAAATGTTTTGCAACAATATATACAAACAAATTAAAAGAAATATATAATCAAGGGTACGAAGAATAAAAAAAATACAAAAAAAAACCCCCAAGAATTTATATAATTACAATTTATATCTTTCATTATCCCTTGGAATCAAAATAATGTTGAAACTGGCGTAAAGAGAATGTTAAATCTCAGCCAAATTCTGAACAAAAAAATTCAATATCCAGGCTATATTTGAAGTCGAATCTGATATCTTTAAAATGATATTTAGAATGGGATATGTTTTAAATGGTTGTCTTTTTGCGATTAAGACAAAGTTTTGGTTCTTTAGAAAATATTTACCATCAAGTTGGAACTTCACAAATTCATCATTGAAATTTAAGGACTTATTTTCATATTTTTAAATTTTCATGTTCATTTCTGCTTAAAATAAGAAAAAAGAGAAAAGTCAAAAATTAATCATATGCAATCATGAGAATCTTCAGATAATGTGCTTATACTTTGTTAACGGTTAATGAAGGAAGAAAAAGTAATAACAGCGGAAAATACTAATAACTCCCTAAAGTCATTTATCATTTTAAAAACACATCAAAATTTACAATTGTACGAAATAAAATTTCTACACTCGGAAGATGAAATGATTTTGCAATAACTCATTATCAGAGTGATGAGTATTCAATGTAGTTGTAATTTTAAAAAAAATATTTTAAAAATATCTGAAATAATATTTGAATAAATTAATTCATTCTTTATTTTGTTCTGAGCGAACAAATATTGAAGGTCATTTTGGTATTATATATTTTTTCATCAATTACAAGTTAGAATTCGATTTAAATTAAAAAAAACTATAACAAAAATAAATTAAATAAATTTCAAACAGCTTGAAAAAAGGCCTTACTGTTTTGATATTTTTATATTGAATTTTCATTAAAAAATGGCAAAAATATTCATTTGTTCCAAAGAAAGAGTTAAATATGCGTATCATAATTTTTAAAATGTCTTTAGTAAATTATATAACGCCATTAAGAAATCATCGATCATACAGTACAGCAAATGCTTGTTTCAATATAAAATTCTCAGTTAAAAATATATTATGCGCCATTTTTTCTTAAAAAAAAGATATTCTTTTTATTTTTATTGGGTGTTTGTTTTCTTTTAAATTCCGTTAATATGTTTTACTATACTATATATATATTATTTTCATAATTTTTTTTACTCATTTAAAAATCAAACACATAATAATTTCCGTAATAAGATGGAAATATATAGAGATCATAAGTGTTAGAACTGAGAATTTTGAAGTTTAAAGAACTAAACTGAAGAAGAAAATTTAATTGAAATTAATGTATGAAAGCTATTACTTTTTTATAACCATTAAGGGAAAATTTTCTCAGAGTATTTCGGTGAAATATATTAATTTACAAAAAAAGTAACTGAATAAAATATTTTCTTAATAAAGAATATATTTAAAAAATAAATATTGTGTAAGAAGAAAAAGAGTATATTAGTTCTGCCACAAAATTAGCAGGGCATTTTAAAAGTAATAATAAAAAAGAGGTAAGAATCATTTTATCGTTTGCCAAAACGAATTATATTTTTTTTCTTTCATTTATTATGCATTTATATTTTCATTTAAAGAAATACAAATTTAAAGTTGAAATTAAGGCAAAGAAATGAAGAAATAATGAAACTATTGTCAACACTTAAAACGACAAATGTTCATATAAACATTTCTAATTATAATATCTATCTTTTTTTATAGTATCTACATTTCTCATTTTTTCAAAATAAAAAAAAATATTTAGCACAAATTATATATCAATTGATTCAAGTTAATAATAAAATCGTTTAGCACATGAAGTTTATTTTATCGTCAAGTTTTCTCGTGGTGGCAACTAAGCAGCTTAAAATTTTTGCTTAAAAAATATTCCATTCTTTGATAGTATTTATTCATATCAAAATATTCTATTGTGGCGCTTTGTTATTATTTTCAAAATAAGAAACAAATATTATTCAAATAGAATAAAATGAAAGATAATTGTATTGAATTCTATTTGATACATTTATTGAAGGCAACCATCATTCAAGAACAAAAGGTAAGCTTTAGTTATAAATTTTGATTTGTAGAGAATAGAGATAGAGCGAGCTTTTCATATATATCAACTTTGAATAATAATTGTTATTCATTGAGTAATTTAGCTCAAAAATAAATACCAATTTTATATTAAAGCGGTTTTTTAAAATGATTAAATTTTTTGAAATTGAATTTTTTAAAAATTTAAAGCGAAGTAATTAAGTATTAAAATTTTTATTTCATGAGATTGAAAAAATAAAACGCATTGAAATTAACTATATAAAAAAATTATTCTCTCTCTATGTATATAGTCCTAAATTCTAAACTGACTAAAAATATATTTGAATTTTTTAAATGAATCATAAGAGTATCAAAATTCTAATTTTCTCCAATACTGGTGTAATATTTTTTTAGTTGTGTGTAAAAGTGGAATACTGTCATACTTTCGTATTCTTTATTTCCCAATATAAATGGAATTTTACTTCCATAATATTTTTGATAATGAATTCAAGATTATTCTCTCTATGCTATCGCCTTAAAATTTTAATATAAATAGTTTTTTCTTAATTGCCGAGGTATTAAAAAAAATTGCAAAATTAAATTAGTTTTATCATTAAATTATAAAAAATAATTGAATCTTCGGTACTTACGTATTGTATTGTTCACCAATTTCGTTAAATCATGTCGTCGCCAATGGTCGCGATATACAGCCATGAGTGGAAATCGTTCCCGCTCATGTTCGAACATAATAAGGATAACAGCACTTGGCGACATGGCAATGTCTTTTCATTAGTCGAAATGGGCTTGATAAATGAAGTCACATGATAAAAACAAACACGTGTTTTCCATTGAATTCAAAACAAACATTAAACTAATTGTACTTGTTCTATTTGTAAAACTCAGATAAAATTTCAAATTTCATATTTGGGTACATATGTTTAAATGTTAGGGAAAAAAATTTCTTCAAAAAGATTTTTTTAAATTAAAAAAAATCGTATTTTATGTTTATACTTTTAAATAAAATGCATTTTGTATACATATGTACTTTTTAAGAGAAAGTTTCTGCAAAGAGCAAAACTTGGCAACACCGGAGCGCGTGAACTGATTAGTTGGAAACACAAAATAGTTTTTATCGTGTGACTATGACGTCACATGAGTTTTTGAATTGATTGGCTAGAATCACGTGGCTTTCATTATCATGTGACTATGACGTCACATGAATTAACCTCATTGGTTGATTCGTAAGTACCGAATCTTCTTATTGGTGTTTTTTTTTTTTTTTAAAAAAAAAGGGTACTTACGTATAATCGCAACCTATTGTGTGGTGACATTAAATTAAACGAAGCACCTAGTTGCCAATTCAGTGCGTATGACACATGGGAAATAGGAGTTGCCAATTTGGCGAGTTATTAATAAAGTTGGGGATCGTTGTGATAATACGTAAGTACCAGAAAGAGGTTTGCATAATTTTTCCTGATCACATTATTATTGAATAAGAAATAATGGTACTCACGTATTATAGCAACCTATTGGCGACATTATATGAAACGAAGCACATGATTACCAATTCATCGCATACGACACATGCGAAATTGGGGTTGCCAACTTGGCGAGTTATTTTGAAATTGTTGGCGATTGTTGTGATAATACGTAAGTACCGAAATAATTCTTTGCATCGCGAATTAATTGAAGCTTATAACAATTAATTAATATGAAGGGGGGAAATATTATTTCATGAGCAGTCGATTTGAAATTTTCGACAATTTAAAACGAATAATGCTACTCATATTATATATTAGTTTTAAATATTAACTCCATTAAAAAAAATTTAACTTTTTGCGAATTAGAAAATATTTAACAATAAGGTGGTTTAATGAAAGATTTGTTTTATGTGAGCGAAGAGTTTATTTCATGTTTGTCTCAGATGTGAAGATAACCAAGATTTGTGCATAAAGGATAAAAGAAACGGCAACCTTTCAAATAATTTACTTCTTATATCCGCTTAAAATTAACTATTTTCAGTTAAAAAAAATTTTCAACTTTAAGAATTTTATTTTATTATATTCAATTAAAAATTACACTTATCTAATTCTTTCAATAAGCAAGGGGCCATTAAAATTCATTTCAGCATATTTTGTGTTAATACTTTTGAAGGAAGATAACTTTTTTTCAATGATTATTGATTCTTTTGTGGAGTAAACAAATAATCAGTCAAATTAAATTTTAGTTATTGTATTATGAATCATTAAATCTATTGTAAGATGTATTAAGCCACTTGTTATGACTCGCTACTGTAAATATTACAAGATAAATTTTGGAAATATTTGTATCGAAAGCAAAAATTTTGGAAACTGTTAAATTTAAAAATCTGAGCTATTACTAGATTGCATGATGAAATCATTTGAAAAAGTGCTCTACCATATATTGTACTTAAAAGTTTGCTCGTTACAAAACAAAATACCAGTATATATATTTGCCTGTCCTAATCTTAATTTATTTACAATTACTCTACTTTATTTATCGAAATTAAAATTATTTTTAATTCAACTAACTATTATAATATTGTTGGCTTAAGGGAAATGAATTAAAAAATAATAAATATCCACACACACACACATCATTCTTATATCAATAATTCTAATGAAATATTAGTGGAATTCATTTAATGTGTAAAAAAGTTGTCTCTTCAAAATACAAGCAAATTTCGTAATCAATATTGATGAAAAAAACTATTAATTGGATAAAAATTATATTTAAAATGAAATTTCAATTAAAAACACTAATACATGGAAAAGGAAATTTCTATTTGAAGCAAAAATGAATTAAAAGTTCTTATTGGTCGCCTTGGTAAAAAAAGTTCACTAAGAGAAGTATGTAAATGAAATACTTATATAAAATAATAACAAAAACAAAAAGAATTCATTGTGGCTTAGTACTTTCTAATGCTTCTTCTACTGGTTGTAAAAATATTTATATAAAAAAATGATTTTTCAAAATGAAAAGAACCTTTGACTTTATTGTCTTGTGTCAACATTAAGGGTGAGTGAATGTTTATTAATATCGCACTATAAAGCAGCTCGAGGGTTATTGATAACGGAACACGCAATTTTGTGCCATGGTCAAGTAACGAAGGTTAAACCTGGATGACATCCCCTCTCTCTCCTAACCTCCACACCACTGCAACGAGAAGACTTTTAGCCTTGACAGATTAAACGTACATCCCCCTCTCTACACGGTGGGTCTTCAGAGGTACTGGGTTTCGAACTTGTAACACAATGACCATGAGTCCGTGATCGTGACCACTAGATTACCGCGACCATAAATATATATTTTAGGAGAATTTGCTTCCTTTGAATCGAAATCAAGATCTTACAATCTTACTAAGGAGACATATTTGTGTGATTAAACAAGTTTTTCTGATCAAATAACTCTTCAAACATTTTGAATCATGAAACATACAATAGTATTATGCATGGCATTTTTAATACCACTCACTCTTCTATATATATACAATCTTTTTTTTTATAGTGCATAAAACTTAAAGATTATTAAAGTCCCAGAGAAGTATATTGGCAAGTTTTTGTATAAATAAAAATTCCCATACTAAATTAAGAAAAAACGCGTGACATTTAAATATAATTTTATAAAACCTCTAAAAAACACACATTTGATTGCTGTTGTTTTTAAGATTGACTAATTTCTAGTGTTATCCCTTTAGTTAAAAATAGCAAAGGTTTCACTGAAAATATTGACGTTTAACATGGTTTAAGAAAATTACTTTTTTCAGTCATACTGGAATGATTGTTCTATATTTTAATATGATGAAACAAGAGAATTTCTTTTATTTTAAAAAGAGTTTAATTGGGATTTCATATAAATGCTTCTAAATGCAGAAATAATTTGATTGACATATCATTTTTATTTTAAAATGAAAAGTTTGAAAATGTGCTAACAACTTTCAATGTTATGTGCAGATTTACAGTAAATTATGTAATAAAGAGATTTCAATTTTTAGAAATTTTAATTTAAAGAAATAAATTTTTGCGATTTATTTTTATACATATTTTAGTATTTCGGTATTTTTTAATATTATTCAACTAAATGTTTATTCCAAAGTTTTAAAAATTTCTGAGTAAATTTACACAACAGGGCAATACTACTAAAAAATTTCCATATTTATCCCATTTTTAAATCATTATTGTCTGCGCGAATGCCTTTCGTCATCAAAACACTCTTTAACACAGGATTCATATATGCAGAAAAAAAAATTGAACAAATACAAATGAAATCCATTCTCCCTTTGCAATTATTTTTATAATTTAAAAAATAAAAAATATGAGGAAAGCATTTAACAGAACTGTACGATCTTGTCGTAAAACTCATCGAACCAAAACGCAGAGAAATCCGTTACGTCACATTCACAAAGATCGCAATGCAATTCCGTCTCGAATTTTTCCTCCAATGAGACACCGCCATGAAACAAATCGCCAAAACATCAACCGGTGAACAGGTGTATTTGTCTAAGAAACGTGCAGTAATTTGCCTGAGAAATCCTCTTGACAACTACCGCCGCTGATCCACATAAACGCTGGGATATTAAGCATTTATTTGACCTACACATTTTAATCTTGTGAAAAATAAAAGAAACATATGCTAATGTTCCTCTAAGAAGGTATTGAGAAAAATTCTCCATTTTAAGTCATTTTTAAAGAAACCAGCTCAATTGGCTTAAAAAACCTCACTTTAATATATGGTT
Source organism: Trichonephila inaurata madagascariensis (assembly GCA_019973955.1). Lineage (NCBI taxonomy): Eukaryota > Metazoa > Arthropoda > Arachnida > Araneae > Nephilidae > Trichonephila > Trichonephila inaurata. The sequence continues at coordinate 83,487 of BMAV01020484.1, read as the reverse complement.
CATCACCACGTGTTTGTGTTTTGTTATTTGTAAATGTGTCAACTATGGATTCCATCTTAGATCTGCGATTAGACATGCGCTTCAAAATTTGTTCTTTATATGTAATATTTTACCATAAATCTGCGACAACGACATCAAGGTACAGTGCAAGATCATAAAACAGAATGAATTTTGCAACGGAAATAGAAGATCGTGAACATTCACTTCACTACGTCAGAGTGGGAAGTGAATATGCAATGAGCATCTCTACTTTAATCTCCTTCCAAGCACTGGGTACATGAATTCGAAGATCTACGCGCCGCTCTGTACACTCTCAGATGTGTCAAGTTTGATCGGAACAAATCATCAAGTGCTGTCACACTAAGAAAATACTCTCAGGTTGATGATCACGTTTGGACTCTTAATCTCATTGCATCTTCATTTCTTCTTTTTATCTCAGTCATTGATTTATGAAGTAAGAAATACTGGAAGTTCATTGGTTGTGTTTTGCTGCTGACTTCACTGGAACCTTTACTTTTATTATCTGACAATGGAACCGTCTAAAAGCTTGAGCTTTTCTTTCGATATGAGCAGCTCTGTCAACTTATTACAAATGCCAAATCTTTTGAATGATTTGTCATCCTTCCGTGGTACTTAAAACAAAAGCAAAAACTTTTAAGCTCTTGTCAGTCATTAGCAGCTGAATCTTCAAGGTGCTTACATCCCTTTAGCACTTACCAAACTGTACTAGAGCTTGATAGAGCTATTTATATATCGGTAGTCTTTTGACTTGAAGGTTTTCAGGATCATGCGTTTGTTTCTATACTTACTGGTATTGCATATTTCTTTGCACAACTATTTTGGATCGTCATTTTCACAGGAAACTGCTTCTCCAAAATATGCAACCATTCCAAAATTCTTCTTAGAGGAACCAGGTCCGCATGTGGCTGATGTTCTTCGAACGGAAGAAGTCAGCGTTGAAGATGATGTTAAAGACATCGATTATGAACAAGAAGATGATGAAGTGAACAGGGTTCATCTTCCAATAGATCCTATTGTAGGAGAAGAGGAAAACTATGACAAGAAACACCATGTGCCTGACCATAGATTCAAACTTATTTCTCTCGATAACATTGTTCATCTGAATCCTGCACTGCAGGTGTCTTTGTGGCTATTCGTTGCGTGTCTCGTAAAAGCAGGTGAGTTTTCCTTTCGTTTTTGGATTAGTTTACCTTTCATAAGAATTTTTTTTCTTGTCCTTATTTTCTATAAAATTTAATACATTCTATTTTATTAGATCAGTTAGGGAAAAAATGATTCTATCTATTCCACAAATGAATTTAGAATTTATAGAAAAGAATGTATTATAAATATGAATAAAAAATAAAAATGGGTTTTTTCCTGCCTTACAAATTGAAAATGTGGTTTATATTTTTTAAAGGAGGACTAGTGAGATATATATTTAAACCTGGTTTTTACAAATATTCCCGAACATTTCATGATTTAAAGGCAAAGATTAATATTTTTCAAATAAATATAAAAAAAATGTTAGGAAAAAATATGAAAAATATTTTTTAATTGCTAAAAAAGTATTTGTGTTTAAAACATTTATTATTTATTTAAAAGTATTTTGTTTAATTAATTTTTCCAAGGAAATAAATACTATTCATCTAAAATCTAGGTTTGTTATGACAAATATATAGAGTGCTTTACATTCATTCGTAAATTGTGTAATATACTTTACAAAGTTCCGTGCAAGATATTTAATATGCAAGATTTTCTCTATAACTTTATGATGTGTTGCAGAAAAAGTGTCACGTTAAATCTAGTGAGACTCATCCTAGCATAGAAGTGGTATGAAAGTTAGGAAAAGGGGGTGTTAGCTCAGGTGTCATCCTCGTCACTTCAAAGAGGTTCAAAATTGCAAGGTCCGTTGCAGTAGCCCTCAAATTGCTTTATAGTACGACTTTAATAAGTACTCAATGGAGTTTAGATTTCTGTAACTAATATGTGTATGCTATAAAACCTTTTTGTGTGATCTATCTATTGATATTACTTTTCTCCAAACAATCGATATTAAATCTCCTAATTATAGTAAAATATAATGACATTAAATGTTAAAAATTATCAAGGGCTCATTTTTACGATAATATGCATATAGGTTTTAAGGATAAAAACATTCAAAAAAATTATACACTTTTGATTGAAACTTTTTATCACAGAATTAAAAATAGCAGATTATGTGCGCGTAAAATTAATATGAAAATGATTAAACTAAATAAAAAATACTGTTATTAAATATGTGATGCTTCGTAATCCGGACCACTAAAAATAACTCGTACAAATCACTCCGAGTTTCATTACTCATCTTCGTGACAGATGTACTCTAGTAATAAAAAGATAGCGATGCACAGCATATGTACGCTTTAGTAATAAGACAAAAAAAAGTCGCACCAACTTGCAATGTCTGCATTTTATTGACTTAACGAGTTTCAGTAGCTTAACCAAAGTATACAATAAATTATACATGATTTATTGACATTCAAAATCTCAGACCTTATCCAGAATCCTGATGCTGTATTTACTGAAGAGACTTTTTTATTCTACAAAAAAGCATCAAACATCTGGGGAAACAAACATTTATTAGCGAATTTTTTTGAAATTCAAGTCTAATTGAAAATAATGGAACAATGACGAAAGGAGAGAAGCTTCAATTTTTTTCTCTCCAATAGTGAAAAGACCTTTTTAATGTTTGGCGCGTAAAGTTGTACAAAACTTGATAAATTCGACTTAGCACATTAAAAGATATAGCTAAAATGGTTCGATTAATGAAAAAATAAGTTATGTGTTTTATATTTTCGTAAAAATTTTAAACATATATTTTCAATTCACAAGGAAGCGTTGTTGGAAGTTCATTATGTATAAAAAGGTAACAGGCATTAACCTATTCAAAGTACAGCTTTGCATTAAATTTTTTTTCTCTGTACAATGTGCAATATTCATGCTAGTATAGTTTGTACCCATAAATGTGTGTGCCTATAGTTTAAGAATATATTTAACCTGAGATGACTAAATCTTTGAATATGCATAAGTTCTTGGAAAAAATCTCTAAATTTGAAAGTGTTTGCAATGTTATGAAATTTATAATTATTAAATAACGAGATATACATATTTATTTCTAAATTTTTTCATGAACATCGCTTCAATATAATTTCATTGTCTTCCGTGAATGAGTGCTAATTAATGTCTCACTTCATCGCCATTCGCTCTCGGGTTTCTTCAAACTTCCTAATTTTAATCCTCAGCCAAATGATGAGAACAACACATGAGCCGGCAACACATTGTCCAAACTTTCATACCACGTCAATGCTTTGCCTCGCACAATTATCGAATGGTACACTTTTAATACTTTCCACAATTTTCCTCACAACTGGATGGCATTGATACCCCAGTTAATAACTCACAAGGAAATAAATTAGGTGTTTATGGAAAAATAATTTGTTTCTTTAACAAAAATAATTTATTTCTAAAGAATAATTTTTCCGCAACTATACCCAACTGTTTTCCGTCTTATTTTTTATTCTTAAATAAGCTTAAATTTTAAACCTTATAAAATTCCCAAGAAACATTTTTAAAAGATGAGTTTCTCTACTGTTAAATGAGCGTCTTGGACTTGTAACAATATAAAATTCTCTACTTAGTATTTTTCAAAGATTTTTGAACTGATCGATACACAATATGTTTCCAAATATTAAAAAGTAAAATTCTTGGAAAAAATAATATTATTATGAAAGCTTAGTTCCTGAATATGTTGTGAAATAAATATAAATTGTAAATACCTGTTATGTCTGTATATTAAGAATCTACATATCCTAAAATTCTAAATCCAAGATTTCCCGCATTGCATAGCTTAGAAAATATCAGCAAAACAAAAGTTCCGATTTCCAATTTATTTTGCTTTAAGGGGCCGATAGATATTTTTTGCCATTAACTATTGGTCAACTTATCACGCAGTCATAAGAAAAGGGTAAGTGGTTCTGAATCGTTTGTTACAAAGTAATCTAGTAAATCTCCCTTAACAGTTTTTCTGAACACCTTTGGTATAAATGATAAGATTCGAATACAATTTGGAACATAGACTATTTCGTCAATTTTTCACCTAATACTGCACACAAAAAATTCAGAGAACGATGTTAACCATTCTAATTAGATTAATTAATCTATTAACACCATAATTAACGTTAAAATGCAATGTTTTTGAAAAATTAACAGTGATATGAATTTTATTTGGCTGGTACGAAAATTATAAAAGTTATGAAGGGTGCTTTTTTAAGCGATTATATATTTTTCTTACCTATGAATGCATTCCACATCCTTTGAACGTAAGTTAACATCATTAGATCGTTTATTCTTAATACTTTAATTATGAATGTTTTCATGATCTAAAAAGTAGCACAATTCTGTCAATAATTTTGATATCTTCAACAATTATCGTTTTCAGAAACTCGTATGTTCTAAAAAGGTGCTTACTGTCTCTCATCGTAAGTAATTCATCTTCAATCATTCTCATCATTCCTGCCGAAATTCAATTTAATAATGTGTAAAATTTTTCTTTTAAATTTAGAGAGAAGTGAATTTTGAATAGGTTTTTATTTGAATTCTACAGCTGAGGAAAGGACTTGTACTTTTTTTCTCTTCAGTCTTTTTTTTTAGAATACATTATTTTTATTTCATTATTTAGAAAACATTGTTTCGATTTTAAAAATATCACCTGCAAATCATTTAGTTTTAGAAAAACAGTGAGGCAGTTAATATATATGCACACGTGAATATTTTTTTCTTTATTTTCCGAAAAGATTTAAAATATATTCCATATAATTCTGGTATTCCCATACGAGGTTGTGACTTATTAAAACAACGCTTAATGTATTTCACTAGCTATGTGTAATGTTTTTTGACGCACAAAACTGTATTTTAAATTTTAAGAAATCTATGCTTTCTACACAATAATTAAAATAAGACTTAAAAGTAAGATATTAAAATATAACAATATAAAACAATTAATAATCTCTAAAAATTTCTCCTTTTATTTCATAATCTAATCCAGAGTATGCTCTGCATGACAAGATTTCTGTTACTACTGTCAGAAATTACTCATAAAAATTTCAAAAGTAAAAATGATGATTATTATGATTGTTTCCAATGTGCAATCTTTTCTCAGAAAAAAAAATGCAACTACCGATGTTTTCGAAGAATAAAAACATTCCTACTTAGGCATGTACCTCAACCCTAATTTTATTAAATTCCTCATAAATCAACAAGTATTGACTCATAAATGCCTTACCTTTACTTGCATTTGATAGAAGAAACAAATAAAAATGATCTTTTCGTAAAAATGGATGACATTTCTAGGAAGTGAAATTGTTTAATTAGAGAGAAAAAAAAGTGCTGCATCCAAATAATGAAAAATGATGCTTTTGAAGGGAATTCAATAAAAAAAAATGTTTGGAAAGAGAATTCATTCATGTGTGATAATGAATATGAAACATTAAATGATGCAAAATTTGAATTAAGGCGAAAATTTCTTTCTCTTTTTGTCTTTATAAATTGCAGTTTTGAGTTTTTGTTGTAATTGTTAATATTCATATCTGTTTATTATTTTAACAGTTGTACCTTATATTTAAACATTTACAACAAAGAATATATTTACTATCCTCATTTTCTAAATAATTTTTTTTATAATGAAACAAAATTAAAATTTGAAAAAAATATTAATAGTTTAAGAAGTAGGTTAGTAACATTCTTCAAAATTCCTGGAAATTTAACTCTTGATTTCGCAATTTTTTAAATTTCTATAAAAAAATTATATCAGCTAGTTCACAAGTAATAATAAGAAGGAAAAATATGAAAAAAAAAATTAAGCAGTTTTAAATTGAATTTCAGTCATTTTTTCGTTTGTTGCACAAGTGCAATATTGCGCAGTAGTGCTATAAATTACAAAACTTTTTTTTATATGAGGATTTTATTATTCATCATAAAATGTTTAAATTTCTTATCTGGTAATTTATTTCGTCAATAAACAAAAGGAAGCATAAAATATAATGGATTCTTCTTATAGAAGAAACACAGTTCTTGAGGCATCAGAGATTTTTATAATTGTTGCGATTTCTGGAAAAAATGTACTTTCATCTAGTGACAAAATTTGCATGTATTTCGTTGCAGTAATCTTTTTTCTCAGATAAGTGATTTGTAGGTAATTAAAATAAAAATTCAGTCTATTAAATTAAAATAAATTATATGTTGCAGAAATGCAACAGTGCGAAGTTAAGAGTTAAATAAATGTTCATTTTGTATAAAATTGATTCAATACGTTATATATATACATAGAGAGAGAGAGAGAAAGGAGAAAAACGACTCAGCCTCTCATTTCAGGACCTCCAAAACTATGAAACCTACAGGCTTGAAATTTGGCACACATATATTTTTTGTTGTTGAAATCGACAGAGTCCATGTCGTATGATTATGCTGTATGTTAAAGATCTCTAGAGTGCATATTTGACTTGGGTGCTTTCGGGAAAATTAAATTTCTAGAACAATTTTACATCGTCAGGGCTCAGGTACCTCCCTCTGGGGAGGAAAGTGGGTATCAAAATTACACTGGGGCAATTGGTATCCACCTGTATGGTGCCACACTAAAAAGTGATGCCGTCTCCCGGGGAATGTACTTGGTCTGCAATGGTGAAAATACCAATTTGCAGCCTCATTTGAAAGAAACAACTATATCTTACGTTGAGTAAAGATCCACTAAAAGCCGGTTTTTCGGAAATTGGCTTTCATGGGTGAATACTTGGAGCTTAAAGGGATTACAAAAAAAAAGCGTTTATGAGCTATGAGAACCAATATACTTGAAGTATGGCAAGCATGTTTCCTTTCTTTAGCAGATGTCTACTAAGAGCGAGTTTTACAAAAATAGACTCAAAAAGAAGATACAGGACGTTATAGGTTTAAATTTCTCGTTTCTTAAACTATTTGACCTTCAGACTTGAAATTTGACGAGCATGTTTCTTTTATTGATTACAGTTCCTTTAAGAAAGGGTTTTGAGAACATCGACTAACAATGAGGTTTACGGACGATTACTGGAGCGTGACAGATAAAACCAATTCCCGTTTTTAAACTTTTAGATCTGTGGGCTAGGAATTTTGTTAGCATGTTTCTTTTCTTGAGTGTAGTTTCGCTAAAATTATCTTTTGCAGGAGTCGAATTCAAGGGGGAATTTTACGGTGGTTTAGAAGAGTGAGTACGTTCGTCTTAGAAATTCGATTCCCATCCTTTTTAAATCAAGAAACGAGGGCTAAAACTGTTTCCGAATACAATCGAAATCTTAATGCTATGACATACATCTCTCTCTCTCTATCTCAATAACCTAAAAACAATGTATAGTTGTAGAACATCTTGAAATACCCAACGAAGTGGGTGACTAATGTTTAGTTTTCGATAAGTTAGATAAACGTAATATATTTTTTTGAGCTCTTTCATCTATTAATTCGAATAAATTTTATGATAAAACGATCATATATCAATTGCATCATTGCGAAATGTAATGTTATTGCGTAATTTAATGATAAAAAAATATTTTTAACAGGAACATTTTTGTCCTTTTGATAAATTGGGGCAAATTCTTATCATAAATTAAAAATTTACAATGAGTTAATGTCTCAGGTAAGTGAAACTACATAGAAGCTTTTTAAAAATAAGTTTCTTTTATGATAACCTGAAATCTTAGTAATATAACTGATATCGTTACAAAATGGTACATATTACACTGTTTACTCCTGCTCGTAAATTAGTCAGTGGTGTCTTAATGGTTAGTGTCACGAACTTCATTATCGGCGATATTCGAGATCAATGGTTGGCGCAAGTTCAATATCCCCTAAAGATAATGAGTAAAATGAGAACTGTGTTGCACGGTAGGTCAAAGTGAATCTCAAACTTCTCTTGCTGTGACAAAGTTTGACGGTTGAGATTCAAGTTATGGTGTCATTCTCATCATTTGACCGAGATTCGAATGCTAAAGTTCACAGTCGTCTTATTATATTACTATGGTACGACGGTAATACAAAGAATAAAAAAATATGTTCCTCAAACTTTCTATCTGGAATATATAAATGTTTGATAAATAAGACATTCAAATTATTAAAGTTTCTACTACATATTTAAAATAATATTTCAGATCATTTAGATAAAAAAAATTAATTGGTTATTAATGACTTGAAATTTAAACCCTCAAAATTCCTTTATCAGAATACTTAGCAAAAAATAAGTTTTTATTTCAGTTTTTTTTTCGGAATTTAAAAAATATACATTTTTAATTATTTAATAACTCACAATAATATAGGTATTTCTCTTAATACTTTATTCTGTTATACTAAGTGTAAAAAATATTTTTCTTTTGATAGAATCAGGTTTATATGTATTATAAACTACGAGCCATTAAAATTGCTACACCAGGAAGAAATGCAGATAACAAAATGATATTTATTGGACAAATACATTATACTTGAAATAACAGGTGATTAAATTTTCAAGAAATTTGGATTTTGAGAAATCAGTACGCAGAATATCCACCTCTGGTAGTAATAACAGCACTTATACGCCTGGGCATTGAGTCCGTTTGGATGGCATGTACAGGTACAGATACCCATGAGGCTTCAGCATGATGTCACAAATCATCAACCATAGTGACTCTCGTATTTTGACGAGCCAGTCGGTCGGCAACCATGGGACAGACATTTTCTATTGGCGAGAGATCTGGGGAACGTGCAGGCCAGGTCAGCAGCCGAACATTCCCCGTATCAAGGAAGGTCCGTACATTACCGGGAACATGAGGTCACGCATTATTCTGCCGAATCGTAGGGTTTTGCAGGGCTCAAATAAACGGTAGAGTCACGGGTCGTAACACACGAGAAATGTAACGTGCACTGTTCAATGCGAACAAGAGGTGACCGAGACGTGTATCCAATTGCACCCAATACCATCACGCCAGGGGATGGGCCAGTACGACAGTGACGAAAGCATGCTGCCAATGTGCGTTCACTACGATGCCTCCAAACACGGATGCGACCATCTTGATGCTGTAAACAAAACCTGGATTCATCTGAAAAAAAATGACATCTCACCATTCGTGTCCCCAGGTTTATCGTTTATCACACCATTAAAAACGCACTTATCTGTGATGCAGCGTCAAGGGTTGTCCGAGCTGAGGGTCTATGCTGCTGCAAACGTCGTCGAACTGTTCGAGCAGACACTTGTTTTTCAAACGATCTCAATTCTTGATTCAGGGCTCGTATCGTGACAACACGATCCAATAAGGACATGCGGCTAGCCTGCCTGTCTTCTCGGCTGCTAGTGATAGGGGTCGTTGAGAATCAGTACGGCGTTCTGTATTATCATCCTGAATCCATCGATTCCATATTCTGCAAACAGTCATTGGATCTCAACCGACGCGGTCAGCAAGACTGTGATACAATAAACCGCAATTTCGGTAGGTTACAATTCAACCTTTATCAAAGTCAGAAACGTGCTGGCACACATTTCTGCTTCTTACAGGAGGCATCACAACTTTTCACCAGGCAACTATGTTCAAATGCAATTTGTGTATGAGACATAGGCTGAACAATTTCCTCATTTAAACTCATTGTAGGTGTCGCTACCGGAGCTTGCTTTGTCTGAATGGGCTGAAAAGCTAATCATTTGCATATCACAGCATTTTCTTCCCGTCGTTTAAATTTCATCTCTGTAGCATGTTGCCTTCTTGGTGCAGCAATTTTATAAGCCATAGTGTATATTTAGTTTCTCACAATATCTTTAAGAAAGATTAAATTTCAAATATTCTAGAGATAACAAAACCCCATTGATTTAACAAAAATGACATCATCCCATTCGTAAATACTATTTGAAATCTTTTTATCGCAATCTTAAGATTGATTATCTATTTATTTCTCAGCACGTCCAATATATAAACAAAAATATATCAACTAGTTATCTGAAATGTAATTCATCTTTTTGATTGATCATATTTTAAGTTTTCAGAATCCCAATTTATTTATTTTCTTACTGTATTTTAATGTAATTGACATTGTATATTTTTAGTATCAGTGTTTGATCCTGACTGTAATTATCCATTGAATATGTTTATTCTTCACATTTAAGACACAGTATAAATTAAATTATTTTAAGTCTTTATATGTACTGTATTTTTTAAGATGAAGTAAATTTCAATTCATTTTCTGGGTATTAATGCATAAGAATCATTTTCCTTTCTTTATAGTTTCTCTCTCTTCACTTGTTCTCATTTGAAGTAAACATTTATAACCGTACTTCTAAATGAAATTTACCTTTTAGGTTTAAAAGCATGATAATGATTCTGTTTAAAAAATGGATCGATTTGACATTTTTAAAACTACATTGTCTAATAATAATTCCAGTGCTACAATTTGATGTAAACTTTTGAGAAATTTCTAGCAATTGGGAAAAAGTTGAACAATTTCTAGGTTTTTCCATCACATATCAAGGAAATAGAATGTGATAAGTTAGAGTTCAAATATATGTCGTGTACTGATAAAAAGAGTGGTTTAAAATCAAGCAAACAGACACAAATGCTTATATAGGAATTTTGAGAGCTTTGCCAAAATGCGATGTGGTCGTTTTCTCCTTTGATAGTAAGCATATATATGATACAATACACTGTGGCGTAACATAGAATATTAATGCTCCTTGCAGAGTCAGGTTATGGGCCCCAAACCGTACTTGGCGTCAATCAGGCTTTGCCCTCCATCCCGTCATGAAGGGTTTTAAGGGTGTATGTTACGCCAATGACAACACACATTACAGACCAATTCATTTACTTAGTAATTATATAAAAACACATTTTCATAATATCCAAATCAGAAAGAGTTAAATTTGCAATTTTGAAATGAATTGAATTAAGTATTCTCACATTTTTAGAAATTACACAGCTCTTACGAAATTAAGGACTGCTATTATAATTTAACATATTACGTATTAATATCAGTAATTCAATTGCATTATTTTTCTTATCTATCTTAAAATTTCTACAAATATTGCCTGTCTTGAATATGACGTTCGATTTTTATTTTTGTATTATAAGACCCATGTAGTATGTTTAGTCGAATATTTTATTTAAAAAATAATAATTAGCTGCATTTGAAATTCGCCAACAATTCCTTGCCTGAAATAAAATCTGGAAGAATATCTTTAAAAGTAATCGGAAAAGCTAGATCCCTGAAAAATATCTATTTGCAATACGATCTTTATGATAGCACACACAGCTTGGTTCTCCTCTGCCTTAGATTACGATCTAAAGTAACGTTTTTCTTGCTTTTGTTGCATATTTAAAGCTCATGGGACAGTTCAGCTGTCAGAAAGAATGCTAGAAATCACTTTTAAGGTCAATTCAAAATAGTGATAACTACCACTACTTCACACTCAATGTCTACGCACTTAATAACTAGTTCCTTCTCTATCCGCAATTGATAAGGGGAAAAATGCGACATAATACATATAACTCGATTATTTTGATAAAAGATTATTAAAAACAATGCTTACATAGCTTCTCATAGATAACATTATCTCAGATCTTACATCCAATGAACACGAATCATTTCTTTTGTTAAGAAATTGGACCGCCTTAGAACTAAATCAGCTTATTTCCTGCGTTTCTTCCAGTTAGACTGTTGATTTCGTATAATTATCCTTAAGCACAGCTGTTCACATTCTGTACAACAAAACATCATGAAATTTGTTGATGAACAGCTAAATAGACGTAATTTTGAACGGAGAGAAAAATATAGTCTTAGTATTTGCTGTTATGTTTATCAAGAACTGTTAGGCATTCTTTTCCAATGTATTTGCATTAAACAATTCTGTCATTCTAGATATATATTTTATGTTTTTGCTTTCTACCATAAAATTTAAAAAGAAAGAGCAACAAACAATTAATTTGCTATTTTTAATTAGCTATTTCATACTGCGCATCCTGAAATAAAGAGACTCAAATAAATCTTAAAAAGGAAAATTTTTAAAAAAACTGCGTTTTTCACTATTAAGATAAATTCATATTCAAAAAGTTTCAACCTAAATGCTGCTGGTTGCTGCACAATTGAAGTACTATTCTCTTCAAATAAATTAAGTACAAGTTAAGTAGTGTTCAATCTAAATTACTCAATAAATTGCTGAAATTCCTAAATGACTGAAAAAGCAGCATTTTCATAAAAAAATTTCCAATCATTTCAAATTTTATAAAAATTTATGTTGTCTTAACCACATTTGAATAGCTAAATTCTTAGAACTTATCACTGAAAAAATCTAACCCTTGCAAAAGCCATAATCGACAATATCTTATAACATAGAAGTTAGGTGGATTATGTTGATCGAAACATTTTTCATTCGTTTAAAGTTGTTTTCCATATCTAATACTTCTTCTGAGGGATAAATCTAATCCATTTATGGATTTTTCTGAAAAATGGTATTTCTAAACAAGTGATATTATAAAATTGCGTATTTTCTGTTCCGATTTTGAAAACCAGCCTAGTGCAAAAAATAGTAAACACGCATATTCAAAAATTTCTATCGTTAAACCAATATAAAAGCTTAGTTTTATTATCTCGCAGGTATTTCAAAAATGAAGAAATGCATAGTTGCATCAAAATCAGTAAATGTCTCTTTCCGCATTTCAAGCAAAATTGAAAACAAATGGGAAGCATTTTAAGTGCAAATATTCCCCCGTTTTTCGTGATTTCTGAATTTGAACACCCGTGAAAGAGAATATAAAAGAGCGCATCTGCACCTATGGTATGCATTGATTTAGAATAATTATTTTTTATTGCGAAATTCTCGTCCACGAATCATATGACAAAGCAAAGAGATATGGCAGAGAAAAGCACTTACAACAAACATCAGGAGCTGTCATTGAATTTTAAATGGCACAAAAGACGAAGTGGAATAACTTCCCTGTTAGCAATCGAATTAAATAAGAAAGCGTCCTTATTATAATATCATCTCCGATGGAAAAACGGATCAAAATTTCTACAATCAAATAAAATTTATCGTGCAACAAAATAAAAGGAATCCTCAACTTCGACGCCGGTATTAAATCTTTTAGAATTTTTAGTATTATAATTCATTCTTGCTAAGTCTTTTTCTTTTATTTTATAATCTGTAACATACTGAAATACAGGGAATTAAATTTATGAATATTTTATGATAGCCTCAAAATTCGCCTAGGAATTAAACTAAAAAAAGCATCTTCAGGAAAATATGAGCAATGAGTCTAATTTGTGGAATTAAGTGATATATTGATATGTTTGAGTAACATTTTAAGGTTGCCCAGCTATCTGATTGTGCGTGCGTGTACGTGTGAAGAAGATGATTCTAGTAATTTTTTTTATTTTTGATGATTCTTATAAGACGGTGAATTATACTGAAAGACATTCATACAAATCATAAAGGTATCAGCAACAGCATGAAAACAGGCGTGCAAAGCTTATGACAGACAAAAAAGCAACCTCTTTCTTAAACCAAAGTTCTAAGCTTATATTTTTATCAAACGCATGTATGGTCTAGATCAGCAATTCCTAAGCTTTTGATCGCCGCGGCCCTCCTTTATACATTAGCCTGACATCTCGACCCTCAAGATTATGAACACCACTCCCTGACACCCAACACAGGGCTGAGAGATTTAAAGGTTCCTCAATAATCCTAAGACTGCCTCTGCTACTTATATAGACTTTTTTTTGACACTTCCTTTTTAATATTTTGAAAAAACAGTAAACATGAAATTAAAATATTTCACAATACTAATTTTAAATACTTCACTGTACTCAAAATTAGTACAGTTAAGTAAAATTGTATTAAATAAAATTCTGAATGAGAAGGATGCTGCTGTGCATTCCTTTTACAAGTTATATCAGGTGTAACATTTGAAATCTGCTTCTAAACATTAAATGAGAATTCTTAACACTAAATTAGATACCTTCGTGGACCCCCTAGAAAGGCGCTGAAGATTCTTGGGGGTCCACGGACCCCAGTTTAAGAGCCACTGGTCAAGATGAGGTCAAGCCCACTATTTAGATCTAGTGTGAGCTATCTTTTTTGACTTATCAAATTGTTTTTAAAATATTTTTTAACTTTTTAAATAATTAAACTATTTTTAATATTCTAATAGTTCAAGTATTATTATTTTAAACTTCCTTTTACTACTGAGAAAAAGCAAATTCTCACAATCACTCGAAAATCGTTTTATTGGAAGTTAGGAACCGACAATATTAAACACTCTAAATGTCTATTCTAGTGAATATTTTTATCAAATAAGTCTCAAAAAAACAGTTCTTCAATAAAATGAATTATTAATTATAAAAGGCTAGTTGTCAGATCTGATGTCTAATACAATATTGCGCCAACTCTCCCCTAAAACTGACGACGTGGCACTTTCTTAAGAACTAAGGTTGCATTTGAATTTAAATTTCTCGTTAAGGCGGGGAAATAAAAAAATAGTAAACATTATGTGATGCCCTAAAAGGTTCAGTACCAAACTAATGGAATAAAATCCCTTTCAAAAGAATTTAAACAGAAAATATCATTACAGACACACATATATATTTATATTGATCATATGTTAACTCGTATAATAACTGACGGAACGAGGTTTTAAAATGATTTACTGTGAAAAAGACATTAATTAAAATTAAATATTTTGTAATAAAAAATTTCAAACCATTTTAATTATTTTCCAATAACCATTATTTTTTACTAATTGTCCAATTTGTCATTCTGCATTTTTTATTGAAAAATGGGGACAATAGGAAAAGACCGTGAAAATAATTTTGCTATGAAGACACCAACTTTGATACAGCATAGATCCCAATTATTTGCTGAAGGAAAAAAAATTATACGACATTTTACTGTTTCATGATGTGTTTTTTTATTAATTACGTTTCAGTTTCGAAGAAAATTCTACAGTCAGATATAATACCCCAACTATACCATTTTTTTTCAGGTGTTTTCTTTGAATAGACGCTCACTGTACATCTTTTTCCACGTTTACATATAAAAAAAAATATTGGGATCTCACTATTTTAGAATTTAAGACTCTGGCAGTATAATGGGGAAATTTTTTGCCAGTGCGACGTTTGACTGAACTATGCAAAAGTGACAAATAACCACACAGACACAAATGAGTCAGTTTAGCTACACGCCATATATGTCGTGTCTATTTCTCATTTCACTTGCTAATTGTATTGTCTTTCCTCTTTTTCCTTTGTTTATTAGTTTATCACTTAGTAGAACAGTAGCGATGTAAAAGTACATTTTGCCTTTTTTTATTCCAAATTTGAAAAGGTTTCGTCTAAAATATGCATTTGATTGTCTTGCAAAAAAATCGTGCAGCACCGTTCTGATGACGAAGATGGATGGTTAGTAAGGATTACGCAAGGCGATTTAAAGCGAGTTTCGTGTTCACAATGATGCATTGCGTCGTTAAATGCTGCATTTTTGTATTATGAAAAACGATAATAGATATGTAACATTTTGTGTACGCTTTTAAATCATTACCCTCCTGTAATAAAACATTTGTTTTTGGTATTTGTATTTTGTATCGTATTTGTAATTTTGAAACAGGCCGCACTTAAGCTATCGCATACAACGATAATTTCAATGAATTTTCGAAATTATATTTTTAATTTGCTGAAAAGGTGATGTCGAAATGAAAACCAGATATGGTTTTGTTTTTATGTCAGCGAATTGGGAAGATCATGTAAATACGCGTTTCGAAGCATGCTAAATTGAAATATAATTATATATTTCTCTTTTTACTTAATTAAAAGCAGTTATTCAAAACTTGTCCAGTTCTAGGGACCAATTTCGTTATAAAAAAGGAACTTTATTGAAAAATTAACTTCGAGCATAAATGGAGAGAAAACCAAAAACTTACGTATAGCAGGTGGCTGGCAAGAAAATTCAGTTTTTAATAGGTGATATGATCACCCAATTGTTTGTCCAATTGTATATCGTTTGTCCCCACTGTGCAAGGTTGTCAACGAACTTTTTAAGCATTGCTGTCCGTTCTTTTTTAGCACCAATCACACCTCAGAATCATTGCTGGAGCTGGGGAAATGTCACCAAGCGTATTCTTAGAATGTCCAATACGTGTTCAATTGAATTTGTATCAAGG
>BMAV01020484.1:18728-66861 GCA_019973955.1 Trichonephila inaurata madagascariensis | reverse complement strand
AAGTTGCCCTAAAATAAAACTATGTATCTGTCAGTTAAATATTCGAGATAGAAAAAGACAGTTCTTATAATTGTATTGTTGTTCTTAATTAGATATTAACTCTCATAATTGATTTCTTTGTTTTAAAGACAAGAATTATCAATGAGATTTTTAAATTAGAGTGCTGTAAAATACTCTTAGAGGTAATTGATAAGGGGTATTTAATAAAATACTCTTAAGGCCGTTTTCGGCAAAAGTACGAGAGCCTGAACTAAACGCAGAGCACATTTTCAGACAGAAAAATGCCTCAATTTTCATGAAAATTCGCAACATTATCACTTATACATCTGTTAATAAGATAGTGTTTCTAAAATTTCAAAATATTCCTTGATTATTATTTTGTTTTTCATTTTAACACGTGAAAGGACAGCCCATTTAACATTACGGTATAGGAGAAAAAACGCGAAACACATTTTACGCCAGAAAAAATAGCTCAGCTCGGTCAA
Organism: Trichonephila inaurata madagascariensis; assembly: GCA_019973955.1. Taxonomy (NCBI): domain Eukaryota; kingdom Metazoa; phylum Arthropoda; class Arachnida; order Araneae; family Nephilidae; genus Trichonephila; species Trichonephila inaurata. The sequence continues at coordinate 66,376 of BMAV01020484.1, read as the reverse complement.
AAAAGTGAAGAATGATAAGATATGTTGTTCTCTAAGGGATAGTGAAGCCAGAATATAATATTAATTTTTCATTTCTTCTATATCTGAAAAAATGTACCTAATTCGGGTCATTCTTTAACATTAACCGAAGACAGCCTTAAGTGTATAGGATCAACATTAAAATAGCTAATGGATTTGTTGTGTGTGTGTGTGGTTCTGGATTAACAAATAACTAAAACTACTAAACAAAAAGCAAAGACATAAAAAAAGACATTTATAATCGTGACAATTACTATAATACATTTAAAAACCATAGAATTTAAAATAAAATAAGTACAAACATAAATATGTTCACTGATTGTAATGTTATAGCTAAATTCCATAATATACACTGAAGGATTTTTATAAAATGATAGCATTTCTTTTATAATACATCTTTTTCGTATAAGAAAATTTAAATGGATCATATTATACTAACAAAGAACTTATAGATGGTTTAACACGCTATTTACTTTTATACCCCTGGCAACTGGTTAAAACTGCTGGGAAGTGGAGAAATACTTATAAACACAGTAATAAAATGTAAATTCCCACGGCTTTCACAATTCTGAACATTTGCATTAGAAGCTCTGGAAAAGGCAATAACGATGTAGAAAAGTGTACCAAAGGCCATGTGCAAAAGTGATGCGCGTAAGAATTACCGTAACAGATGTGAATAATTCATGTCAGATAGACTCTTTTCTTTAAAAAATTTCTATATCTTGTTTCATCATCATAGTCTCTTCCAGTTCTATGCACTCGAATTTTACTGCAATTTTATTCTTTATACAGAACTGAAATCTGTCTAAAAAATTTAGATATTCATGTTAGATGCTGCTTTCAAAAGGTGAATTTTGAATCCATGTATCGTTCCAGGAATCGTTTTATGGGATCACGACCGGTTTAAAATTTTTAATCTAGTAATAGCGTAATTCTTATATAATTTTTTTGTCTCATAACCTTGGATACTTACTAAGTGTTCTTGAGAAAAGAAATCCAACCTGTAGAATGATAAAAAATGTAACGTTTAGAGAGAGAGAATGATAGTTATTTAACATAGCGTTTAGAATGATCTTAATATTTGTTGCAGTCGAATTTTTGCAACACAAATATATGGAAATACAAATATACAGAAATTATAAAATATTTACAAGAAAACATCGATATATTGAACGATCACCAAAAAATGAGAGAGAGTTTGTTAATGTTGCATCCTAAAGCAACGGGAGGGCTATTGACGATTGTAATTTACGATAATTGAAGAACCAGTGCTTCTTAAGACAAACGATGAAATCCAATCAAAACAGAATTATGTTCAATTTCTATGATTAATTAAAGCGGCTGTTATGGGTCATTAATGACCATTCATTATTAATTTGAAAGAAATGCATGGTTAATTAGGAATTCAAGGATGGTGCTTATTACTAAAGAAAATTTCATGACTTAACGAAAAATTGTGTTTCATTAAAAGAAAAAAAATTATGTATTTTCGGGTTACAAAAAAGTATTATAGAGAATCACACTCGGAAAAAAATACGAATGTACTTTTTATTTTTAAAAAACTGATGATACTTTATATTTTCAGTAATGATTTTCAGTTTTTAGGTACTAGTGATCGATTAAAGTACGTAACTTTCTAAATTTAATTTTCTTGCAAAACTTTTTTGGAGTATGTTGATTAATTTTGATATTGATAATCAAAATACTGATATTAAATTTAAATAAGCGCATTTCTAACTGAATTTTTTGACTTGAAAAAATTTTGAAACAGAAAATTCTACAATTTGTGTACTTAAAAAATATAACTAATGATATTTTTTTATAAATTCATTCTTTTGATCTCACGAAAAATAAAATCATTGTATCATGCATAATAACTCATATGTAACAGTGAAATCGTCTGCGTAAAAAGTGTTTTTAAAAACACAATTCTCTCTCTCGCTCTCTAAAATTATGTATTACTAAAGAGTTAAAATGCAAACAATATCTATAATTTGACTATAAAAGATACATTTATTTAATTGATACATTTGACATTTAATAGCACAACACTATCACGTGAAACATTTTTCATGCGATGCGCTCGTACACGGAAAACAAGAATAAATGAAAACAATTTTTTTCGACACTATCTTCTGGTTTGAGCTAGAATTTTAATTAAAAAAAAGATACTATGACGTCAATTGTGTTCCTAAAACCCTTCATTAAATCATTTCGGTTAGCTCTCGAATGCTAAGTTTCCATATTATGATAATGTCAGAAGAATCGGTTGTGTTGGCTCTTCATTTTTTGGTCGTAATTCTGACCAACCACAATAGTTAGAATTTCAATATGTTTGAAATATTGAGTTCATTAACACTGAACACTTTAAACCCTTAAGAGGTCTTTTTTCTTTACCCAAAATGCTTTAAGAAAAAAGCACATTTTTTTATTGTTTATAACTAACTGCCGCATATTAATTCCCATCTTCATCACACACAAAAAAAAAAGAAATGCCATACGAAAAGCATTTCAATACCATAGACAAACTGCATCTCCTTTTCAAAATGCTAGCACTAAATAATATACCATAAGAATTAGAAAATAAGCGCAAATCAAAGAAAGAAAGAAAATATCACAGTGTCCGTACAGCATAGACCAACTTTCGGTAACCCGTACGTTTTGTACAGGCAAATGACTTAAGGGATTAAGTTTTTATAATTATGCTTTTATAAATCCTTAGTATTATGTAACATAACTTTGCATTACATAAAAGAAGTTTCATTTTGAAAAATATATTCGACTAAAAAAAGAAAGGACTAATATCTTTGAAAAAGATTGTTTCAATGCCTGTTTTTACCCGATCTAGCAGTTTTACTTGACCTCCTATTATCAAATGAACGAAATAAACGATTTTTTAAAGAAAATACTAATTTTTCTCTCCCATTCTGTTTAAAATTTTGGTTTATTTAAATCCTAAGATTTTTGCATTAAGTATGATTGATATAGCATGTGGAGAGATATACATAAACATAAAGTTGTTATTTAATTCTTGTTCTTAATTACTCATCAGCTATGAGACTCTGTAATAATAATTATTAATGAACACTGAATTTTAAATTTTATTTTCTCTAGTTTTAAAGTAAAACTGTTTTATCAAAAGTGTAAGCATATGAGAATATTGTTTTGTCAATATTACTTGCGAGTCATTGTTAAGTTCCTAGAATAATCTATTATTTACTGACAAAAACACACATTGTTCTACACCACAATATTTTATAAAATTCACTATGATTGAAATTTGATTTATAAACCCTTTTTTATTGAATTAAATTTATCAAATACATCTGAGCTTTGACAAAGCCCTTCTATCTAAAATTGGATTAAAGGACTGGAAACATTTAATGGCTTAACTTTTCGATAACTCAGCTCTTATGTATTGTAATATATTTGAATATTTTCTCAGTGGAATGCTGAATAATCTAAATACATACTCTTATAAAATTACGAATTATGATTATTTATATAATTAACAGACTATTATGTACTTGTATAACTTACATGCCTTTATATAATCCTTTATATGATTTACAGATAAATAATTTATACAATTATTTATCTAAGTTACAGATCATTTATATTTTTAACATCTGTAAAATATAATCATTCAAATAATTTTATCTTTTAGCAAGTGAATTAACTTAGTTCAGAAATTTGATTTCAACTACCCGATTTGGAAAACTGTAATCGAAATTTCCAATAATACATATTCTACTTTTTACTAACCCCCGCATATTTCGATTCGAAGAATTATGAGAACAATTTGGCCATGCGATAAACAAAATTATTATCCTTTAACTATTTTCCAAGAGATGAGGCAGCCCCTAATTTTTTTTCCAGACCTTCGACTGATCTGAATTGATATAATTAAAAATCGAGTCTCGATGCATGTGGTCATTTAATTTTTTTGTCAACCCCAAAGTATTTGTTATTAGTGATTTCAAGAATTGTTTTTTACTTTAAATATTTTAAGCGAATGAAAACAGTTATTACGGAGAAACGCCCCCAAAAAACATCACGGTAGAAAGTTCTTGAAATTCTTCCTTTTTTTTTTTTTTAAACTTCCTAGAAACTGCGAAAGAGTATACTATTTCTTTCGTGCTTACAAAATTATGCGATAAAAAACAATTCTACCAATGTAGAAATATTTTTAAATTATTTGGTTTGCAAATTATGATCTTTTCCTTTTAGATCGTGCCTTGTTTCCACCCCGCTCTTAGCTGAAGGACAGTCAAAAGTTAATAGTTTCATAATGCGAGGGATAAATGAGAAAGATCATTTATAGTATCAATTCCCGAAGGAAAAGTTGATCTGTGATATGTATAAAGATACACAAAATGATGAAGTAAAATTTTAAAAAGACAATACTCATTTTGTGGAGGAATTCTTACATAAAATTTTCTCTTAATGTTTGATAAATTTTAGCTATTATTATTATTTTGAATTGCGTAATCAATATCATTAGTTCATTTGTGTTAAATAGTCATTTAAAAAAATCAAGACATTTTGAAATCACTTATCGATTTTGTGAAAGGATTTGTAATTAAGAATATTAGTTTTACTTACTTTTTGGCAGTTAAACAGCATCTATAAACCGGTTAGAAAAAAAAGCATCAATTTAATTAAAACAAAATATATCACTGATTGCTTAAGTGAAGACATTATCGTAATTTAATATACTGATTAGAATTCATCATTCGCTAAAATAATTTTGTTTATTCTTTATTTGTAAATATTCCTAAAAGTATATTATATCATACCTTTTCAGTACAAAATGAAAAATAGCATTCTTTATTAAACACTGCAGCAAGTAAAATAATCTTATTCGAATATTCTTCCAACTATAAGGGAAAATTTTAAAAAGGCTTTATTCCTGTTCTATACCAGTGGTCGTCAACCTATGGCACGCGTGCTACATGTGGTACGCGGTACAATACTCAGTGGTACTCTGCACTACTCTACAAATTTCTTAACTTTACAGTAGTTAGAAGCTGATAAATTTTTAATGGACCTTATTTGACAAACATCTTCATAATCATGGACAATTAGGGAATTAGAAATAATCTGAAAGATAACTCTAAAGATATATTTACAGTTACTCTGTAAATTATTGAATGTCATTGATGGAGAGATTTAATTATTTGAAGAGAGAAAATTGCATGTACTCTGCTTTCCGCTTTTGGTTCTACACACATATCTAAGTAAAAAAATCTTTCCTCATATAAAAAATATTTCGAGTTCGCAAAGAAATTGTGTAACAACTCAATGCTCAGAATGTGTCAAATTAAAAGTCACAAATTATACCGTTTGTTTTGCGTTATGAAAGTAGAGTGGTTCGCATTAAAATTTTTATTTATCTTTTTATTTCACTATAATGAAGGGTAATACGTATATTTTTGTTGTTTATTTCTTATTTTAATAAATCTGCTTAGAGGATACACATAATACATTAAAATTGTACAATGTTAATTTTCAACTAATGCTCTGAAGGAATATTTATTTTTCATGTTGTTTGTTTTTATGTTAATAAATATCTTTATAAATGATGCTCAAAATTAATATATAATAAAACTGAAAATCTATATTTTTGACCACTATTCCATAACTCTGCGTGTATTAGCGCAGAAATCGATTTTTTTCAAAAATTGTCGTAATGTGTGGCACACTGAATCAAACTGGTAGATTGGTTTGGCACGAAAGAGCTAAAAGGTGCCGGCCCGTGTTCTAAGCAGTCGAAGTTATTAATGACATCTTTGAGAAACTGTGTGTGGATGAAATATTTTCAAAATGGTAAAATCAGGACATCACCTAACGATTCGTTGTAGATATAGCTGTTACATTAACAATGCAGTTCTGGATGATAGAATGAAAACTATCAAGGTCTACTTGAAAGGTAAGTTGAGGTCTACTACTGAACAAATTTATGAGCCCCATGAGATGTTTCAATAAGATATTACACCAACACACAGCATATACTTGCCTATTCATGAATAAAGAATTGTATGTGATGGAACAGGGGCAATTTATCGTAGTAGCTTTTCTTTCGAGGAATATTTGGGGAATAATAAAATACAGTATTGAATATACCTTTTATCTGAAAAGATGTTTCTAAGAACTGATGGGTATACAATATTTTGTGGGGCATTTCGTAGGTATTGGTACGTATTTTTCTGGAAAAAGGAATTAAAAATATTAAAGCTCGTAAACTTATTCTTTGCTCTTTGATTATTACTAGTTTTTTTTAATTGTATTCTATAGCCATTTTTAATCTCAATTGCTTTCAAATTCTTTTTAATTCCGAAATTTTTACCAATTAATCTTCTTAATATTTGAACTAGTATAGGAACCATACTTTTATGAATATCAATAGTGTAAAAAAAAAGAAAGTTTACATTTTTAGGATTTGGGACACAACTATTGGACACGGGTGAAAGAATAATACGATAAAAGTGGCGTGAAATTTTGTGTTATCCTTATCCTTCAAATAACATAAATTAAAACCATATAGATTCAATACGATTGTTTTCCTTCAAACATCCAAAATTTAAATTTTTAAGTAATGATTGACAGCTACTCGTTAGTTGATGAAAATCTACGTATGACTATCATGAAAGATCTGGATTTGACAGAATAAACTGCAAATGTTCCCCAAATGATTAAGTTCACCAGCGAAAAATACAAAAAAAAAAAAAAAAAAAAACTCGTCATGTATTGAGCAACAAATAAACTTTAGCTAATATGGAAAACTTAAAATAGGGTTATCTCCTCATAAAGCGTTCATTCATCATTGTCCTTAAAAAAAGTACCATTTCTCAACTTTCAAAGTATAAATGTTTTGGTATTGGTGATATTTGTCACGTTTTTTACATAGAAAAAATAAACCGCAATATTTTTTCGAAGCTGTGTTGTCATCAGAGACGTTGTTTGTTATGCTTATTTAGTTGAAGATAAATTGGGTATGCTTTTGAGGCGTTTTATTTTAAATATATTTATATTCCTGTTTTAATGAAAAATGTAAGTGCCATTATTTTATTGAGTTAGAGTTGTTTTGTATCACAATAATGTATAAATTATTTTTTATTTATATCTTTCCCCCTACAGTTAGAATATATACATATATATATAATTCATTAAATAAATATACTCGATTGTAAAAATCAGATTGAATAATTAAAAGAAGGAAAATGCATAAAAATTCATTTTTACATGCATGCTCTCATCCAATTAAATAGATTGTAAGTTTCATATCTATAACAACACTAACTGCATCCTCAGTTTTATTTTTGCGTGCTATATAAAAGTTTTTTTTATGTGTGTGTTTCTTTTCCTTAATATATATTTAATTTTAGTGTGTTTTTGTTTTCTTTTAGTCAAAATTAATGTTAACCGTATTTTAAATAAGTAAAATTTTAAAAATCTTATATTTCTTTTTTAATTTAAAAAAGTGAAATTTTATAGGGCACAAATGTTTACTTATATATTTCAATAATTTCAAGACTAGTAATAGAAGTTTTGATAAATTCTTGAAATGAATAGATTTTGGGCAACATTTATGTATGGAATATTTTACACCAGTAATAAGAAATTTAATTAGTTTTCAAATAAATTCTTTTTAATTTATACAGCCTTATATAGAAACATTTTAGATTTCATCTAAGTTCTAAATTATGTATACAGGTATAAAACACACACATTTTTCTTGGAATAAAATTCATCACCAGGAAATAAATATGATTTTCTTAAAAAAAAAGAATTGAGAGACTTTTTTTATAGAAAAATGTGTTCCCAAATTGAAGGTTTTCTACCTTTGATTAATGAAAACTCTTTTTATTCCATGAACTTAATAACGCATATATAAATTTTAAAGTAGATTTCTACTAAATGTTTCAGAGAAGTAAAATGAAGTACAGTGCATTTACCTTTTTCTACGAGTAGAAAAGTAAAATTACTCCAATAACTACACATGCATTTTTAAAGAGGCAAAATTTACCCCAAAGTGTTTCACTTTGCCATTCACCTCTAAAAATATTGATTAGAGGTCAAATGTTGACTCAGAATTTGGTGAATGAAATGTTTAATTCAAAAGGGGAAATTATATACGATGTACCATTAAATTATTGAGATGCCATTTTATTTTTCGATTTCAATACTTGCTTCTTTATTTTTCTCAAAAGTAATTTCGATTTTTTTAAAAAAAGTATTATATGTTGTTTGATAATATTTGCAAAATAAAAAGTCATCTGAAAGCAGTTAAGAGATTTCTAATATTTCTTTTAAGATAATAAATAACATTATATATTTTGATTCTTATTAATTGTATTTTATGCTTAAGGGCAGATATTTCCGTTTTTTTTAGGCACGGTAACCTAGTACAGAGTTTATGGTCACGAACTTGTAGATGGCGAATCGCGGGTTCGAGTTGTAGTGCCGCTGAAGACCCACTGTGTAGAGGGGTGATGCATGTTAAATCTGTTGAGGCTCTAAGTCCTACTGTCGGAGTGGTGTGGTGGTTTGAAGAGATTGGTGCCAGCTCAGGTGTCGCGTTCTCTTAACTTCACCGAGTTTCAAAATTACAAGAACCGTCGCTAAAAGCCCACGTGTTGCAATACAGTTCGACATTGATATAAGTACTCAATTGCATATTTTTGAAGTCTTCAAATGTAAAATATAGAATTACAATAAATCATTTGATATTCATTCAGAAATAGCTTTTTTAGGATCGATTCGTTACACCCTTATTTACAGTCGTCAGACTGTAGATATACTTAATGTGTTGATTTCTTAAAAAGTACTATTTAATCATAATAAATATCACAAATCGAATACTAATACCAATGATAAAAATTCTTATTTTTTCACTTTGCTATAAAATGATAGTAATTAATAATAAACCTCAATATATTTTTGTATTTAAAATTTATTTTTACAACTTTTCTAAGCTTTGAAAAATGAAGATTTTTTTTATGTGTTAACTTTATGCAAGTACTTGAAGTTATTTTCTAGATATTACAATCATAAGTTTGTTTTTTATATTATATCTTAGAATATTATGTTGTTGTATTTATACTTTTGTATAAAAATGAACCAGAAATTACTTCGTGACTTAATTTTTTGTTAAAATAGTCGTGTTATATGGGACATTCAAGCGTGTGTCTGTTCAATAGTTACAGATGGTTTTTCAACTTTGTTTACTTTCAAAACTGCCGGCATGAGCACGAAAAGGATCACGTGACATCTAAAGATGTAATCAGGGCGATCAAAGACTGGGAAGGTCATAAAAATATGTAATATTGACGTAACTAGGTATGATTTTGGACTAGCTATAAAGAACCAATAGATTTTTTTTTTATTTCTTTCACTTCTCTATGGAACAATATTATAAAATTGTATTTTATGCAATGTAGTTTTTTTATTTGGTGAATCTTTCATTTTTTGTTGTGGATACTTTGAGAATTCTACAATATTTGAGAAAATGTTTTATGTATTTACAAGATTTAAATCAAAGAAAAAATGCTTGAGAGTGTTTTGTTGGAACATTTAGATTGATATTTTGTCTTATAATAATTTGTATGCTTTTAAGAATTAAAATTTGATTTCCATATGCGCAAAAGTCCACTAGTTCTCATGTGTAGTTTAAAAAATCTTGTTATGTAGATTACAAAGGATGATGTAATACTTAATGATCAACCGAAATATTTTATGTAATCATAATTGTTTTTAAGTGTCTTACAAAGGTATGCATATTTCTTTTCATTTAATTTTGCCATGAATAAAACAAAAATTTTATTATTTTTAATGAAACATGGCAAACAATTAGTTAGAACATTCTAATATAAAACGGATACCTATTTTTACTACAAGAATAAGTTATTAACTTTTTTTAAAAACGAGAAGAATATATCAAAATATTTTTTTTCTTTCAAATCAATGTGATTTTTTTTCTTGAAATAATTATTAATTTTTCTTTTAAGGAATGCCCTAAAGTTTTCTAACTTGTTAATGAACGTATTGTTTAAGAAAAATGGTAAACATAATGATATACATTAAAATCAAACTTCTTTTTATTCCTTTATACATATATTATTGTTAAATCGATAAATATGTATATGTGATATAAAATAAGATACGTATGTAAATGAAGTAAATATGGGTACATTATATAATTATATATTCCTGCTAATCGATTATACATTCATTGTTTATAATTTCGCAATTATTACTTAAAACATCAATTACTTTTTAATTATTTTATTTAAATTCATTTTCTTTCATTACTGTTATTACATCTTTTATTTCATGTTGATAAATAAATCGTAACAGTTATTTTTTTCATAAATAATTCTATCTTAGTGCAAAAGGGCCTCAAAAATTTAATTTAATATCATATGTGTCTTGGAATCCTAAAAGATTGGGAATTATTGATCTTGCAGAAAAATATAAAGGGAAAATGTGTATTAGGCGGATATATAACTAGTTGCAACTCGTTCATATTATTTTAAATATAAAGGTAACAAATGCACGATAGATTTAAATGTCACCAACGTAAGAATTCCTTAAGGATATCAGTTTTTTACCTCTTAAATGTGACTTTTAACAATGATACTAAAACTCATAAATAACTTTTCTGAGTTCCTTGAATATGTTTCTATTGACGCATGTACTCAGCGATTGACGCTGGTAATGATACATATACTAAGTTTTATTTATCCTTGTTTTCCATTAATTATGTCTAATCATAAAGCGATTTAATCAGTGAAAAAAATTAATTTCTGGTTATTTTTTTTTCGAAAATCAGGACACGTATAACACATATTATTATATTACTTCTTATATTATTGATAGTTATTTAGATTTAAGGGTATAAATACTTTCAATTTAGATTCCTTCCTCGGATCTACGTTCATATTCTACCAGTTAAGGTATCCAGAACCGTGATTTTAAAATACGCATAAATGGATAATTTTCATGATATTTAGTGTCACTCAGATTAGAATACATGTATAAAATTGTTTTATGGACATTTTGACAAAAAAAATTATTTAAATTCAATATTTTGGCAAATAATTAACTTAGAATAATTTTTTTTCAAAATGTTCTCCTTTTGTGAAACATTCTTCTATTATAATAATATTTTGCCTGTATATAGCTTAGACCTCTCTACAGAGGCTCAACTAGAATTTTTGAAAAATTCACATTATTTTCAGAGTTACCACCCACTGAAAAAATTCTTGACGTTTTTTTCTTAAAATTGCTCCCCTCTGTTGTCGTAAAATATGGATAAATCCACTTCTAAGTTATATATTTCAAAAATTCTAGTTGAGCCTCTGTACAGAGGTCTAAACTATATACAGGAGAAATATTATAATAATAGAAGCATTTTTCGCAAAAGGAAACTATTTTGAAAATGGGTCATTCTATGTTCATTTTTTGTCAAAATATTGTACTTAAATAATTTTTTATTGTAATACTATTCTTAAAACAATTTTACATACATTTTCTAATCTAAGTGACACTAAATATCATAAATGTTATCCATTTATGCGCTTTTGCAAAATTACGGTTCCGAACGTAGTCGGATACCTTAAACAAATAGTTTAAAAAAGGATTTTCAAAAAATTTTGGGGAGACTTTCGCATGAAAGAACACGTGATTTTCTTAAAAAAATAACCTGAATCATCCTCTCGTGGGAAAAACAATTCTCTACTGAGTGTAAACAAAGATCGATAGAAAACCAGCACGTGTTACGATTACCAAAATAATTTTGCTTTGTTGTCCTGAACTCTACCCGAGTCATGATCCAAGATGAACTTTTTATGATTTTTTCCCCTTCAACCCAAACACAAATGGAGTTGCTATTTATAGAGAAGTTGTTTTTAAGTCGAGATTTGAATGAATGGAGTAAAGACGTAACCCAACTCACACAATGATTAAAAATGAATGAAAGGATTCCTGAACTTGGTGAATTTCCTCCACGACCTGCCTCGAAATAGTAATGAATGCGGAATTTCGGTGCATGAGATGCATGTGAAAGAACATCGTTTTAAGGCTCGGTGAAAGTTTTACGTCACTAAAACCAGGAAAATGCCTTTAGAATATGGATTTTTTTTTCTCTTTTTCCTTGTAAATATTTGTTCATGCAGTGTTATTTTGTTGAAAATATTTTTATTGTTATTCTTCAGAATCTACTATGTTGCAAAGCACATGTTTACGATACGCTTGAGAATGCATGCTATATCGGTTACTGTTTTTTTTTTTTTTTTTTCCTTAGACATAATTTTTAATATTTTATGCAGAAAACTAATCAATTTCTTAAGATTTATAACAACTAATTTTGATTTATAAAACACGATTTTACTGCCCTTGAAAATAGGCTGATGAAATTATCATCTTTTCATTTGTTTTCGACCTTTTAAGAGATTTGCCTTCAAAATATACGAGCAATGTAATGATATATAAAAATGTGAAGAGGAATAATAATATACTCTTAGCAGGGAAAAAAACATTATATGAACCTCGCGACTCGAATACATGTTGATAAACTTATTATATCGGCATTAGTCTTTTTTCCAAATCTGAATCACGAAATCTTCATTTCTGGCTGGCAAGCAAGTCAATCTAAAGCAATTAGAGAAGATATGTACTTTTCCAAAAAATGCTTAATATTAATATTTCTGTTTCGTAAAAGTTTCGTATTAAACGTTCTGTTCTACAATTATATGGTGTGTTTTTTTATTACTTTAATTCTCTTGTCTCTCTAACTCAGTGATCGCAAAACTTATGATGCTTCTGATCTACCGTACGGTTTTGAAATCTACATCTGTTTATTGCCTATAAACTTACATTTGTAGCAAATGGGAAATTACTTTTAATTACACTGCAAACTGAAACTTAAATGTACTTAAGAAAGGAATTAAAGTGTAGCTAGTATTAAATAACAAATGCCATAACAGATTTTCCATGAGACTTATTCACTTCAATGAAAAAAATGGAACTTTTATTTTCACATCGTCGTTTTTTAATGTTGGAAGAGTAGGCAGTAAAATTGTCATTCGAATATAGTTATACAAGCGTTCATCGGTGAGTCTGTTATTGCACTTATTTTTACTAAATCTCATGCTGGTTAAAGGAACTTCACACATATATGTATCGTTGAACATTTGCTTCACTTTGACACAAACCTGGAGGAAATTTGATTATTTTTCTTTGGGAACAACGAGACCAAATACGTCAATAGCTTGAAGAAAACGATTTTACAGATAAATCTTTTTAAAAATCAATTATTACCAATTCAAAAGCAGAATTGATTTCTTGAAAATCAAAATATACCATGAGAAGTACAGAACTCTCTTCAGCATCAATCTCTATATAAACCAAACAGCAGCGTTAATTTGATCTACCAAAAATGTCTCCACGAGTTACTGGTTGGTCGTGATCGATGGTTGGGCAATCACTGCTCTAGCTCTAAATATGATTTTATCAGCCAATAAAACTTAGTAATTTTAACTTTAGTTATCCATTTCATTGGTTAGGGCAAAGTTTTTTCTTTGGATATAATAAAATAACGGATTTAGTGGAAGTTGCCCTTAACTTTTATGACATCTCTATGGATAAATAACCTTTAATAATGTTAGTTTACAAAACAAAGTGATAATCTTTCTTTGTTTCAAAAGGATGACATTTCTGTAAAAAAATCATTCCATCAAGTGTGAAAGCAGCTTAGAAAAGAAAAATCTATCTATTGTGAATCTCATACATGAAGGCAATCAAACTAGGTTTGACATCCTGTTGTGTGCTGTCCTGAGAGAAAAGGTAGTCTCCTTTGGTGTTCGTGAAAATCACAATGAAGATAAAATCTTTAAATTGTTACTCATCGGTGAAAAAAAATATGAGTCCTGAGCCGTTCTGCCCAACAGGTAAAAATAAAAACTAATGTCACAGAATTTTCTCGAAAAAGAGACTCCGGTGCTTTGTTTATTGAAAGACAATAGACGGAAATCATTCATTTTCAAACAACCACTACAAGCCAGATTAAAATATGTAAGATTGGCAGGTTCCAGGAAAACAGAAGATGGACTACTGCAGAGAAAAACAAAACACCCTTTCTGAAAGATTGCGTAATACCTAATTTTATGGTGAGTCCAATTTCCTACAGACATTATCCTAGGTTGTTCCCAAACCTATTTTTTTTTAACCTTCATTGATGATTAACTTGAAACTGCTATTAGTTGTTGTTGGAATGTCTTGCGTTCAGATGTTTGCGAAAACAAACTCAATAAATTAGTTTGAGCAGCTTTATAGTTGTTTATACACCTTATAAGAATGACGGATTATAGTAATTAATTATGATTTATAAAGAACTTTAAAGAGATGGAACTCTAACAACTCATCATTCAACTATTCATAAATCTATAATTGTCGGATGATGCAACGCTATAAATTTTTTGAATACGTTTGAATTATTCAAAATAGAAGCCGCCAACCAGTTTGAATCGGGTGACATTTTTATAGAGACATGATAAGTTGCAATTAAATGTGTTTTGAAAGAGAAATTGCAGAGAAATTCAAAAATGTTATTTAATAGTTCAGACTGAAATAAAAGTTTACTAAGGCACCGAAAATTTATAATGAGTAAAGCAACTGCGATTCCAAAAATATTCAATTTGAGAATTGCCTTAAAAACTTAATTATAAGCAAACACGTTGATTGTACTTATTAGGTGTTAGTTGTATAGCTAATCAGGTGTATATAAAAAAATTTATCTCTATATATTTTTAAAGAAATCGGTTTATAGTGCATATAGTGTTTTTTTACGCAACATTACGCGCTGTTATTAAATGAGAATGATACTGATAAGTCTGACTTAGTATTCTTAATTGCTTTTTATAGGTTATTTCTTATATTTGAATTATTAATTTCTACTAAATATTAAATCCATGGTTCGGGGTACATTAATAAGTTATAATGGAAAGAAATATGTGATTCATTTAATATAACAAACATTATTATAAAAATAAATGTTTTATTTTATTGATACATATATATCAACCTTTTTAACAACTGTTTTCTTTAATTTTTTTAATTTTATGGCTTATAACAAATAGATATGATTTAAAGCCGCTACTTCGTACTGAATCCAGAAAAGTAGGTATATAGATCTATGACATAATCGATATTGTCAAAAAAGTATCATAGTTTCATTTTTGAATACTATTATTTTTAAATAGAAAACGATGAATAAAATATTTCGGATTGCTTTGATGATGATTACATATTTGTTTTCAGTTTTTTTATTAATGAAGGATTCTCTCTATTCGTAATATTGCGAAAGCACAAATTGTGCATACTTATTTTGCTTGAAATTTTTCGTAAAATAAATCAGAAATTTATAAAAAATTTTGTTATTACAGAATATAGATTCTTTTATAAATAATATAAATATAGAGATTAATAAATAATATAGATTCTTTTCTACAAATTAATATAAGTTCTTTTGAAATATATCCTAAAATGAGGAACACTATTTAGTACCTTCTGAATAAGTTCGAATACAATATTTTTGTTGTTTCATTTTCTTCAACGAAAACAATAAAACACTATTTCTTTCTTCATTACAATAATAAATATAAACATAGTAAGTAGCTCATAACTGCAGATTAAATTTAAAATAAGCACTTTTTACCAGCAATATTTTTGTGCATTTTTGTTTACTGCTAGCAAATTAAGTCCTGTATTTTAAAACGTTTGATTTGAAAAACATTTTAACAGACGATTGCAGTATAGGTAATTAAAGTTGAAATAACCTACGTACAGATATTATTTTTATCTCTTCTGATTTTTTTCAACAATAATTATCTCGTGTTTCAAAATACTATTTAGTCTTCTTGACGTCGAGTGTAAAAAAAGTTTGTAAAATTGTAGGATAAAAATCTCACGGATTTTTCTTTTCGAAGAAACGTTTATGTGTATTTAAATTATTTGAGAAGCACTCTTTTTTTAATATATCTATATTTAACTAGGAAACAAATGTATGATTCAAGTAAAATTCCATTAATTCTGCATTTATTAAGACTATATAATTTTTTGAGCAATATTTTTTGGAATCAAATTAAGAACTTGCCATTATTTTTTAAAGGAATCTAATCATATATAGCCCTTAATGTTTTCCGATAAGTTAATTTTTAATGCTCAGATATTCCTGAATACAGATTTTTCGAAATTATAATCACAGACTTTATTTAATAATATAATTGAAAATTTGTTTGAAAAATTACTATGAAGTAGCGATTTTTTTAAACACTGTATGCGTGATATGCCTGTTGTAGGCTTTATTTTTGAGTAGAGGCCAAGTTTCTCTACGAAGCACTAGAGGGCGTAACGAGTAATTAAAGCCGTTTTCGATTCTTTAAATGAAGTATTATTTCTTTGTTTTTATCCACAGTTAGACAACTATTATTTTATGGAGCAATGTAGTAAACATTTTATCGACGTGATCTACTTGTCAAGAGATTCAAAACATGTAGTATGAATTGGCTAACCGAACTCCATCTTTTTTATTCCATAATCTGTCTTCATACTTAAATAGTTTTCAAAATAGAGTTACCTAAATCCCTTACTTTTTAAGATGCAGGTCAGAATTTTATTAACATATCTTCCCCCCCCCCCTTGTAACTATTGCTAATAGCTTTTTTTCCAAGAATCTGTTAATTCTTCGCTCTAATAAAAAAATAAACAATATAATTAGAGCAAAAATATTTTGTTTCTATTTCTTAATGATTTTATACGACACAAATTTATTATCGACCTGTTTCTTCGTTTTCTGAAAGGTAACATAAAATATTTATATATTCTACTCTGTTAATTGATTTTCTCAAAAATATTTATATCTTTAAAGTTTTGCAAATTATATGAGCAAATAAAAAGAAAATAGCTGGTCCTATCTTAACATAATTTTATACTTGGATTTTTTTTTAATAATATTAACTATAAGGACGTTGTGTGTGTAGTTCAGTAAAGTAGTTTCTTAAATTAAAAGTTATATTGATACGTTTTTTCTTATAAATTAAAAAAAAATAAGCATAGTTGTTTCTTTTTAGATAAATGTGCTTGAGAGCAAGTTTATTAATAATGTTTGCTTTCATTTCAATTGCATATCTTCAATAAACAGCACTGGATTAAATTGTTACAATTTGTATCGTCATTTAAACCCTCAACACGGAATTGTATTTAAACTTCTTTTAAGTTCAAATGATGTATTTTATTTTCTAGGGCATTTCATTTACAAATTAAATAAATGTAGAATTAATCGGTATAAGGCACTTTCAAAACATTTTTCTGTGAGTTACGGTAGAGCTAAGCTAATATCGATATCACGAATTCGAATATATCCATCAAAAACATTATTTGATATAATGAATAGGGCTGCATTTTAAACAGAAAGGGAGCTGAAAGCGCCCATTTAAGTATGCACAAAAAATTGAAGAACTAAATATAAACTATAATGTAACTGCAATCATTTGACTGTAGTTTAAAATTGCGAGTCCGTCACTAGTACCTTATTAAGAATCTGTAATGGGCTTGATTCATGAAGTCACATGATAAAAACAAACACGTGTTTTCAATTGAATTCAAAACAAACATTAAACTAATTGTACTTGTTCTATTTGTAAAACTCAGATAAAATTTCAAATTTCATATTTGGGTAAAGATGTTTAAATGTTAGGGAAAAAAATTTCTTCAAAAAGATTTTTTAAATTAAAAAAAGTCGTATTTTATGTTTATACTTTTAAATAAAATGCATTTTGTATACATATGTACTTTTTAAGAGAAAGTTTCTGCAAAGAGCAAAACTTGGCAACACCGGAGCGCGTGAACTGATTAGTTGGAAACACAAGATAGTTTTTATCGTGTGACTATGACGTCACATGAGTTTTTGAACTGATTGGCTAGAATCACGTGGCTTTCACTATCATGTGACTATGACGTCACATGAATTAACCTCATTAAACATTTTTAAAAATATCGATGAAATTTAAGAGAATATTGAATTTACTTCAAGGATTCAATTGATTTCAAATCGTATGACCTTACAAAAATCACTTGATATTAGAGATAGAAAACAGGATGCCACATTCTTAATTTGGATCCCTTGCTTTATTAATAAAGAAAGTGCATATAATTTATTATTTATCATCGGAATCGTATTACGCAATGGACTCGTCCCCAGGGTGGCAAGTTTTCAGAGGTTATGTCTACGAAATTTTTATACATGTAAGAATCTTATGTACTGGTATACAATTTGGTGTTTGGGAAGGAGGCAGGATGGCATCAGGGGCGACAATTTATGTCTTGTTCACGGATGCAATAAGTATAAATCTGGCCCAATTTTTCATTTCTATATCAATTTATTATTTACGCTGTTGTTCTATGTCAATGCAGTAGATATTAAAAAATTAATGAAGCCCCATATTATATATTTCCATTTTTATGAAAAATTATTGTAAAATATTATTTTTAAAAGTTAGGTAGGATTACATTTGTAACTATGGAATTTAAAGTTCTCATACCATCAATCGAATAATTAAACATATTTTTTTTTTATTTCAAATGGCAAGTTACATCATAACAAACAAAACACAAGCAAAAAATGACACCAGTAAATCTATATACTCAGGGCAGTCCTCGCCACCCAATATCGCTCCCTAACCGAAATGTGAAGAGCAGGGCACTTCCGAAGGTCCTCTCTTAGATTGCAGAATATTTAAATATAAATAATTAAATGCTTTATGTCTCTCTCTCTCTCTTTATAATAAAAAAAATTCAAAATATTTGTTACATTTATTTAAACAAAAATAAATAGTAAAAAATGATAAAACAATAAATGAAAAACAGAATATCGTCTTTGTACATTTTATGAAATATATAGATCAAAATAAAAAAAACATGAAAGACTTGTCACGATATGATATTGAGGACTGTTTTACAGTGCAGATGCCCAAAGGAAAACGCCTATTCAACGCATATTCAAAAATAAAAATTATCTAAATACACTAGTATTCCAAACAATAGTTGCACATTAACTACTAAATAAATTTGTTTTTCATATTTATTATACACAAAGCAAGGATAGTAGTATATAGCATATCTTAGAAATAATTTCTCTTAACTTGTAGAACTTTAAACAAAAACTAATCTCGCGAATTCACAATATTTTTTTTAAAAAAAATGCATTAATTTTTTATTTATAAACTACCAAAATATTTTGAAAATAGAACAAAGAAAAAAAAACTATATTTTCGTTGAAATATCTCATAACTTCAATTTGTCCTCCGTTAAATTTCGCATATAAACAAATGATTAACACAACAAAAGTCTTCAAGGATAGGAGACGTTATTGTCATATCACTGTTACTTCCTAAACGGTAATAAGGATACATAACGAAGGTAACACTCTCTCACTCCCAACTCTATTTTAAAGTACTCTTTTCGACCTCGAGATTTATTCCATTCATCAAGGTAATCTAGGGGAAAAAATGTATAAGAAATATTGCGTGAGCGTTGTGTGGTTTAGAAATGAATTGTTTGTGTTATTTTCCAGCAACTGTTGTGTGTGTTTTGATACAATTTCGATATGCAAACCGGTCGATATTGAAAATCAAAACTTCCTTAATATTTATGTCCTCAAAATGAGGAAAAACTGACACGTGAACTCACTTATCAAACGAGAAGTATAAATGCTTTGTCTTTAGACAACAGAGTTAACATGTTTTCTGTTTTTTAATCGAAAGAAGTACTTTTGCTTATGAATCACGTTTTAAATATTTTTCTAATTCAAGGATAATATGATATATTATTATTATTATTATATGTAATTTGGAAAATGTTGTAAAGGTAAATTGAAAGTTGCTATCAATTTCCTTTTGACAAGGTGGAGGGGGTATAATTTCAGATCATCAAGTTTATGTTATTTCTAAAAAAATTATTAGATCCATTCTTTATCGTTAATTTTATTTGAAATTTGTATATTTTTGCGACTTAATTTTTGAAAAATCATTTAATATTTTGTATATCTCGCTGCTTATTATTAATATAATAAAATGCACTATGATTTATTTACGAAAAATTGTAATAATGTATTTTTACTATAAAAATTAATAGATAAGAAAAATTTGGAAGATATTTATTATGTGGAGCTTTAAGGAGTGTATAAAAGGAGAAATTTCTTCAGAATAATTCCACTGTGAAGTAATGAAATATACAATTTTTAGTGAAAAGTGTCATAAAAGCTTGCTTAAAAAGAAAAATATCCAAAACTATTTAAATATGTGTCTACTTCAGTGCTAAAATCAATATCGTTGTCTTTAGTGCGTATTATTAATGCGCTCAACTAGTATTTTACAGAAACTGAATCACATGTAAAATGAACTGAAGTCATTTTATTGCTTAAAGCTATCTTTGTTTCATGTTAAAAAATATGAAAATTGTAGGAAAATTTTTTTCAAATGGAAAATTGCTTCGACTTTAATATTGCACTTTTATATCCTAAACACATAAACAACAGCATTTTTTATTGTATTACTCATTCCTATATAAAGCAATCCGTTTTTATTATATATGGTAAAAAATGTTTCCTATATTTCATCTTCTATACTGCATACTAAATAAGTGTTAATCTTACACGCTCAAGTGCAAGAGAGTGTATTCATGATTTTTTTTCTAAATATAAAAGACACTGTTTTATGAACGTAAATATGGTATAACATCAGACAATTTGCGTACTTCTCAGCTAAAAATCCGTTTCGAATCTCTGGTTTGGGCTATATTATGAAGTTATGACAGTCTCAAAAAATATTTATAGAGTGAAAAAGAAAATTTCCTTAAAAAGATCGAGCGGAGTTAAAATATTAAAAATAAAATTATTGAAAAATAATTATAGAATTAATTTCAATGACTCTTTTTCATTTGTCATGTTTTTGTATAATCAGTATATTTTGAAATTTATATATTCTGAGTTTCTAAATATTTTAATTTAATTCTTTCTCTACAATAATGCTATTATGTATTGTGTGAGTTATGTTCAATACTTTTTAACATATTTAATTAGAGTTATATTTAATATTTAATATTCTGTAAATTACCATTTAATTGAACGAACCACAAAAGAAAGAATTCAATTGGAATTGGAAACGCATGAACCTTAATTCTTCTGACAAATTTACATTGCTTGTGTAATACCTCATTTAAAACAGTGACGCAACGTACATCCCCGCAACCCCCGCATTGCGGTGGGGGCAGGGTTGTATGGGGCTCAAAGCCTGACTGCCGCCAGGTACCCAACCCTTTGTAAAATCCTACCTGGGGGCTCAAAACCTAACTTTTCAGGGGGGCCCAAATGCTCTCCGCCACGCCACTGTACACAGCATGCCATGCTAGTAACATAATTACACTTCATTACATACATATTTAATTTAATATGGGGATCTTGCCAAACAAATCAAATAACTATGATTTCTTGAGAAAGAAATTCAGCACCGCTTAAAAATCAAAAACATGTTGAAAGTTCATACTCTTGATTCAGAGTTTCCTCGTTAATTTTTTTTAATATTTTATTTAAAAAATGGGGTAATGTTAAGTTATCTCATCTTATAATCACCTTAAGCAAAACCTTTTTTAAGCATTTGGTTTTTCAAGCTCCCCATATTGGTATAAAATGAATTTTAATAATCAATCACTTGACAAGTTATTCTTCGAGTTCAAATACAATAGGAGCGAAAACAACCTCCAGAAAGCAGCTTAAGTATTTAAAAATGGATTTATAATGATTCTGTTTATTGCTTTATTTAATTTACTTATTATTCAGTAAAACAGAAACAGAACTGGAAAGAAGAAAGTAAAGAAAGTCAGTAAAAGTTTTCGATTCAATATCTTACCTTACTATCATGAGTTTCATGAACTAATTTCTTAGAAATCTTTTGTGTCTACTATGTCATTACACTACTGACTTGTTTTTAATATGTATTTGACTGATTTACATTCATTGATAAAGGCAAAAGAAAGTTTTTCCAGCTGTTTTACTCTGCAAATGAAAACAGATATCGTACCTACTAAAACTCTCTATCACAATAATATACTTCATGATTTTCTGCCATATTACGGTTGTCGGAAGACTACCTTAAAGAGTTTAGGACCTTGCGAGCATTTAAATGTCCTCTGCATAATAAAAGATTGTCATTAAGCAGTTATTGCGTCCTTCTCGAAGTTATTCACGCCCACCAAATATCACAGAGAGAATAAAACTATGTCATTAACTTTTAATGAGTTTCGTAGTAAGCTAAGCATAAAACTTTTACTGGGAATAGAAAGTAATGAGAAATTCATCGATTGCATGCCGACTTCTAATTGACATTCGTTTCCTTTTTTTTTTCCTAAATAGATTTTAAAAAATTATTCATAAGTTACGATAACTGTTCCATAATGGATTCGAAATCAGAACAACTGTGATTATAGTCAGTGCAATCCATTGCTTTAACATCTCAAAAATAGCACTTAACCCTTTGTCTACCGAAGGCACGTATAAGTACCACTCACTTTAAAATAACATATAATAACCAGTTTTACGAATATTCTGACAATACTTAGCAGGGATATTCGTTGAAATCCACTCTTCCAAGATATATAGCAGCACGGGTTCTATGATGAGTATTTTAGCGGGGAAGGCGAATAGTTTTGTAGCAGAAATTTCGTTTTCAGCTGATTGCGAAGATTGTCATTTTTGTCCCTAAAAAATAGTTAATGTCAAAATTTAAGTGTCTTTTTTTTTGTATGTTAATGAGGACCTTAAAAAACTATTTGACTCTTTATTTTAAGTGAACAGTGTATATATAATTAATTTTACAGTGGAATATCTTTAATTAATTAATTAGCTCTAACGGATTAAATTTCCCAAAATTGAGTATTTTGTTTATGTATATCCCTTAATTTTTAATGTAGTGATCCTAAAAAAATATTGCATGAAAAAAACTGCAGTAAATCATAATGTGGTAAATAAAGGGTTAAAAAGCATAAATGGCGTAAAGACTAATATTTGTTGATTTTCTAAATAGTTATTAATTCTCTAAGGCACATGAATAACAACTCAAAGCTGTTTTTATTTTCATAAAAGTTAGAACAACATAAAAACTTTACTGTTGCCATTTGTAAAACTTAATTTTCTAAAATACATCAAAATGAAGATAATAATAAGGTAGAGGATCAACACACATCTGATAGAAACCGTAAAAGAGTTAATGCGTTTTCTTAAATTTTAAAAAGTTTTGTGATAATGCATTTATTGCTACTTTTCTTGTTGATATTTTCACACATGCTTATGAAAGTATTTTTTTTCTTCGTTTGGAAGATTTTTTCATAAAAATGTGTGTGATTTCTTTTGTTATATTTCTCGCGGAAATAATAACGATCAAACATAGAACAATGCCGCGTTTTTTAAGCTACGAAATTTAATTAATTCACGTGTGCTAACAAATGGCGAAGAAATTGGAAATATAATAATCTTAAGTATTGTTTTCAAAACTTATTTCGCAAAATAACTTAAAAGTTGGTGATTTATATGCATAGGTGCTTCTTATCTTCGCGAATTGTTTAGAATCAATGCATACTTTTCACTTAAAAAGGATGCATTTTTAAATTTTTAAATATTTACTTTAATTAAACATTTTTTTTTGTAACAGTTAATCTAAGGATTGAATCCTGTTTTATTTTAGCCAACACCTTTATTTGTTACCAGCTAAGCGAATTATTGTCCTCATTTTGGATAGCAATCTAGCTGAGTAACAATGAGCTGTTGGTGTCATTTGACACTGCCTAAGGCTAAAGTAGGATTTTACACTTTTTCTGAAAATTATAATTTATATTTTCAAACACATATAGTTGCACTCAAGCACGAAGCTTTAAATGACCTTGGTTTATAAGTTTTCCTGTTAAAAATAATTTTGATCCATTGAGCTTCTTTTATCGGGTACTTACGTTTTATACCGTCGACCCATTTCGTCAAATCAAAAGTCGTCGCCAAATACTGCGATATACATTCAATAGTGGAGAAATCATTCCCGCGCACATTCAAACACAGTACTAATAATGATGGCAGCATTTGACGACACTTTTAAAATTAGCGATTTCTTTTAGTTCGGCGAAATAAATCGACAATGTAATACGTAAGAATCATCAATTCATTTTTATATGTTCAGCTGTGTAATTAAAATGATGTCACATATTTCAAATGTTTTAAGATTATTCTCTAACAGTCATCGTTTTTTCATTCTTTGTCGAATATTTTTTACTTGGAAATGCAACTTCATTTTCTTTTCAAAATCAAAAAGAATCAGTTTTGTTCCACTTTAAATTAATTTAATGTCATTATATGTGTTTTTTATTTCAATTATTCATTTGTGTAATGTAATGTACGTTAACGGAATAACAATGCTAACTTTAACAAATCTATTGTTTCCCTCGAAACTTTAAACAGATGAAGAGTGGAAAAAAAAATATATTTTGTGGAAGATGTCGTGCTTAGGGACAGTAAGTGGTACTTATACGAGGAGCGAAATAAAGGAGTTGGGGCAGCCTTACGAAATTGGACTAGTGTGAGCTTGAAAACTATGTAGTCCAAGGTGAAGTTTTTGGTCCGTGTAAACGGCTTTTATGGATCAAGTTTGCTTCGGAACAGTTAGTGCCGGCTTACGAGACGCTGATGACATTCGATGAAAATAAAATAGAATGGCGAAGGCAAATAAATCCTCTGAAAACCATTCAGTCGAACAACTGAACGGTGAAAGTTGGGTCATAAGAATCGGGGGTCGTACACAAAGTGAAACAATGTAAAATAAAATACTTATTTTCCCTCAATCTTTTTTATTTAGCTTTCATTCAGTCAATTTTCGATTCAAATATTTAGCTTAAATTCGCCGAGAACATTCTGAATTGTTGCACAAAAAGTCTTTTGCAAAATAAAGTAAAAAATAGAATAAAATACATATTTTTCACAATAGCCTTTTTTTCAAAAGAGTTAGCAAGTACTTCTTTAGTGTACGTATATAACAATGTATCAATTTGTCCTCGCTCTTTCTCTTTTGATAACCGTGTTAAACATTATTCTAAAAGAAACATCCTGGTTTCCTTTCTATCTTGAATTATTTTTTGTGAATTGTGAATCATCTAAATATGAAAGATCAAATTCTTTTTTTATATTCCTAAATGCCGAATCATAATCAGTGTATTATAATATTAAAAGTAAACTTGACTGCATTAACTGTTTGGAGAATCTAATTCATAAAGAAAGACATTTATTTATTCTAATCTAAGACATTTAATAATTCTAGAAACATATTTCAACTAAAATAAGAAAATCATATTAATTCGATTTTTAGATTTCGGCTTATTTCAAAATCTCTTTACCTCACAAGTTCTTTTTTAAAAAAAAATCTAAATTTTTAATGCATTCCAAAAACGTTTTGTGTTATGTATTCGAAAGATGTATCAATTCATTTAGCCTGTGATGCGATTATTATATTTATTATTTAATCAACGATGTACGTATAGTTGATACTTCAAATCATTAAATAGCTGGTTGAATTATTGTTAGCTTGTGTGTTCATTTTTCTACGATCTTCGTAACCGAAAGTTTCTTGCAATATTAAACGAAACTTTCAAAAAATACGCATTTTTGAAGAAAAATATCAGTTGGATGAATGAGCGATTTTTTATCGATCCATACGACAAAGAGAATAAAATTATTCATAACTATTTAAATGAAGTAGTATGCAATAGTGTTATTAATAAATCTACTTTAAGGATATTTAAGCAGTTGAAATCATTTTACATGCAAACAATGTAGCTAGAAGAAATAAAACGTACAGATTAAACCAGTTTCTTTCGATTCATCTTGTAGATGCGGGCACAGTAGTCGAGTGGTCATGGTCACGAACTCGTGGCTGCGAGTTGCAGATCGCGGGTTTGAGCCTTAGTGTTGCTGAAGAACCACAGTGTAGAATGGTGTTGCGTGTTTCATTAGTCGATGCTTAATGTCTTTACATTGGTGAGATATGTAAAATTGGAGATCATGTGTCATTCTCGTTTCAATTCAAAATTACGAGGTCCGTTGCCAATAGCCTTGTTTTTCTTCTGAATGCAACGTAAGTTAAAATGAAATCATCTTGTAGATTCGAGTCTAGGCTCCATCGAAAACTATCACTTTAAATTATCTAGTTGCTGCCTCTAAATTTTTACGTGGAGTGATGTGGAAAACAGAAATAAGAGGCGCCAACAGAGGAACCGACCACTTTATTAGACCACGGTTCAAAATTAGGAAGTCCACGCCCAATAACTTTCTCATTTTTGTAGTTATTTAAACTCAAAGTGTTTTTAGAAACTATTTCTTTTCAACTGTAAAATAATTATTAAAATCATTCAGAAAATAATTAACTACTGTTAACATTTTGAATTACTAGTTTTATATTCCTAATTTGAATCCATGATTGATAAAAACTGAACTTCTCAAAGCTATATAATTAATCACGCAAACTTACATTAAAAAAACAAAAAGAGAAGATAACTTAGTCTGCTAATCTATCCTGGCAAATGATTCGACTCCATTGAACTCCATGTTTACTGCATATCTATTTTTATTCCTCTGATGAACCGCCGATTTCAAGAGCATCTGTTGGAAGGCAAACATTGTCGTAGTCCTGAGAAAACGATTGAGTTTTCGACTCCTTGGAAGAAGAGAGAGTACTGCGTACCAGATTGCGTACATACCTCTTGTTGAAACGGTTATGACGTTTTAGACTTTTATACAGACAGCTTGTCGAGAAGGCCCTAATTCATCTTGAATATTCATGAAGCGGAAGGTAATCGCTCTTAGTAGACGCCATTTTTTCATAAATGTAATTTATCTTCATCGTACGTTTGTTTGTTAAATGTGGCGCGGAAAAATAAGGAAGATTTTGTTTTTTGATGTTGTCCCTATCGAAGAATGTGAAGATAATTCATAGCATTTCCGATTTTCTTCCATCTCGAAAATTTAACTTTAGTGAATGGCAGCAAAATAAACTTTACAGATTGAGATGACATCCTTGATCGATGGAAGTGTTTACCTACTGAGTAAAGATTTTATATTGAGGAATGAGAAAGGATTGTTTGGAGTTTGTTCTTCATGTTATATCGGACGTGTGAGGAATTAATTTTCAATCAATCAGTCAATCTTTCAATTTTATCATATCACCTGTCAATTCCTGTCAATTGTCTCGAGGAAAAATGTATTGTTTATTATCAATCTTAGATGTGTTTTAATTTGTCTTCGAATGGTTAAGTAATGATTATAGTTTTTGTTATCGTTTCTCTTTTCTTTAAAAATTTAGCGGAAGTTACTAGTTCGACTTATCAAACGTTTTCCTTGCAATACGTGTGTCTTTTTTCTTTTTCTTTTTTTAGAAATATAAAATATTCACATATTTATTTGAGAAAAACACAAATTATCATTAATTTTAAATAATAAGATTATTGTGATATCTCAGATTAATAATGAGATTATTGAAGAGATAAAATATAACAAGATTCAGGGTTTCTTTGACTTCCAACTGAGTTTTGTTCCATCAAATGGATCGAATCGGTTGAAAAGGTTATATTTATAATTTTCTACATTATTTTCATTCAAACGGGTTATAAAGAATTTACTTAAAATATATAAATTAAATCTAAGTTTGTATTATTATATTATACATAATGTAAAAAAATGCATATGTATTTTCAATAGCCTCAGGATCTTTTTCACCCTACCAAATGT
This sequence comes from Trichonephila inaurata madagascariensis, assembly GCA_019973955.1. Classification (NCBI taxonomy): domain Eukaryota; kingdom Metazoa; phylum Arthropoda; class Arachnida; order Araneae; family Nephilidae; genus Trichonephila; species Trichonephila inaurata. Next base: position 38,487 of record BMAV01020484.1, on the reverse strand, counting down.
AGCTATTTTTCTTAGCTTACTTTATTTATTTATTTAGTGGGGCCTTAAGTACAGACTGTCGTAAGTTATATTGCTCACGAGACAAATAAACGGTGTACTTCAACAAAAAAAAATTATTACTGAATATATATTATTTAAATGCGGAAACATTTTTGAACATACTAGATTGCTTAATTTTTCCATTATTTTAAAGAATAAATTTTTAATTATCTAAGCAATATCACAATTATTACTATAGCCTATTAAATGAAATAAAAATAACATTTAACGTTTAATTTAAAAGCATTTTATGCCATTAATAAACTATTGGGATTTCTTATATTTCTTATGTATGTGCGCTTAAGAACCATAGTATTTTTTGTTTGTTTGTTTAAAACATAATACTTCAATCTATTGAAACCTAATGGCTGAATTCTATTTTTGTAAATTTGTTGCTATTATTTTTCAAGCAATTAATAATTTACTTTTTGCTAAAAAGATTTTTTTTAATCTAAATAAAGTATTTCTGACCAATATCTTTATTGCTTTAGGAAAGAGATTTCAAAAATTGCGGAATGATAACCTTTATATATATGACTTACCTTTATTTTAGTTTACCAACTAAATTGATTTTCTTTTATATTTTTATCCATTATAAAAACGCATATGAAGATCATTTTTCAAAAATATTACCCTTTTTAATACGTTTTGCATTGAAAAGTTGACACATATGAAATGAAAACCTCCATTTGCCGGTTTCTAATCGTCGCATTAAAAAAAAAAAAAAAAAAAAAAAAGAACAGACAGTTCCAGTATATGATTTGTAATTTCCCCAAGGAAGTTTCCTCCGTCTGGTCTCCTGAATAACCTTCATCTACATTAAATCAACCAAAATTATGCTTTTACCTTTTCAGAAAATTTTCCTTTGTGTTCAGTTTTCCTCGTCTCTTGCTCGATTTCTTTTTTGAACTACTCCGACGCGAGAAATCTGCATATTGTTCCAAATCATAATCGTCTTGCAAAGAAAACAGTCGTGATTGCCATTAGTTTTCTAAATATTTAAACACTGTATTCTTTCCTTCGTCTTCTCCGTAATTCAATGCGTTTATTTAGATTTTCCGTAAACAAATGATAAGGTCGTTTCGTGGTTATGCGTGTATCTCTCCTTCGCAAATACCCTGAAGAGCTCGCTTTACGTGCTTAGTGTAATTACTCAATGAAACCAAGACCTTTCTGGTTACAAAATAACGATCTCGAAACAATTACTCAATATATAAGCCATTTTCTTTGCTATACGTATACTGGTATCGAAATAAAGGTACATTTAAGAAGAAAACAGTTTTAAATTGATTTACTTTGTTAATTTATCGCAAGGATTGTATAATCACCACAGAAGTTAAGGCTTATCTACAGAAGAAATTGTTCTTCTTTGGTTAACAGGAAAGAAAAACTGAAGTATTTTTAAAGTTTTCTTTGATATGTTGATATTTTTATCACGATTTTAAACCTAAATGTTCAAAAAAAAAATCAAGAATTATATTTCCCTCCTGTGATAATAAATTAAAGGATTGAAAAGGGATTGAGCTCTTTTCAGTGCAGTTCTTACTATGGATTTTCATATTAAATTATGCACCAGCATGAATAAAAGATACACGAGACAATTTAACTGAAAAATTGGAACATTTTACTGTGTAAATCTTTTTAATTTGTTGCATTCGTTGAAGGACTGAAAAGACTTCTTAGTATTTTAGTTGTACATTTACTTATTTTAAAACATATGAAGCAGAAATACAAAAAGCACGACACAAACACGCGCGAATGTTGTACATTACAGAAAAGCGTTCTTTGTTCACTCAGGAGATCTCAGCTTTTATAGCTTCCTCAACCGGAAGCTTTTCTAATCATTTCTATTATTGTTTAGAATACTTGGAGGAAGGAACACTGCATCATCTTGTGCAAAATGGGAATCGTGGCAGTTTTTTTAGGAGATAAAGTTTCGGTTAACAAAATATTTCCTATTAGGCAAGTAAACTAAAAATTGATCATCACACGAAGCCTTGGAGGACTCAAGACCATTATACATTCAATAAAACCTATCGAGTAAAAATTTAAGTGGTGAATTGTTATATACTTTTTTTTTTGGTGTTATTCACCTTTTATGAATATTTTTCTAAATTGGAACTAGCAAATTTGCTAAATTGCTCAAACATTTGCTCTTTTTCCACTATACAAAAGTAGTAAAATTCATATTTGTTTTCGAAAAAATATACAATATGCATAGATTAAGAGGCACTACTAGCCCGCATTCATAGAATAGGGTGTCTATTCTTTTGATGAAAAAATACAAGCAAAAAAACTGCCATAGGTGTATTTTGGGTGTACGGCTTACTTTCCCGATTTTCTTTCTTACATCTCAGACTCACCCTAACAAGTTAAAATTACAATATTCAATCTCATTATGTTGGGTGGTGCATAGTGTTCAGATAAAGACTCTAATTGAAGAAAAGGGAAAACAAAACGATAAAAATGTATTCTTAAAATAGGACGTGCCCACCTAAAAAATTGTAGGATTTTTCATCAGTTCTAACGCCTTCATCGGTATGAGTTTGTCCTTCTGTTTATACATGTTTTACTTTCATAACGAATCTCGCAAGTATTCTCTGCTCGAAGATTGTTCATGTTTTACAAAATGCTTTATTTTTTAAAGCATTCTTCTCTTACTTTGATTATTTTTCCGTTCAAAGTGTTCATTAATTATTATCTGCTTATGTAAATATTTAATGAGGATGTTATATATTATTCAATAAGTATTTTAACAATTTATATATACAACAATTATATATGGTATTCCACATACTGATTTAATAAAAAAAAACTCACTTACAGTGAAAAGAATGTTGTTAATTTTCATTAAAAAATACATGTTCTTATTGTTTAAATCATTTTCCAAAAGGATTGTTAAATTTCATTCAACTGCTGGTCACTCTAATTTTCACTTAAGCAACTACGCTCAAAGGAGGTCTCAACTAGATCCCCTCCCCCCGCCCCAGGCTAATTCTTAGGCTCCAACTATTGTTTGTCTTGTTGGAAAAGGGACACTGTGTACCCCTTCCTAGGAAGAATTGGTTTTGGATACCTATTTATACACCATTTAGAGGAGGCTGTGTTTTTCAGCCGTTACTGCAATTGATGTACGTTCCCTGTTGTGTTGAGAGTTGCTTACGTCATCGGTAGTCTCTAGTTTACATAGGGGCCTATTTGACGAATGTCAAGAATACCATTAATCGTAATTTATGAATCTCTCAATGGCAATTGTTGCGTTGGGGTATATTCAACCAATAGTTCCAGGCACTGTCACTTAGCGTTCAATTTCCGAAATATCAGTTGTTCCCGCGATTGTTAGTGCATTGTGGTGATAATGGGCATTTGATTTAAACTGCCAATCTGTGGATTCATTTATTTGTATTATAGACAACTGGGCTTCTCCGTCCAATTATTAAGCGCTTTGTTCCCCAAGCATTTCTAGATTCGTCCTACAGGAGATAATACGCGGCAAATTAATGCATTGTTTTCTTTTTAATTATTTCTTTAAATTATACGTACATGTCTCTCTGCTTTCTTTAATTTTAAAAATTAAAGAAATATTTAAAATCTGTAAAGTAAACCATTATTATTTAATACATTTTGAGGGATTAAAACATGGAATTTTTATTTTCTGTTATAACACACAATTATATGTTCCAAAAAGGCACAATTTATCATGCATAAGCTATATAATGTTATACGATCTTAAAAAGTTTTAAAAATAATACACAGGTGGACCCAGTGGTTATGCAGATATGAATTAGTATTATACATTATGCATTTGTCAGAATAAATTTTTATTATTTCGAAGCCTCGTGTTATTCCTACGGATAAAAAATAATTTAAATAGTTATTAGCTTCACGAGCCAATTAAAAATTTTGAACGTATGCAAATTTCATTCAAAAGTAATTTTTAATATGCAATAAATACAGAGTGCAATTTCATATTTAGAGTTCAATGTGATAGAACATTTGAAGCTTATTTTTAGTGTTAATTTGCAATTTATTTCTAGACAGTAATCATCTATGAAAAGTTAAACCAATGAAATAATAAATTAATTCATAGCTTTAAAGTAACTTGAATATAAACTTCAATATTCAAACGCATTTGGTTTCCATCATTAATCTGATTTTACGTCATATTTTTTCAGAACAATTTTTATAAATGACTTACACTGATAAGGAAAATTTACATATTTTTCTGATTTCTTTTCAATTTTAATTTAAGTGAAAAGGTTATTAATGGTTTTTATATATTTTTCAAAAATGAATCATTTAGATATAATGGAAAAATTTTGATGTTTCTATGAGATTATATTTATAATAGATGAAAATCCTCACAGAAATTTCTATCTATACATATTTAAAAATTTGTTCCGATTTCCTCCATATATTTTAAAATATTTTTGCTGCCTTTTCGAAATAAAGATAGTTAAATGAAATATAAGTTACTTTTTATGGTTCTAAAATAAAATTTAGTAACCGAGCTGTTGCATTTTTAATACTCATCATCAGTCTTTTAGTTTATGAGACCTTTTTTTATTTAAAAATATATGAAAAAATTTAGAGTGAAATAAACGCATTTAAAATCAAATGCAAAAATACATATTAATCAACAAGTAATATAAAAAAAAATTAAGTCAATTCCTACTTAGATCAACAAAGAAAATTTTTATTTTAGCTACTTTTTATTTAATAGTTACAATTAATATAAATATGTATATACATATAAAAGAATCACAACATTAAGTCATAATTAATTTTTATTAATTATCGTTTAAGTATCGTATTGTCATCCAAAACAATCGTATATATAAATTTCAGTTCAACTGAATACTTTAACAGGTGAGAAAAAAACTTTTTTCAAGTTTTGACACAAGTCGCCAAAAGGGTCGCTAAGTCGCCAAAAAGGAGGCCAACGTGGTTGTGTGTATTTGTAATTCTGTAAATAATTAGTTTTAATCAGTTAATTTTTATTAATTATTATAATGTCACATCCAAAATAATCCTGTACATAAAATTTCAGCTCAATTGAGTGCTTTAAACTGTATTTTATGAACGATCGAAAATTCCAAGATAAATAAATAAATAAATATATAAATAAATAAATATATAGAGATTGTGAGCTAATTGTATGAATATATATTAAAAATATAATATTAAAAAAATTACTTTCAATCAGGGTTTTTAACTAAATAATTACTCACATTATTTTTCCATATACTACCGTTTTGTTCATCTTATTTATATTAGTTTAAAATGTTTGTTTTCTACTTTATATTTTTAGTGAGCTGATTGATTTTTTTTTGTTCGAATTTAGGTTACCTTTGAGTTTTCTCTTCAGTTCATTTCTATTTATTGTAAATTTTAAGCGATTACTTTTCGCTATATTTTAACCTCGCTTTCAGTACGTTTGTTCTTCTTATTAATTTTTGTTTTTTATTCTGGGGAAATATTTATTATGGTAAGTAAGCTTCGTATTCCTTATAATGATTAGTTTGATTAATATTGAATGCAAAAGTTTATGAAAAATTGGATTCTCTGTTTTTCGATTGCTATTATGTATAAAAATTCGTTGTACTCTATTCAAAATTCTTTTTTTCTTCTTCCACGAAAATAAAGATTCAATATTTTTCTATGAAAGCAAAGGCATTATTCATTTTTTTTAGTTCGCAACAAACTTTTTATTGTTATATCTCTACAACGCAATCAATTTCTAAATTCCAAGGGAAATTTCCACAAAATATTCGCAATAAATTCAAGTCATAACGCTTCTTTCAATAAAAAAAATCACTTTCCTAGCACCACACGAGTATAAAAAAAAATCATTCCACTTTCATTTTGAGTGATGGCAACGAATATTTCTAAGACATGTGGCAGACAATCTGGATAAGTGTGACAAATATTTGGTTTTTCAGTCAATGGCAAGGTGAAAATAAGAAAAAAATAGTAATATGGATATTTCATGTAAATAGCATTTCTTTTGTATGAAAACGAGCTTGTGCAGATGGCAAGGTCGGGAGAATAACAACACTATGATGTTATCACGCAATAATGACAACCTTTTTATGTCATTTACTTCACGCATTCCTAATTTTGAAGTCATTGGAATAACACTTGGTGTCATCGCACCGACGACAAGGCGTTATTTATTTTCGGTCCTCTGATCTTAGGGTTGTAAAAGTAAGCAAAATCTCACGATCATCAAAATATGATTTAAATTGGTATTTCTGTGACAATGGAAGCTTTGCATTGTTGAAATGCCTGGTGTTTAAAATAATGAATATTAGTATGCTATATTGTATATAAAGTTAAACATTTTAAAATGTTCCCTAAGATGTGTGTTGTCCCTTAATGCTTTTACTTCAGATCTTCTCAATTCATCTTGCATTTACTTTTTTTTTAATTGTAGAAACATTTGATAATTAGAACTAAACTAATTTTAACTGATCGTATCGATTGATTTTGTTACATTGGGTTGGCAAGAAAATAATTTCTGTTTTTTTAGTAAGAAATTTTTCTAAACAAAAAAAAAAATGACTTTTTTCGTTGAGTTTTATTGTTTTACCGGCAAAAACCTCAACCATGGGATTTGAGACCATCGTTATTATTAAAATTTTTACCACTTAAAAAGTTTTGTTAAAATTCAAAATAAATGATAATTAATGGGGCAAGGTCGAAGGATGTGACAGTATGGACTATATGGAGAATGTGACAATACTTCCCCACAAAGTTCCAATAGTTTCATATGTCTTGCTAAAGATTATGGTATAGATGCATCAAGTTTGGGATGAGGATCTTTTGTGATTAATGTTAATGCAGACCAGTGATCTTCAAACTTTATCGACTCACAGAACTTTTAGTACTATAAGGTGTTTTCGATGAACCTCATTCCCCCTGTAAAAGAACATATCTTAATAAAACATTTAAAGAGATCAACATGTTGCAAGAAAATTACGTAAGGACAATTAAAAATATTGTATTTGTTATAAAACTTTTTTAATGTTTAAGTAATTTAATCATTAGTAAAATCAATTTGCCTTCCTGGTGTCTTAACTCCGTAGAGAATGTTATTTTATTTTGCATACACATTTATATAGTTTTTTCCTTTCGAATTTTCATTGACTCATGGAACTCCTGGGCATGCCTCAAGAAGCCCTAGGTTTGCTTCAAAGAGCCCGTGGAAAACAGTGTGAAGATCAATGCTGCAAACGATCTATTTTTCATCCCTAACCTTGCATCATTGGATTAGCATTTATATCAAAGTTCACGAAATTTTTTAAATGGTAAAAATTTTAGTAATAATGATGACCTCAAATTGTACTTGGTTGAGTGTTTTGCTGATAAGGACCAGAAACTCTATGAGTTCGGAATCATGAAATTGCCAGAAAAATGGCAACAGGTAATCAAACAGAATGTAAGATATTTGACTGATTAAAGCTTCTTTTTACTATAGAAAAATTGTACTCTAAAAAAATGAAGTTACTTTTTTTGCAATCCATTGTATTCTGAAAATTTAATTCAAATAGATGCATTTCTTGTCAACAAGCAAATCTCCGTCTTTTTTCTAAAAAGTAAATATTTTCTCTCTAGAGTTACCGAAAGTTTAAGGTATCTGACTGCGTTCGGAACCGTGATTTTAAAAAAGCGCATAAATGGATAATTTTCATGCTATTTTAATGTCACTTAGATTAGAATACATGTATAAAATAGTTTTAAGAACATTATGACGAAAAAAATTATTTAAATACAATATTTTGGCAAAAAATTAACTTAGAATAATCTTTTAAAACGTTCTCCTTTTATAAAAAATGCTTCTGTAAAAATAATATTTCACACACACACACTTATATAAAGTAAAGACTTCTCAAGAGTCTGAACTAGGATTTTTGAAAAATTCACATTATTTTCAGTTACAATTAATTGAAATAATTATTGGCGTTTTTTTCTTAAAATTTCTCCCCTCTGTTGTCGTAAAACGTGGATAAATCCACTTCTAATCTATATATTTCAAAAATTCTAGTTCAGCCTCGGTTCAGGGGTCTGAGCTATATACAGGCAAAATATTATTATAATAGAAGCATTTTTCATAAAAGAAGAATGTTTTGAAAATGGGTCATTCTATGTTCGTTTTTTGTCAAAATATTGCACTTAAATAATTTTTATTGTAATACTATTCTTAAAACAATATTATCTACATTTTCTAATCTAAGTGACATTAAATATCATAAATATTATCCATTTATGAGCTTTTGCAAAATCACGGTTCCGAACGTAGTCGGATACCTTAAGTTGTCAAAGTACCTCTTCCTCTTGTCGGTTAAGGTGGAGATATCTCTGATCGTTGAGGTTCCCGGGAGGATCCGAACGCGGTTAAGGTTAGGAAACCATTAAATTAGACTTAAAAGAATAACAAACTAATATTCGTAATAAGTTACTTTTTAATTTAAGTGTTAGAACTAAGTACGTGACATAATAATTAGAAATAACGTTTACTTATCTGAAATGAGATGCAGCCTTTCAAACTCGCCAATGAGAAATCCTCTGATATCTTCTAATAGCGACTGTAATTTAGGAATAAGTGACTATAATTCAGGAAGTACGAGTGTAAGTTTGTCCACATAACAACTGTTCTCTACCTCACTGGCTACTTATACGCTAGTTAGTAGTGACATTCGTTACACAGTGGAGTTGCTCTAACTCAACGTGCCAATCAGGCTGGATGGAGAAAAATCAAGTTAAAGTGGAGAGACCTCGCTGACAGCTCGTCGTTACAAAGTCTATTAAAATATGTTTGTAGTCAGAAAAGGACACAAAATCACAGTTCCCAATTTTGAATTATCGCATTAGTTGTAATTTCATACAGATTACTCAGCCTTGCAGTAACTATCTACTGTAGATATTTGTTATGAATTGAGTATGAGTGAATTAATTTTTAAAGAACACACGTTTATCTCCGAAATCCCTCCCCCCCCCTTTTTTTTTTCACAGGAGCCTTCAATATTTGTAATAGAATTTTAAACGGAATATATTTCAATGAGACAAATTTTAATAGTTAATTTCGAATTGCTTCACCTTTGTTAAATAAATTTGAAAAAAACCATAGAAATATTCTATATCCATCGTTAGTTTTGCCAAAAATTTCAAAGCTTATCTTTTCTAATAAAAAAAATGCAAAATTTGAACCTTTTCCAGAATACGTTACTCCTTATTATTTGAACTTTTGCAAAATCCTTTTCAATCACTTAATCAGTAATTCAAAGATGCGTTTAAGACATTAACTACAACTAATTCTCTTTTTTTTCATAAACAATTACTATTCATATAAATATTCAGTTGAAAAAAAGTATATATAGTCAACAAAATCATATAATTTTTTAAAAATGTTTTCAAATGAAATGGATTGTTGCATTTACTTATTTTAATTGACGTATTTGTATATTTTTAATTTTTTTAAAATAAACTATAGTGCTGAATTTATATAGTACTCATTTATTATTTTTTTTTATCAATAATAAATTTTTAAAATTGTATATAAAAAATATTTTCTTTCAGAAACAAATGATAAATTATAGAACATAACAATAAAGTGCAAAAATGCGTCTTTCTTGACACATGATCTCGTTTCGAAATAAATACTATTGCTTAGAAAGAAAGTAGATTAAAGCCGCATTCACACCAAGGCAGCCAGCGTCGAGCGTTGAGCGTCTAGCCAATCAGACACTTCATCTCGGGCGAAAAAAAGTCTGATTGGCTAGACGCTCAACGCTTGACGCTTACTGCCTTGGTGTGAATGCAGCTTAACTTTCCAAACATCCTTATGAGTTACAAGAAGGCACTTAAATTATTCTACAAGCTGTAATAATAAAATGAACTGACGTCTCTGGTGAAGAAAAGTAAGTGTGAAAGTTATTGGTAATTTGATGCTATTACTTTCAACCAGAAGAGAAAATGCAATTATTTTTAAAAGTTGGGGGTGCACCTACGGCTAGAACATGTTTCACATGATGACAGATGTCAGAAAGAGTTAGAAAAGATCGTGAACGGAATCTCTCGTGTAAACGATCATTCGATTTAAAGAATAAAGAGCAATTTCATCAGCACGCCCTGAATACAAAATAGCTTTTAAAAGTATCACTGATAATTCAATCAAAGATTGGATGTGGCTTAAAAAATATTTTTATATATGTGTTAATTAATAGTTACTATGTCAGGGTAATGACATTCAATTTTTTTTAAAAAAAGGTTTTTGGTGGATCGTGACGAGAAATCAATTACTGCTCTCTCTCTTCCTCTTGCGGTAATAATTTATCCTTATAAAGTAAATGTAAAATTAGTTTCTGTGATAAAGATAATAATTTTTTTAAAAAATTTATTCAATAAATATTAGTTTTCGTATCGTGATAAATGCAATAACTTTAGTTGTTTTCTAGAAATGTTTGTCTCATTGAGAAAATATTCCATTGAAATATTTTGGTTGATATTGACATATCGTATTCCGCTCAAATAAACTATTTCTATTGTTTTCGTTTGTCTGTCGGCAAGAGACTAAAATTAGGAGAACCGTTTTATCAATTGTTTTGTGTAAGCGGAACAATACATGTATGTCTGCTCGAAATTCAGTGTCAAAATACGCATACGTTAATCTCAATAATATGTTTGTATTGCACACGTATCAGATAGCTGATATGTTAGATATTAGGCATGTGAATCTGTCTCAAGTTAATAATTTTTATTTTATTTTAATGCAAGTTTTTCATTTCGTTATCTAAAATCTATTAATTATTTTGAGAAAAACTATTATTAATTCTAAATTTAAAGCATGCCTAAACATACAGAATAATTCTTAACATTAAAAAAAAATTTAGAGCATTTATATTTAATTAATATAGAGCATTAATATTTCTATTTGACTAGCGTTGTATATACTTATTCTCTCCCTCTCTCTCTCTCTCTCTCTCTATCTATCTATCTATCTATCTATCTCTACATTCAAGATTCAGTTTCACAGCAAATGGAAATCATTAAACGTTTTATTATATCAATAATCTATCAAATTACTCCATTTCCTCAGAAAGTTATTAAACCCAGCATTTAATTAACTCTTTAAAAAAATGACCTATTTTAAGACTTTTAGTTAACAAAAAAGGAAAGTGTAAAGTTCTGATGAAATTTTTTTTTTCTTCTATTGAATCATCTGATCTCTCAGGAAATGACCACCTCCTCTGTCAATAGGCCTAGCAAAAATAAATACTCTTAGCCTACATGGATGATCCCCAACAGGAAGACTCGGGTAATTGAACTCTGCAAATTTACTGACATCTATTGGATTTTTACACACCTGAAATACGTGTTTATCTTATTTTATTAATTAACTGTGTATCGATTAAAATGTTATTCAATAATAAATAGAAATTAGGGGGTTTGAAATTCTGTCTCTCTTGGTTCTATACAATTAGCACACAAATTGCAGTATTTTAAATTAAAATTGGAGAAAAAAATTTTAATCCAACATATTATTATTATTATTATTATTGCTTATTTATTTCAAACATAATAAACAAAACCTCTAAAGCTGTTACCGATATTTTTTTTAAAAAAAAAAAGTTTAAAAGAGGAGAAAGAATATTTAAACATTTATACTTTATTTTAATTATTTGATACAGACACACGCTATGAAATTAAATTCTGTACTTATTTTTAAAACTTTAAAATAGGTAGGTAGAAAGAATATTAATTTGTTCTTATAGATTAGTTTTTAAAAAATAAAACTAATTAAATGCCCTTTAAACTATTTAAAAATATTTATTGGGAATGTTCAAAAGTATTTGAATTTTAAATGAAAAAAAATTTTTTTTTTTCCTTTTACTACAATTATTTTACCTTTCTTTTGACATAACTTCAAAGCAGTTTAAAGGAAACAATTAGAATTATTTTCTAATATAAGTATTAAGAACAATTCAGTATTTTTATTTGCTTGCGTCCTACAAAACATAATGGTGTTATTTTTTACATACTCGCCTACATTTATTCATATTCTTTTTTAAAAAGTAATAAAATAAAAATACACACACACAAGAAGCCATGAATTATCTTCTATATTATAAACAATAAAAGTAAGTTGCATGCTTAGTTATCAGTTATTAAAATTAATAATGAGACGCAAAAACTTCATCACACTACCTTCAGATACATAAATACATTAATAATACATTAATCAATAACACTTAAGATGTTTAAATGATTAAAGTGAAATTTTTTTGTCTTAAGTTGATGTCTTGAATATGACCTAGGCCAATTTTTGATAACACATCAAAACTTACCGTTTTATGACTTGCTGTTGTCACTGTTTCACTCTTTCAAGGTTAAATAAATGCAGCTTTAAAAAAAATCCCCATTTAAAATAATATAAGCATTCGTTCAAAATGATTAAATATGTGCTTGAATCTGGGATTACTTTTACATAAATTGTTGTATTATTCTCGAGCCTATAAGGTGTATATATTTTAAGAAAATTATCAATATTTAAAATTTCTTCAGAGTGTTTACCAAAACAGGTAACACTGTGAGCATACGTTAACTAAAAAACTGTCCTAATAAACGCTTTCAAAATTGTCATGTGCGTCATTAGTTGCTTTAAATGCTAACATAGGTCTTAAAAACATATTCTATTTCAACCTCAACCTTTCGCGTCCTTAAACCTACTGAAATGAACTCAATACTCCATAACACGTGAAACTTTTGACAATCCTTATTTTTTCTCATTCGCAAAGTTTGTCTGTCCTTTTAGACCTGTAAACAACAATGGAATTTAGCGCGACCACAGAGTATTGTTGACCATTTTCCAAATGTAGTGTTGCCAGATTCCTTACAAAAATTTTACTTTTTTACATTTTAAGAATTCCATAAATACTACTGAAGAGCACGTGATCTATTGTCTTGAGACATTCCTCTTTAAAAATCCCGTAAGTTCATTTCCTATTTTTATCGCTAAAGAAGATCGTGAAAAAGATTATTAGATTGATTCAAATCTTATTTTTTTTTACAATAAATATAGATTTGATCGATATCAAATTAATTTATCATTGTTCCTTCAAACACAAGGAATTTTATCAATAGATGAAGATGGATAACTTTATTATTTTAAAATTTGAGGGTCATTTTAAGGTAAAATAATATTTTCATAAAAAAAAAGCACTTTTTTTTATCAAATTATCTGTTGTAAAATTATTTTAAGTAAACTGAGAAAATATGTAATTAAAATACTATGTGAAATATATACTAAGAATGTACTAATAATATACAAAAACTTCATCTCAAAATAACATAATTATTTAAACAATAAATGAATGATGTCTTATAAAAATTCCAAAATAATATATTTTTAATTATGCGTTCCAAACATCTTTTATTCAAACTAGCATCGAATATTTAAACAATGATATTTTATATTCTCAGTTCGTAGATTTTTGTTGTTATTGTTGTTTTCAAGGGGGGGGGGGGGTTTAATTAAATGATAAAAATGAAGTTTTGGACCAAATATCTAAATACTAACGCTTATTATTTCTTGTCACCAAACCAGTCATTAATCTTATTCGAAATATAAAGTAAAACATTCATTTAATATTAAACACAATATAAAACAAGAATCTAAAGGTCGTAATTTAACAGAAATCTTTAAATAAATTAATTTTCTTAAATCGATCAAATTTATGATTCTCTGAATAATAACAATGGAAAGAATGTGTTCTCAGCATGAGATCAAGAACTGGCGTTTATTTTTTAAATAAATCCTCTTCCTATCAAAAATGTATACTAAATTCCGCGCTGATGTTGCATAATACTGCTACGCACTTCAACTATTTCTTTCCTTAATTTTTTTTAAATTTTTTGAAATAGAAGATGTATGAAATAATAATGTTTTGATAGCATTCAAAATTTAATCCTTTATTATTGGAAATTCCTTAATTTACTGAATAAAGCGCATTAAATTTTATTTAAATGATGCATTAATAGAAATATTTGACTGAATTTCTAGTAAATGAAATTTACATTCAAGTCTTTTTAAGAAGGTGCATCTTTTGCGGTATTTGTAATTATAAATGTACTTACTTTTAAAAATTCTTCAACAAAAGATAAATAAGAGCATCATATTTCATTACTAATTAAGATTCAGTGTTTGCAGTATTTTACTTTATAATAGCTCTTTTTTTTCTTTTTACAACATTAATTTTATTACATACACACATATATAATATTTTTAACCATCTATTTGCTAAGAAGCAAATTAAAATTTTATAATAATTCAAGTTTTCGTAGCTTTTTAATTTTTTTTTATAGTATAACATGAAAAAAAACTAACAAATTTACGAAAGATTTCCATTTCTTGGAATGTAAATCTATAAATAGCTTTTACTTAAGTTCGTTTTTATTATAAATTTTTTAATTCAGAGGAGATTACGGAAATACAGAAAGAAAAGCATGCTTTTTTGCGTAATGGTGGAAAAGGAAAGTTTCTCATGAGCTTTTCTTTTATTTCAGCCTTTCAATTCTCCAAAAATTTGAACATTGGCAAAATAAACACTTTTCTCGGAAAACTCTTCTGTATTCACCTTTGCACTATGAAAAGAGATAAATATAGTCCACTTATTCCCTTCTTTATGTAAATATATTTAAATATACTTTATTCTAATTTCTTTCATAACACGATTCATTGTTAAATACCACTCGATCGACCAGTTCCATTAATTGAAGCATGACCTTAATATTTTTGTTTCAAAACTTGCCAAGACTTCCTCGTCATTGAAGGCCGCCTTCGATGAAGAATTTCACTCCCCCCTCCCTATTTTTGTATTTTCTTTCCTTTTTTGTGAAATCCCATTTGAGTGCAATTTTTCTTCAATACTATGATGAAAATATATCACGTAATTGATTTCATTAAGCAATAATTTAAAAAACAAATAATAATAATAATATGTGTTTTACAAGCGTAAACTTTTAAAATTATGTCCACCATTGGTTTTAAAATAAAAATTAGGTAGAAAAGAATAAAAATGTATTGAGTGAGGAACTTTTTGTCTTTTTCGAACACCGCCCGACACAATCGAATATCTCCTTCCCTGATCAACCTTGTACGAAACAACGAGCCTTATGTTACCTATCAGGTCGTGGCATTTTGTTGCTTACCAATAAACCGGGCTTTCGTGACGTTGCATGGACGATCACGTGATCTAAATCGCGATGATGTGATGATGATGAAGCTTCTGGATCAGGTTGAGTAGACGCAGAAAGGAAAACCTCTCTGGCAAGCTGTGTGATTCCTGCCGCTTGTGCTTTGCTGAGGCTATTGGCAGAGCGTTTATTCACGTCTGACAACTTCGGCGGAAAAACACGTGTGGTTCCGGGCGAGTTTGCAAACAACACAGCCCCCCTTGTGGTGGAAGTAACTAGAAGCAGACGAATTGCGGGACATTTGAGTTGTTGGAAGTCTTTCGCATCCAGATCTTCTATTTCTTTCATCCAGTGATCTGATTCTTTTGAGAAGCATTGTCTTGGAAGAAAAAGCCCGCGCAAACTCGCTGGAACAAAGAGGTCTTCGATTTTTTTTTATTCTATCAGACACGGAGAAGATATAAGTAAGATTTTCGTGTTCGGTTTTGATTTATTTTGTAGTATTATGCGGAAAAAATACAACGTTGTTAGTATATTCTGCTATTTTAAAACGAAAGTAACTTTCGAAGGTTTTATTTATAGTCATGACGATCATATGTCAATACGAAAAATTCGAAATAAGCAATTAGGAGTGTATCAGTGTCACTAATATACTATATTTATTTATTTTAGTCCTTTAATTTATTTGCTTATTTCAAAAATACTGTTAAGTGGAATTCGGTGTTAAATTAATAAAATTATAGCCGATTTATTCCGTATAAGAAAAAACTAAAGTGAGAAGCATTTTTTAAAATAAATGAGAAATTATCTACAATCGATTAAAAGCCTATAAAATATTTTATAGCAGATGAATTGAAAGCAACTTTTTTTTCCCGAAGAATTCTAAAAAATACACTGTCTTATTCTGAAAAATATGTATAAAATCATCTAATATTTTTGTCGAATGATTGTGATCAGGAAGTGATTCCTTCCATTTTGAGATACAATCCCGGTTTCGATATATAATCAAGTGTCTCTAAAAATTACAAAAACTCTGAATAGTGTCTCGAAATAACAAAGAGGTTGTGAAGTCAAGGTTATTACATTTTTTTTCTTCTAAAGTGTGCATTTACCGTTGTAACTCTTAAAGCAACTGCTAAAGAAGCTCGTTTCGTAACGGAGCATGCTCTGATAAAGCTCATTTGTGATATTTTTTTTTCTTCCTCGAGTTCTTGTAGTAATCCTTGTGGCAATATTTTTACCATTATGTCACTAGAGTCTAGTCAGGTTTGTAAATTGTTTATACTATCGCTGTTAATCACATGTTTCGGAACTGCATTCGGGGATGAATCAAGAGCTATTGTTGATGACACCGTGTCCAGACAGCATCATGAAGCTATACAGCCAGAAACGGACTCGCATGAAGATTATCAAACATCAGATGATGGCCCTTTGGTACTTCCCGTGTCTTACCATCATGATAATAAAATTTTAAACGACAAACCTCCTTCTCAAAAAGGGGGTTTTAAAATGGCTACCTTGAAACTAGAATATGTTGGAACTCCGTTTCTTATAGCTCTGTGGATGCTTATTGCTGGTTTAACGAAAATAGGTGAGTCGTTTTCTCATATTAATGTTGAAGGCCCTTAAAAACTAATGTTCAGTATGTGACAAATTTATGTTTCTGTGTATAGCGTTTGCATGTTTGTAATCGAATTTTTAAAATTAAGTCCTTATCCGACTTTTTCTTTCTTTTATTCATGTTCACTTCCCAATTCATTCTACATGATGCATTTTATTTTTATTTATTTATTTTTGCTTTTTGTAGGGTACATAGCTTAATTTTTAATTTAAAAAAGTAAAAAATACATAGATTTGCTTGTATTTTATGAAATATTCCTAATATATACAAGCAAAAAACGCGCACAGTTTCTGGATAAAAAAAATTTACCATAATGAATTTTTTTATGTTTTACATTCCTTGATATATTTTATTAAAACGAAAATAGTTATACTGAGAATTTTTTTTTCTAAGAGCTTCTTAATTTCTACTACAGACATGTTTTCTGAATAAATTTCCATACAACCATCACCATAATGTGTTAGAATTATTCTTGAAAACAACGTAGAAATTGCTATTACCGCATTTATTTTAAATTATTGGAAATGTATAATAGAAAAGTTCTAAAACATAGAAATATTTCTTTATTTTTAATAATTTTGGGGATTGACTTTTATTTCAATTGTGATATTTACAGCATCACTACTCATAAACAATTCTTCTGCGAAATTTTTTTTTTAAAAAAAACGATTATTTATGAGTTTATAGTTTCTTATCAAAATAATCTCAGTTCAATAATTATCATGTTCATTTACGAAACAAATTGTTTCATAACAATAGCTATTAGTACAAATGTATTGCACTAATTCTCCGAAGCATGAACTTCTCTTTATCTTTGTAAGAAATTTCCATCTTGACTGACTTCATCTCCTATTAACTAATGTTTTCATTAGTTTTAATGATTCATGGAATCGAAAACAAATCATGTTGTAAGATACTACTGTATAAATCGTATGGGAATTACTTTTTCTTTCATGAATAATATGTTGTAGTTTCTCGCGAGGTATTTCAATGATTTCGAAAATTAAGGAATTGTGATATGTCTCCAAAACATTCAACATGGAAGTCATTCATGGACCAAATCAAGTAATTTGAGGAAATATAAAAACATTGTCGAGTTTTCACATGTGCGACTTGAAACTATTCGCATTAAATACATAAAATAAATAATAGTATATAAAGAGAAATAACTAAATTGGTAGAATCACAAAAAGTTCCGATAAAGTTACATAATGTAGAGTATGTGTATATATGTATATTTTTTTCACAGTGTATTTTTTTCTCTTTGTCTAGTAATTATAAGTGAACTAATTAAACTTTTGTATTTTATGTACACTTTTTATAATCCATTTGGATGAAAATGGTATTTAAAAACCGACTCACGGACTATTAGTCTGTATGAAATTCGATTAAAAATCGAAGATATACCATACATTGAAACTTGAAACACACAAACAGTAAAAAACTGTGGCATACCCATTGGAGAGGACGGAAGGGGGGGGGGAGGCAGCTTTTAAATAATTATTCCTTAAGAACTATTAAATTGTTTCTCAAAAACATTATTTTTGTCTCGGAGAATTTAATTACTTTATGGCTTTAAACCTAATAGTGAAAAAATATTTTATGCTGTAAAAAAGGCCGCCAACTATCAACCCCGATAGAAAAGAAAAAAAAACTTCATAAATTTTCAGATGAGAAGCTTATCAATTCGGCTTGTGAATGTAAGGTAATTTAGTTAGATAAATACAAAAAATACACTACTTTTGAACAACTTGCTCCAATAATTTTCCGAAACAGGAAACGTAACTGTGAGGTTTTTATAATCTCAATACAAACTTAAATTTCCTTCAACAGTTTAAATCTCTGTTTAGTTTTTAGTATATCATGCGCTGTTTTTGTTATTTGTAAAAAAATATCACACTTTTTTTCCCTAACATTTTGATTTCTTCTGGATAAATAGCCAGAATTGTTATCCAAATAATTATACAAGTTTTTAATTTCCCCCAAATATTTAATTTAATCATACATACACAAACGTCAAGCACAAAATACATTCCCGATAGAAATTTCAGAAAATTTGTACGTATACATGCTGGGAAAATCCTTTTTGTTTGAATTTGTTGAATTCAAATTTGCCCATTGGTAGATAAAATTGAATTTTTTTTATTAAATTTAATACGATCGCACGCATTGGAGAATATTATTGTTTTCCTTTAATTTTATATTAAAATAACACTTAAAAATTAAGCGAGGAAACCTACTTAACGGTGCTGAAAAAAATGTTTCTGTTGCATGATTCCATGGTGCTCTGGATCCAAAAGTATTTCCTGGTACCTGTTCCTACCAGTCTTCAAACTAAAGCCAAAATCTCGAAAACAATTTTTATTTATTTATGCTCTTCACGACTTGCATCAAGTCTCGAATAGATGTTAAGATAATTTGACATAAATTAATATGTTTTTTTTTAAAGTTTTCTTTTTTTCCCCTTACAATTCAATTACTTACAAGGGCAATAAAAATGTTATTTTTAACATTCTCTCCGAACTTTTTTTCCTCGTACTTCGAAACACTCAGCTATTTAGAAAGGAAAAGGAGCGCCACATCGTTCTTTTTCAACGCTCCATCGCCAGCACCGATCAAGATACTCCGAATCTGAAAAACAGCGAAAGGCACCCGTAATGATTCTGCGGGCATTAGTGTCCCATTCATGCTTGAAGAATAACGGATCCTCTCTCTCTACTGCCTTATTTACTTTCAAATCACTTTTTCTCCCGTCTTATCTGTCCAAGTTCTCTTCATTGTTCGGTTTCGACCATTGCAGTATAATAGTTTCAACCTAGTTTTTTTTCCAAAGGGCATTCGCATTTAGCGCATCTCTCATTAATAAATATGGAAATTATACTGTTTTCAAGCTCATCGCCAGAT
>BMAV01020483.1:0-82490 GCA_019973955.1 Trichonephila inaurata madagascariensis | reverse complement strand
AACACATTTTTTTTGATCAGTATTGAGATTACTATAGTTATTTACATAGTTAGAATTCCAGAATGTTCTGGATCTATAGGATTTATTATTATATAAAGGAGTCTTACCCTCCGTATGGTATGAAAAATGATTCAATTCATACCTAGTGCCTTCTTTGTTCAAATCATTCTTAAACATATTAGAATGATGATTACAATAGAGATCCATATTGCGAAATATGCAAATTATACACTAGTGTATATCTCAAAACAGTCGAATAATAAGAAAATTGTCTACTAAAACGAAGTAAACATAAAAGTGGAGAAGAACTCGTACCTATCACAAAGGATAAAAAACAGGACAAATTCCAAAACAACTTCCAAAAACTACTTACAAATTATGGTCACTGTTTGACGATACCACACATACCATAATAGTGTGACACCGAGCATAAATAGGCTAAAAAGTTGATCTAATTGCCAGGCGCTAAAATAAAGTTAAGATTACTGTTATCAAAAATTGTATAATTGAACTAGAAAACTAGTGTATTCATAAAGTACAAATAAACATGTTGAAAAATACATATAAAAAAAAAGCAAAAAAGAAAAAGAAGATCCGAATAAATATGTAAAAATAGAAAAAACTTGAATAAAATGAAGAACACACACATATACAAAAAACCTAGCAATATAATAGTTACAAAAAACAAAGATGTAATAATTAAAGACAAAGTAAAAAAATTAAAATAATAAGAAAAAAGTAAAATAAAATAAAATAAGATAACCAAATATTATAACAAAACTTATTACAAAATATACTGGTTATAAGCAAAAAGGTTGTAAATACAATGTCAAAAACATTTTTTGTAAGTCATTTATAAATAGTTATTTTTATACATAAATAGGCGCAAATGCAGCCGTATTAATGAAAAAAGATATTGCAATAAATAATGATCATTCCAAAATTCAAAATTTTTTTATATTAAAAACATTAAAAAAAAAAAAAACATGAAATTCGAAACTTTTTCTTCAGAGGTCTACCAAAAATCCAATTTTTGTGTGATGTTTTCAATTGATTATAGTTCATTTGGTGCATTAAAGTTTATGTAGATTAAAACGCCGTAAGTTTTTTTTTTATTTCAGATAGCCAATCAGCCGGAATTGTGAAGAAAGTGAGCGTCCATTTTTTTGAGATGGGTGTGTTCAGAGCGCTAAAACTCACGCTCTTGGATATTTTTGGCTGAAATTTATATACATACTCTTAAGATACATATAAATAAATGATAAAAAACGTGAAGTTCTATCATTTTACTGGTCGTCAAAAAAAAATTTCCTAAAAATGCTTAAAAAACAGGCCGTCACATGGGAGAACGCCCTTAAATGAAATATATTATGGATACTTTCACAAGTATATGATTTTCCATATTTAAATTTGTGAGTCTAAAATTTAATTTCCACCCCGCTAAGACCTACTAGTTACGTAATTTGGCAAATTAAGATCATATTCCATATTAAAATTCAGATAAGAGAAAAAAATTTTGGAATTAAAAATTATTTCCTCAAAACAAGGGGAATTATTTGTTAAAATTGGGATTATTTAATTTATCGATCTATAATTGTCACTTTTTATTGATTGTGCTATGTATATTGGATAGATATACATACAATAAACACACGAGATTTTAATTTCCGAATTTACTCTTATATTTTTAGAAGTTTGCTTAAAATTCCTCTTGTAACTCATCTATTGCTGCTTTGTTTATATGAGATAACTAAAATGTGGTTGGAAAAACTCTTACTTCATTGCATCTTGTTTGCTGCTCAAGAGATACACTGAGAAAAACCTACTAAGTGGATTATTAGTGCACGTAATCTGTACCTAAGTAATTAAAATTTAAGTGCAAAATCTCTTATATAGAAATTCTAATTTAAAATTAGAATCCTTTTTTATGGAAGATTTAAAATTTTAGAAGCAGCTTTAATTTACGAGGGATGTCCCGAAAGTTAGTTTCGTTTTTTTTAAAGGTAAGATGGTACATCACAGGTGAAACAAACAATCACCATAAGAAATTTTATTCGATGCGGGTTAACTAATTGATGGAGAGTCATCATCGGAAGAATGACACATGCGCAGAAAGCCAAAGGAGAGAGAGAGGAGCATCAGAAAGATGTGTTCGAGCAATTTTATGAAGACCCAGAACACCCTACAAAGGTTCTGGGGACCCTTAGGGATCCACTGAGTACAGTTTAAAAATCACTGGTTTACTTAATACATGTGCCAATTAAATGGCTTTTTGCAGTATTGAGTTTGAGATTTATTTCAATAGGTATATATTTTATGCATTATTTCATCACATTTCTAAGAAGTTGTGACGGGCTCACGCGTTTTTTCTGACCTCTGGGTTCTTTGGGGGCCAAGATTAATGACAACTTTTTTAAAACAAACCCCCCAAAGAAAGGGAAAAAAAAAATAAAGTAAGATGCTTTTAAAAACAGAAGTTTCAGTAAGTCTTGGCAATTTGGGGAATGTTATGTGTGAAAGTGATACAAGCGAAATTGCAGCCAATTTGAATTACCTTAAAGGGGAAAACCATTAGGTCAAGGTGCATACCTTGCACCCCCCCAAACCCCCTTTCAAAAGATTGAAACAAAAAATTGGATTGGAAAAGATTGATTATTTGATATTGGACGAATATTATTAAAGTGAGATTAGGCGGATTAAGTATTGATAGTGGTCCAAGTTACCAATTCGGTTTAACTTTTTTGTGTGTTTGTTCTAGTAGATTCCCCAGATATAATATTATCAAAATTGTTAGATATTTAAAGTATCATTCTTAAAAAAGTCATATTAAAAATTTTAAAAAATTAAATTTCCCTTTTTTGAAACCCTACACCTCTAGCTAAAATAATCAAAAAAAACGTCACCTTGGGGGCGTTTCAAAAAATTTTCCCAAAATATTTAGTTTAAATATTTTACTGTAACGGTATTATTAAGAGCTTATTTATTAAAACTGTATTTTGTCTCAATTTAGTTATTATGCCTGCAGTGTTTCGCAGACTCCTTATAACACAACAACTGATGATTACATGCGATGCAAAGCTGTTTCTCAACTGTGTGGTTGGATATTCTTGATAATTGTAGTGACAACTGGAGGACTAGGTAAGAAAGAGTAAAAATATCGCTCGAAAATTATGAAAACGCTACAATAACACATAAAAATCAAAGCACCGCTTGAAGGAACTGTCCCTTTGCTGAAAAATGTAGATGGAAAAACATGCACAGGAATCAATAAATTACAGAAAAATTGGATTATTTATTACTGAATTTAATTGTAACAAAGTGAGGAGGGCAATATGAAGTTGTGAAGTCGTCGAAGTTCCACAAAATTCGTTGTTTCCCAGATCACGCGAACCAGGGGAAAATGTCTTCAACATTTAATGCATCCGACAATGTTCGGAACCGTGATTTTGCAAAAGCGTACAAACGAATATTTTTTTTAAATATTTACAGTCACTTGAAATTAAGAATATTATTAAAATAAAAAAATTATTTAAATGTAATATTTTGGCAAAAAATGAACTTAGAATTACCATTTTTCAAAACATTCTCCTTTTTTGAAAAAATGCTTCTATAATAATAATATTTTGCTTATATAGCTAAGACTTCTCCAGAAGGCCTGAACTACGACTTTTGAAAAATTCCCATTATTTTCAGAGTTACTACCAATTGAAATAATTTTTTATCAGTGTTTTTCTGTTCAAATTTCTCCTCTCTAGTGTATTAAACTATGGATAAATCCACTTCTATATTATATAATTCAAAAATCCTAGTTCAAGTTCTGTACATAGGCCTGAGCTACATATAGGCAAAATGTTATTATTACAGAAGCATTTTCCATAAAAGAAGAATATTTGGATAGTAAATAATTTTATGCTCATTTTTTGCACAAATGCTACATTTAAATAATTTTTGTGTAATAATATACCTAAAACAATTTCATACATGTATTCTAATCTAAGTTACTCTAAATATTAAAAATATTCTTTTTGTCCCATTTAAAAAAATCACGGTAAACTATTTTAAAAAAAAAAAATTTTAAATTTAAAATTAAAAAAAATTTTAAATTATATATATATATATATATATATTTTAAAATATATATATATTTATATATATATATATATATATAATTTAGTTCTGTAAAAATTTTTTTAAAATAACAAAAAAATTTCCCAACCGAAATTTTCCCAAAAAGGTCAGATGCTTAAGGGGGTTTTTATTGGCGTGGTGTCTAGGGGTTTTGGGTGTATTAGTTAATTTTAAAATAAAATAGACAACATAGTTTAAAAAAAGAAATTGGTTGAAAACTAAATAATTTATTAAAAAATTATAGGGGAAATACATGGGGAATATTTTAAAGAATAGGGGAAAATTAGATCACATTACTTTAAGGGAAGGATTTGAGTTAAATAGAACTCATTATGGTGCTATTAAGACTTACCGCATGGCGCGGGCGAATGGCGCTAATGCACGAAATACGACGTTTCCCTGATGGGTGTTAGTGGGCCTCTCCCGAAAAAGGTTGATGTCGGCGTTTTAAAATGGACGCTAGATGGCGTTGATGTGGAATACTGTTTTGATTAGAATTGCCGACCTCTGGACAGGGATATGATCTAACCTTTTACAAATGGGATATCCTACATACATATAATTTAGTTCGGTAAAAACTTTTTTTAAAATAACAAAGCAAACTTTAATAAATAATTGGGGATTATGACCAAGCGCTTACTTGGTTCTAGACGGACGTCACACCAGCCGCTCGCTTCAAGGGATCATATTGCATCTGGTAATTTTTACAATTCAAATCAAAAAAAAGGGTTAACTATAATTTCATTGGCATGAATTTACATCGTCAATGCAAAATGAAATGGAGTTTTAACAGTCAATAAGAAGTTGGTCCTCTTCCAGTGTGGTTGCCAGCTATCACCGACTTGGTGTGGACTGATCAAGTTCCTGGATGGTGTCCTGTCTTGATTACTCATCACATTATCTCCAACTAGGATAACTAGCGCTATACCACAATTCTTTAACGGCATCAGGATATATAATTTTTGAAAAAGTGTCCAGCAAATTTTTATTACACTATTTTTCATTCAATTGATTTGTTTTATGATATTTTATAAAAAAAATGCAGGATCATTGCGCACCACCTAAGCCAAAGACAAAATGGCTGAAATGATAAAAAGAGATTAAAGAACAGAAAAATCAGTTCAGTTTTAATAGTTCGAGGAATATAAATACACACACATTCATGTTCCAGTAAAAATGCCAAAGAGAGGCTCATACAAAATATAAGTTACATCACATACGCACATGTTGAGTTGTGTCCCTTGGGTGTGTATACGCGACCAACCATCAAGCTTAGAATGACAATAATATTTTAATGTACTTTTTGCTTAAGGTATCCGACTACGTTCGGAACCGTGATTTCAAAAAAGCGCATAAATGAATAATTTTCATGATATTTAGTGTCACTTAGATTAGAATACATGTATAAAATTGTTTTAAGGGCATTTTGACAAAAATTTTTATTTAAATACAATATTTTAGCAAAAAATTAACTTAGAATAACCTTTTTTCAAAATGTTCTCCTTTTATAAAAAATGCTTCTAAAATAATAATATTTGGCTTATATAAAGTAAAGACTTCTCCAGAGAGTTTGAAATAATTTTTTTTTTTTTTTTGAAAAATTCACATTATTTTCAGAGTTATTACCAATTGAAATAATTATCAGCGTTTTTTTCTTAAAATTTCTCCCTCTGTTGTCGTAAAACATGGATAAACCCACTTCTAAGTTATATACTTAAAAAAAATTTCAGTTGAGCCCTCTGTACAGAGGTCCCGGGGCTATAGACAGGCAAAAAAATTATTATAATAGAAGTATTTTTCACAGAAGGAATATTTTTGAAAATGGAGTCATTTATGTTCATTTTTTTCAAAATATTGTACTTAAATAATGTTTTTGTAATACTATTCTTAAAACAATTTTATATACATTTTCTACTCTAAGTGACACTAAATATCATAAATATTATCCATTTATACGCTTTTGCAAAATCACGATTCCGAACGTAGTCGGATACCTTAAGATTTTTTGGCCGAGACTTTAAATTATATCCGTCGTTTGTAACTCTAATGTGGCTTCAACTGGAGACTTTAATTAAAAAATGAGATCAAAACAACTTGCATAATGCTTAAGGATATAACCCAGATGACTTTTTATCAGCGACAAAAATGTTCCAATACCAATGTTAAATTCGGGTTTTTCTCTATTTGTTTAAGTTATACGAATGAGATTCTTCGAGATTTACGCACGCGACCATTGAAAAAGTGTACCGTGAATGCAAAATTTCCAGTAAAACCTACGAGTCATTAAGGTAGTAAAGAGCGTTGAAGGATACAATATTTTTTGGAGAAAAAACAATTGTTACATATCTTGAAGCTTCCTTCCGTTTCTTAGAAAATCATTTCTTACTTTTGAATTCTTTTGTTATGTTGTTTTACCTCCATTTCATAAGACTTTGTATTCACAGTATTCAAACGAAAGACCGATAGTCCTAATCTTGCTCTTAGCGATTACTATCTTTTCCCTAAGCTGAGAAAAAAGATGATTTTGCAAAGAAAAGATGGAAAGTTTCTCGGTGATAAACATTTTGTAAGAAATGAAAAGTTGATGAATGCAGTATTCACATGATTTAATGAACTGAATGTAGAAGAAGAGTATAACATGAGAATACTGAAACTCGTGAGCAAATACGGCAAATATAATTAAATGTAGGAAATGTAATAAAGAGAAATATGATGGAAGCTCTTCAAAGTATGTAACAGAATTATTTTTTCCGATAAATATTGCGTTTTTCATTTTTTATCTAAACGTTCTTTATTTTCTGGATAACTTTTCTACAATTTAAACTAGTATTAAACTAAAAAAAAGCATTAGAAGAATATGAGATTGTCATGTTGGCATTCAAGGATCTTTTTCATAGAAAAGGCATGGGATGTTCCAGATCTAACTTTGGAATTCAACGTTGTGTTGATTCTTCAACCAACAGAATCCAATTTATGTAATGCAATCTATATTATATGAGCTTTAAGAATAAGGTCAACTCGAGGTTTCTTGGTAATTAGGCGGTAAAGGACTCTACGTGACGCTCGGACACGACAAAGCCAATATTGGATATTTGATTATTGGAAGAAAGTTGTGTAAAGATACGGGCTTTAAGACACTAGAAATGTTACGGCCACTATCCAAAGTTTCGTCAATGTGAACAAGAGGTGACTGAAACATTTACCCTCTGGCACCCCATACCATCACTCCTCCAGTTGATGTTCCAGTATGAAAATGTCGGATGAACGCTGGCAATGTGTGTTCTCCACGATGCCTTCAATCTTGGATGCGACCATCATAAGGTAGTAAACAGAACCGAAATTCGTCTGAAAATATGACATTACACCATTACTGCGTAAAGGTTCATCATTTCTCACACCACAGAAGGCGTTCTTGTCTGTGATGTAGCGTCAAAAGTAGCCGAAGCCCCTATCACTAAGAAGATAATCCATGCTGCTACAAACGTCGTCTAACTGTTCGTGTAGTCACTTAGTTTCTTGCAAACGATCCCATTTCTTGACTCATGACGCAGCTGTACGACCCATTGAGGTCACGCGAGTATCTTGTCTAATTTCTCGACTGTTAGAGATAGCGGGCTCTTGAGATCCGGTACGGTGTTCCGTATTACCATCCGCAACTCATTGATTGCATATTCTGCAGACAATCATAGAATCTCGACAGATGCGAACAAAAATACTGTAATTAGGAAAAATTGCAATCTCTGTAGGTTACAGTTTAATTTGTATCAAAATCAGATACGTTCTGGTAAACATTTATCGTTCTTACGCAAGGCATAACAGTAAATTTTCACCAGTCTGTGATGTTCAAATACAATTTATGTATAAAAAATACCTGCTGTACAATTTCTTCATTTATACACGTTGTAGGAATGACTACTGGCTCTTCCATTGCATTAACTAATTATAAATACCGGCGCCTGCTTTGACTAATCAATTCCACTTACATATCGCAGCATCTTCCTGTCGTATAAAATTCATGTGTGCAACGTATCACTTTCTAGGTGTAGGAATTTTAATGGCCAGTAGTATACATACACTCAAGGTGATTCGCTACCAGATCGACAAACTTGCAGGGTGTCTAGGAGGTATAGAGATGACTCAGAAATGCAGGGTCACAATTGCCGTAGTTACGAGGTATGACGCAAAGAAGTAGAGAAAAACAACAGAAACAACAACACGTTAATGGGAAAGATAACACTTTATTGAAAGGTTGTACTACAACAGGTACTCGAAACTACGACCAGAAGTCGTCTGGCTGGTCTGACAACAGCACTGCATGGAATTCTTTTCATTCTGGAAGATTCCAGGCATATTACGTATTCTCTCAGCATCTGTAGATATTCGAGCGATGAGGTCTTCAACTGAAGGAACAGGCATCTCGTACTGCCAACTCTTCAAGTGACCTCAGTGGAAAAAGTTCATGCATGATAAGTCCGGTGATCTGGGAGGCCAATGAACCGGGCCACCCGACCTATCCACCACTGTTCAAAGATTACTTTGAGATGTTTTTCGCGGACTTGAATTCCGTTTTGGGGAGGAGCCCCCATCATACAGGTAACACATGGAGCAGTTTAACGACGGAGGAACATGTGTTATGTCATGAAGTTCCAGCAGGACTTGTTGCAAGAAGATCAGATTTTCCTTACTGTCCAAAGGATTGGGCAGAAGGTACGATCCAATGAGGTAGTCTCCAAGAATGTCGATCCAAACATTGACCGAGAAATGCTGTTGAGCTACACGTGATTGCGTACGATGAGGGTTCACCAAAGCCCACACATGGACGTTATGCTGATTAATGTGTTGCTGTTTCTGTTCTTTTTCTCTTCTTCTTTGCCCCATAGCTTGCAACTATGGCATTTACGACCATACATTCCTATGTGATTCCGAGTTGTCTGTGTACCCCTTACACACCCTGCAGGTTTGTCGGTCTGGTAGCGATTCATACTGTATAAATATATAACAATGAAGGAATCAGAAATTGGATACAATTATGTGGTTTTATGGAAATACTTTTTAAATACCCTGATGTTTCACAAGTAGATTTTAGCCCATTTTGTTTATTTAAGACTTGCTTTAGAAAACCAACTTTTGCTTATATGAGAAAGATTGTGGAAGCCGCTCAAAGGCGTAACAAGTATATTGTCTAAAAAACTTTTTATTGTACCATGCTTTTATAACGGACTAAAAAGCATAATTTTTGTTTTCGTCTTTTTCGTTTTCTTCATCTTTCTCTCCTCCTTTTCGTTTTTTCCCCACATTTTCACGCATTGGCACCCACTTCTGAGCCATGGTCCAAATTTCAAGTTTCTAGCTCATCGGGAAGCTAGTTTAAAATCAATTACAAAATTCCACCCTGAAAAACAAGAAAGCGAGTTAATAAAAACATGGCGAAATAGATTTGAACACATATAGAAAAAGTTTGCTTTCTGAAAAATAACCGATCCAGAGCCACAAAAAAATAGAACCAAATCTATCCAATAAAAGTAAAGTGCAAAAAAAGGTAGTTAAGTATAGAAAAGTGATTTTCATGAAATACACATAACTGGATTTACATATTGTTGAAAATTGCTTTTATTAATTATCGATTCTTATACAATAAATCTGTCGGCTATATAATTGAGTCCAGAGCAAAATCAATTCATTTCCTCCGTAGATTATTTACATTCTATACTGCTCTTTGCAAAAAATACAACACCATGAAAGAATCATCAGAATTAAATGAACTTTGCAGCAAATATCAATTATAGGATGTTATGTAAAATAGTAAAGTTTCAGAGCCACCGCACGTGTTATACAGAATTGTTAAATAAATTTATACATTTCTTTTAATATAACTTCTATAATATTCACTTTTAATATAGTTACAATAAAGTAAATTTTTAGAATTAATATTGTCTCTCTTTCATTTGTTTGTTAATTTTTCAGTTATATGCTGTGTGCGGTGCCTTGACAGCAAGACTTACTTAGAAGCTCACTATGCTGATGTACATAAATTTGAAGAAATTACCTTACTAGAGGAAAAAATGAAAGTAATAATTAACTTTTTCATTTGTCATTTCTATGTTCTTAGTTTCAAATGAATTTTCACCAGCTACCAGGCACAATAAAGTCACTAATTCTTTAGTGGCTAAATATTTATTTTTCCAATTACAGCCACTCACACACACACAACACAAAGCAACATAAAAATACTAACTACGATACATTTAATTTTGGTTTGTTAACACCATTTTGTTTCTATGCTCGCCAACGTAATCGTTATCCCGCTCATTCCGCTATGTTGTCTCTCTCCTTCTCTGTCTGATTTCGATAGCCGCGCCACCTATAAAGTTTTTAAATGCCAGGTGAATCTTACAGTAATCAATATTCGTTTCACAAGGAGAGTGCAAGGTCTTGGGGTCACGGATTTAGTTTGAATCCGTTAGTTTCTGTGTTCATTTTTTATCAAAATATTGTACTTAAGGTACCCGACTACGTTCGGAACAGTGATTTTGCAAAAGCGTGTAAATGGATAATATTTATGATATTTAGTGACACTTAGATTAGAAAATGTATATAAAATTGTTTTAAGAATAGTATTACAATAAAACATTATTAAGTACAATATTTTGACAAAAAATGAACATAGAATGACCCATTTTCAAAAGATTCTCCTTTTGTGAAAAATACTTCTATTGTATTAATATTTTGCCTGTATTCAGCTCTGACCTCTGTACAGAGGCTCAACTAGAATTTTTGAAATGCATAACTTGTAAGTCGGTTTATCCATGTTTTACGAAAACAGAAGGGAGAAATTTTAAGAAAATACGCCGATAATTATTTCAAATGGTTGTAATTCTGAAAATAATTTGAATTTTTCAAACATCATAGTTGAGCCTCTGTATAGATGTCTGAGCTATATACAGGCAAAATATTAATACAATAGAAGCATTCTTTACAAAAGGAGAACATTTGGAAAAAAGGTTATTCTAAGTTAATTTTTTGCCAAAATATTGTATTTAAATAATTTTTTTTGTCATAATGTCCTTATAAAACAATTGTATACATGCATTCTAATCTAAGTGACACTAAATATCATGAAAAGTATACATTTATGCGCTTGTTTAAAGTCTTGGTTCCGAACGTAGTCGGATACCTTAAATAATTTTTTATTGTAATAATATTTTTAAAACAATTTTATATAAGTTTTCTAATCTAAAGGACACTAAATATCATAAATATTATCCATTTATACGCTTTTGCAAAATCACGGTTCCGAACGTAGTCGGATACCTTAAGCTTTTATGAAATACATTTTAAGATGATTTTTGTAATAATTTTCGAACATTTACTTTTCGGAAAAATCATGTTTTATGAACAAGTAGGCTATGCTTTTAGGTTAAGGCAAGGAAAAAATTGATTGATTGTTTAGTAGAGTCACGAGGGATACTGGGGGTGGACCTCATTACTATAAACCCCGGTTAAGTGAAGAGGATGCCATATATGTCGGTTACATATTTTGATGCATAAACACATTTTAAGAAAAAGGAAATACACTAATTAGTAGGGAGAAAGAACTTCGATTTCTAATTTTATTTTGAAAGACCAACATAGTCAAATAAAAAGCTGTAACCACCCTTTGTTTAGACTCCTTCTATGTTAACAGCAGAAAGACATTCACACCTTCTAGCGCAGCGATACTCAACCTGCGGCCAGCCAAGCCTTTTTAAGTATCCCGGTCATGGCCCATTGCTCTGAGAAATTCACTTATTTAAGAACATTGTAGAAAAAGTTTGGTGGGAAATTCTTTGTCAAGAAATCAAATGTATCAATTTTGCTTTTTGTTGTCTTTTTCTCTTTGGAACAGTTACGGTTTGTGATAACAGATAACAGTGGAATGAACAGTGGGTGGAATTAATTTTTAACTATATTTCATATCTTGCAAGCGAAAAATATTCGAAGAAAATAGATCGTTTCAAGACGATTGTGAAGTTGACTATTTTGTAGTGAAACACAAACATGGATCAGTAATTGTTTGATTTGTCACAAAAGTGCTGTATTAAAAAAATACCAATATAACAGGAATCATGAAATGACACTTTTCCTTGAATATCTATCAAGAGGTGGTAGATATTCTTTTTCATGAATAATGAATAATCCTTGTGACAGCAACAAAGTGTTTTGACAGTAGTAATATCATAGTGGTAACAAAGACATCCCATGAAGTTTGTTGTATTATTGGTAATCATATAAAACCGTTTACTGATGCATAAATTGTGACGGGTGTTTCTTAAATGCTTCTAATTTAGTGTTAGTAACAAAAATAAAAAATATAAAAAATAACAATTAAAAAAAGCAAGACAGAGAAGTTATAATATTATGATCAATTTTCCACATTTTAAATTTCCTATGTTATCTTGATCTTAAAGCGTTTTTCCTCAGGTTGCGACCCGCGTGAAATAACTAACATATGTATGCGGCCCGCATGAAATGGCTGACATATGTATGCGATCCAGCAGAAAAAAAGGTTGAATGCCCCTGCTCTAGCGGGTAGAACAATATCCAGTGATGGCCAAGCTTCGTACTGTAAGGACGTTCGAGCACGTGCTCTGATTCTTTTAATTCTGATCTAAATGTTAATCCTTCTTGTTATGTATGTACATGTTTGTTTTATTTAATAAATGTGTTTTAATTAACTAGTGGACTTAGTTATGATCCCCTTTCCCGCGTGTTCCTTTATTATGCATTAGTCACCCTTTATAGAGGTAAGTAACCACGCCTTAAAATTTGTTTAACCCTGCAACTTGAGCCTTAAGTTTAAGAGTTTACTAATGTGTTATTCAGGCTATATTACTTCGTACGAATATATACTACTAGAATTAAAGTGCCCTCTCTTTTTCAGAATGGCTGTACGTTATAATTTCCATTTTGTTGATACTTCAACCGCTTAATGCCAAAATTTTCAAATTAATTTTTGTGTATTAGTAAGATTTTTGGAAAGCAGTGAACAATTTTATTCCCATTTTTCATAAGAGTCCTTCAATATTATTTAACAGGCAGTAAGGCTCATTGCTGACAGTTATTCATAGAATCGGGACGACTCAGAACTCATGGCCACGAAGCCCACCGTACTAACCAAAGGGTTATATATACAGTGACCGGTCACTAAATGTATTTTGGAAGGGAAGGTATTTTGATCTTTATCCAGATCAAAATGAATTATTGATGTTGTTATAGTTGCATTGATGAGGCAGTCTTTTGTTAGACGGTGATCCAATTTATTGTACATTCAAACACAAATAAACATTTGTATGACACTTAATGGCACAAAAAAACATACGCGCGAACTACATGACGAAGACAAGCAGCGGAGTAAATTTTCCAGAATCTCGGTTTTTGTACGAAGCGTCAACCGGAAGTTCCAAAACTCATATGACTTCGGTGGACGGACCTTGTAATTGGTGGAAATGCATCGTACGAGGATGTCTTATGTAATTTTACTTTCAAAATGAAGAGCTGCTAATTTTTAAGAGAAAAGGTAATAATTATCCTGTTATGTGGGTAATTATTAGTAATTTATTTATGCGAAAATGCTGGAGGTTCAGGACCATTACAAATTAAAAAGCTTTTAGATGCAATTATAAAGTGAATAATTAGATATATATTTATATTTATATATATAAATAGATTCATTATATTCTAGTAAATATACAGGGTTATTCATAACTCCCTCCAAGGTTTCGTAGTTATACAGTAAAGAAGCTAGGACAAATACAGCAAAAAAGAACATTTGAAAAACAGAAATAATTCAAATTTTATTTACATACCTTATAGATGTTCTATGTGTGCACAACATACAGTTACAAGGCATATATCAATGTCCAGTTCCCGCCCCACTCGATTCAGCATGGTACTATCAACGTTATTGGCAGTCCGTGTTATCATTTTCTATGTTATCCAAAACTTCATCTTTTATATGAGACCAACTTTTCGTACCCCTTCTGCCACATGATGAAGCAGAACTGCATGAAAGCATGCCACATACTGTCAATAACGTTGATAGTACCATGTTGGGTTGAGTGCGGAGGGAACTGAACAATCGGATTGATGTATGCCATGTAACCAAGGTTAC
Source organism: Trichonephila inaurata madagascariensis (assembly GCA_019973955.1). Taxonomy (NCBI): domain Eukaryota; kingdom Metazoa; phylum Arthropoda; class Arachnida; order Araneae; family Nephilidae; genus Trichonephila; species Trichonephila inaurata. The sequence continues at coordinate 68,212 of BMAV01020483.1, read as the reverse complement.
ACACATAGAATATCTGTAAAGTATGTAAATAAAGCTTGGACTGTTTCTGTATGCTTTCAAATGTTGTTGTTGTTTTTTTTTTTGCTGTATTAGTTTTAGTTTTTTTTTTACTGTAGCGATTCGAAACCATGGAGGGAATTATGAATAACCCTGTGTTGTTTCCTTTCACGTAAATTAACTAATTTACTATTCGTTTTTCTGCAGGAAATAGCAAGGTCAGAGATCGAAAAGAACCTCACCACTTTATTCAAGAATAATAACGTCCCTAAGAAAGTTACTTGGGATAAAATTGCAGCAGTAAATTCTGAAGATGAAGATAAAACGTACTACACTCCTTTACACAAATGGGGAACTGAAAATAAAAGTGAGGATAGAAAACCTGACGAACAAGTAGCGCAAAATCCAGTTTAAAGTGAACTTCTCCAAATCGGAGTTCCAATCCTCAAAAGGAAAAAATAGTCCCTATTGAGGAAGTGATAGTAATGTGATACGTATTTTTTTCATCCATTAATCCGAACAATGTGGTTTTTGGTAAGGAGATAATTTGGTTGCTGGTATGATATGAGGTGTGACACAAAAAAAAAAACCGAGTCTGGTCTATTAAATCATTGTACTAACAGAAACAGTTCTCCATGACAGTTTTACCTTCAAATTAGTTCTCTTCAATATTAACACAATTCTGCATTCGGTACTGCCATTGCTGGTAAAAGTTCTGGAATGAGGTTTTTGGAAGGCCCTTCAGGAGATTCTCCGTTTTTGCCTGAACCTCTTTAGCTAAGGAAAGATGGGTTCCTTTTAAGCAAAATTTAACTGTAGGAAATAAAAAAAAATGTCGTATGGGGCCAAATGAGGTTAATACGAAGGATGCCCAGTCAAGTAATGTTTTTGCTGGTCAGAAACTGCTTGACAGATAGGGTCGTATGAGCGGGATGTATTGTCTTGGTGCAACGGCCATTCATCACTCCCCAATTCTAGCCTTTTTCTTTTTCCTATTTTAGCACCCAATGGATAAACTGGCACTGGTTCATACTACTTTTACTGAAAATTGATTTCTCAAACATACTTTAAGAAAATATTTTATTTCACAGTAATCCTCCAATGATGTATTATGTTTCCCATTCATGGTTTAAATATTAGAAAAGAAACTATGTCACATACAAATTGTGGGTTACAATTTATAGTTGAATTTCAAAATTAAGCATTCCTCTACAATTCTTTGTGGTAACCCTACACTATAAAATTACTTTAGGAAGTAAATATGTTAAAAATGAGGAATAGTCATAGTTTTCTTTTTTCCTTGATTTATATATACATATATGTTAGGTTCCAAGCCTGCTTGGAAATAATTGCCGTCATTTTCTTTAATAGTTCAAAGTTTATTACAGCATGGTAAAAACTTTTCCAATATGGCTGCCACTTGGTGCCTAACTTATTGACAGGCCAAGGAGATACCAGCTCACGCTATTCAATTATTACAGGTTGAATAGGATTGCAAGTGCCTGTTTCGATTGAAACTTAAACTCCTGTCATGGGTTACATTGGTTCAGCTAAGCCCATTGCTGCGTTCACATATACTGAAGTTTAACTCGATTATTCTCTCTCCTAAACTGGCACGTTCTGTCACTAAATAATCGCACTCTAAATTTCTAAGCGTTAGTAACGAGTTCGCTTTATTTTTATTTGCTATTCAAGTAAAAAATTTAATTAAACTCTCCAGGCCTGACAATATATATGTTATTTTCGTTTATTACTCTTTCCCAGACCATATATCACTAGCTCAATCGTTTCAAATATTGCAAATAACTGTACTGCATTAATAATTAAAACATTAACGCGACTCTAGATTCTAAACAAGCTTATTCTCACCTCTTGAATGGCGGACATGAGGTCTATGTGCAGAGTGCTGTTTTTAAAACTGACACTATTCACAGCCGTCTAGAACTCGATCTAACAACCGCAATGGCACCGAACTTGGTATGGAGACTAATGATGACATCGGAATTAAATTCCGTACTAAAAAAATAACTCCAAAAAATCACCGATAGGGGTATTTATAGCGCTGTTGTGTAGCTTTATCAAAACCAGAATCAGCATAAAACACGTGAATGAAACCAAAATCCAAATTAATGTAGTCATATGCGACAGCCACACTAGTAATTTGGGCTATAAAAATATGTCGCCAGCTCAAGTAAATATGTCACTCACAGTACCAGAGCACGCATTAATGGTAAAGCTGTATATTATCCAGTGGCATAACGTACACCCCCGTAGGGGACCCAGGGGGATCCAGAACTCTAGGGACCCAAAACCTATGTTACGTTATAGTTTTGCATTCCTTTTTATGACCGTGTAAGGGCCTCACACCTTACTTTTCAGGGGGCCCTAATATTCTTCGCTACGCCACTGTGATATTATGTTAATCATCCACAACTTCTCGTGAGATTAGAATCTGACAGAAGGTAGTACAAGTGGGGTGGCTTTATTATTTAGTATTTTGAAAGGGATGAGATTAAGAAAACAATTCGCCTAGGCAGAGGATGTAAATCTGTGTCAGAAGAGGTCATAATAGATGTTGCAACTGTAATCGTCAACATATCGCAGAGAGCCATTGTTGGTTAACGTATCACAGACAGTGTAGTGTGAAATGTTGCGTATGGTAATAGGAAATGCACGGTGTATCTCTGAGAACAGCGGTCTTGTTGAATGTAGACGGATTCCTCCCCGGGGAGTTGAATGTGAGGATAAAGCTTAACATTCCACTGTTATTTTGTACCAGTAATTTTTTTTTCTTTTTTGAAACACTTTTTGTATTGTACAGTGTCATAATTATTTTTATCGGCAGTGGCGTAACGTACACCCCCTCATCACGAGAGGGCCCAAAGCCTATGTTATGTTATGGTCTTGCGATCCTTTGTAAGATCCAACTGGGGTCCAAAACCCAACTTTGAAGGGGACTAGTACTCTCCTTTACGCACTGCCTACCGGTGATTCTGTGAATTAATTTTTTTGTATCATTGAATCCACTTTTTATGCCATTATTTATCTCCGTACCAAGTTTAGTGTCATTTCTTTTGTAAGATCGAGCAACAAGTGTGATTCTGAACAGTGTCAGTTTTTTAAAATAGCACTCTGCATTTAGGGATTAAATACAATACAATACGTTAAAGCGAAAACGCTTAAGACGAAATAATACAATGGTCCCGACCAACTACTATGTGTTTCCATGCATTTTTCTTCTCTTAACATGAAAAGATTGCCCGTCTAGGAATGAAACAAGTACGGAAAACATCGGCCACTTTATAAAATGTTTGAGAAAAAGTTTCTGTATTATTGTATTGTCCTAATGTGTATAAGCGATAAAATTCGTTGCAATAGATGATGATAATATGTATACAGCCCCAATTATGGAAGAAAAGACATTTTGGAGTTTGTTCAAAGCTCAAAAATTATCATTGATGCAGGTTCCGACGACGAAAATGAAATGAATAATGCAGGTTCTGACGACGAAAATGAAATGAATAATGCAGCTCCTGTCCTCTTGTCATCCGAAATGAGAAACATGATGAAAAGTATGCGCTGCTATTTAGAAGCACATTCGAATGATGAAATGAATAACAAAATGGACGCCATAGAACAATTTAATGCTAAAACAAACAATGCAAAGAAAAATATAGATTTTTTTCCAAAAACTTAATAAGATTTTGTTTTTCAAAAACTTGTGAAAATTTTGTATTAAATTTCATTAAATTCCTGAAAAGGTTTTGTTTCATTGATTTCTTAAAAGACATACATATATACATATCTTTGTAAATAAAATGTACTCTAATAAACTTAATTTTGTTAAATATATGTTGTTGTTTTCTTTCTTTGTTTGTTTTTTGCAATATCTTTTAACACGAAAAAATATTTCAGTCCCCTCACCCACCCCTCTTAAACGATTTTCGCTATAATATTTGTATACATCTGCCTAAAACTTCCTGTGTGTGTGGGTTTATGTTATTTAAGTGATGCTAATAAATGTCAGTATATTCAGAAATAATCTGCCTGGAAGAATTATAATGATGCTCTATGTAAGTTGCATATTTCTGGGGAACAGCAATTCGTATATTATAATCAAATGCAAACAGTCTATTTCTGTGAAAACCTCAACGAAGAAGATACATAATTAGTGTGTAACTCTCTTACACGTGCAAACTCAGAATGTTATACACTGTGTCATAAATAGAGGCCGAATTCCTCATTGAGAGTACAGAAAAAACGACAAAGAACTGTAGCTGTATGATCCACAGTTTACGAGAAAGACAGGGTAAATGATGATGTATGAATGATAATACATGATAGTTCCTGATGAGGCTCTGGCACATTTCTGTGCTTCTGTACGTGATTGGCAAGATATGGCATAGCTGACAAGTGGGTCTAGTTGGTTCTATAGCCTCTACGATCCCCAGATCTCATACCGTTGGATTTGTTTTCCTTTGGGGCAATCTCAAGGCATTGGTGTGTTGAGACGTAGTGACTGCGCAAACGGACTGAATTGCTCGTCAGCATTCTGCATGTACCTTTATGGACACTGCGCTGCTGCGACGTGTGCCCTCTGCACTCATCCATTCCACGGCGAGCTCAAGTCTGCCTCAATATGCACGGCGGATACTTTTATTTCAAAGTGTCCGCAATTGCAATTGAGATTCATTGAAGCTAAGCATAATTTATATAAGATTATCTTTAGTTAATTCGTATTACAAACAGAGATTTAAAATAACGAAGAACAGAATTAAACCAAATATTATGAATAAAAAGTAAGATTACCCTTAAATGAAAGGTTAACTTCGTATGCTGCTATCAGTCTGTTAATATAAAGGCCCCACCGCCATCATATTGCCAGACACATTCTTTAACCATCGCAATTATTCATTTTAATCAGTTACTTTGTGATGGCTGTATCCGCGTCCTTCTGACTAACAAGTCCTCTTGGGAAATCTTGCGACGGGGCTTTATCGCGCCTTCTCACTAATCCTCTTGGGGAATCTTTGGGGTCAGAATGGCATTATTTCAATCCAACCCTCTCAAGAAGAAACCGCGATATGCAGATTAGTGAAAAGATATATAAGGGAGCTTTAGCATTCGCAAATTAGTTGGATAGTAGCCGAATAGGAGTCTGATAGAAGTCATATAGTAGTTAAATAGAAGTCTGATAGTCGCGGGATAGAAGCCGGATAGTAGAATAGAAGTCGGATAGTAATAGAATAATAGTGGAAGAATAGAATACCAGAAAAGATAGAAAGCCGAAGGCTGCTCGCCATGAGAAATTGGTAAGAGATTAATTATAGAACGGACTTTAGCTTATTAAGGAATCTACAATAGATAAAGATTCTGAGGTTAATTTCTCATAAAGATAGTGAGTAGGATTTCAGGTGCTATTTTACTTAGAATTGATAATTACGTAGTATCACTCCTGATCATATTCCTCTAGTAAGACTTGTGTTACGTTGATTAATATATATTTAGACAATAATAAATTAGATTTATTATAGAGAATTTGAGTGATCAATCATTTATTCCTAAGAATGTAGGTCGCGCAGATAAAGAGATGATACCCCGAGCCGCAGGGTATCACAATCTTTGGTCCTTTAAAACTATTTTATTTGCAACGCATCCTCTGAAGAAGAGAACGTGATTATGTAAATTAGGTCACTATATATAGTCTAAGCTTTCAAGCTAAAGAGTGAAAGAGATATATATACAGATTGCTGGCGGATCAGTGATTAATCAAATTTATAGTGTAACGTAGATATTTGATAATTGTAATAATTAAAGTGACGCGGTTGGTCACTAGAGATTAAATAGATAGGAAGATAGTGTATTCGAACCTGAAGTAAGTGTATTTGTATTTACAGTCTTCTCATAGTTCACGTACCTCGTTTTTTATCTACGTCTTGCTTCAGTTTGGTGCATCTCTTAGTTTTAATTGGTTGAACTTGAGTTGTTAATTGTGTTACAAATAAATTATCAAATTTTGAACATGGCTAGTCTTTCTTCGCTCCCTCCCACGTCTCTAGGCGTTGGTTCGAGAACCTTACAACTTTTTACATCAGCAAATTTGTGTCTGCATTGAATCAACTATCATTTCCTTCACAGAATATGACGAAAGAAATGAAATTAAAAACCTTTTCACAGTGACATAACCCATTGTAAAAATTATAAAGTCTAATTATCCAGCTAGAATTATCGGCAATTCTTTTTAAGTGTAAATTTTAATCTCTCATTTATTATTGGCATTATTAGTATTACTTATGATATCAGAAAATTTTACTCATCAAAACTGGTATATTTGAAAAGTAGTACAAGTAATTTCGGAAGGACTCGTAATTGGATACCCTAAAAGTGTTCATAATAGGTGACAAAGTTTTTCTCGTATCTTTTTATTTGATAAAGACTACTTCTCAATGGACTGAATTCTCCATAATCTAAGTATTGTTTTTATATGAGTCTCCACATAATTCCGGAAATAATACTTTTCATTTTGATTAAAGTGCAACTTTTCACCTTGAATACAGGATGTCCCCGAATGCCGCGTACAAACTTGGAGTGGAGGTAGAGAACATAATTAATTCTTTGGCGACACGGTTTGCGTTATTTTTTTTCAGTACTACTGTTTATCAAAGCTTGATTCCATATAGGCCTTTTTTATCTGTTTTAAATAATTTGCTGATTCTGTTAATACTAATTTAATTTTTCTTCCGTTGGAGGTTACCTAATATATGCTATTTATGGTAGTATTTTGTGAAAGGCTTTATATTTGTTTCATGCTACCCGAAGAGCACAAAACTTTACTACTGCTATTATTTTTCTGTTATAATTTTTATTCAGATTTTCATGCATGCATTCTTATTTATCTTTTTAGCATGTTAATTTTCTCTTCTAGATTCACATATGTGTTTTTGTTTAATCTTTCTTTACCTTGCGTGAGGCTAAACTGCATTTCTTTTGAAATGATGCATGAGCACTCATTAAAAAATTATTTAAAATATATTGTACTTTCTATAATACTTTTTAAGGAGTACCTGTCATTCGCGTGAGCTAAAGTGCAGTAGTAAATGGACCGGAAAATAGTCTCCCGCAAAACTGTTGCAACTTTTGATCTATCTTTAACATCTTTTATACACTGAATTTACAGATGGATCATACTGTGGGACGTACTGAGGCGTCTAGCAGTGTCACAGCTTGTGAAAACACCATTTCTATTCATCCGACTGCCCGCCGTTTTAACAAATTTTCCTAGATATTGCGACACTCTTTCAGGATGTTGTCAACGGAACTACCAATAACTAATAAAGGTCAAGAATCACACAAAGTCGTGAATGCTTGAGTGTTAATAAAAGTGTTGGCTATCGTCTTTTACATGAGTTTTCTAAAAGTTTGTTACTGTCATTCTCTTTGAAACTTTGAATTTTATTGCTAATACCATTTTAAACTTGTGAACTACGAATAAATAGTGGCACTGGCGGCGCATTGTGGGTCGATGCTTAACAAAGGCATCTCAAAATGATTTTTACGTAGACATCTAATGTGTTAATATTACCAAAGACATAGGAGCGTTGTGAATTCAATATGCATTGGGGGAAATTAAAAGTTTTCAATTTAATAATAGCCTTACAATTTAGAAAAACAAAACAGAGAAAAAGTGATTTTTGTGTCAATGGTTTTACATCGTTTATAAACAATGCTCGTTTTTCTTTTTTTAGTGTAAGTGTTACACCTCTATTATAAGGTAGTTTCTTGTGATTTTATTTGGTATCTAGTAATTTGAGAAAAAAATCTTGCAGCTTCTTTTAAATGATTTTCATCACAAAGCCTTTTTCAAAAACACTTCAATATTCACACAGTATTATTAATCTTCGCGAAGTTTGCCCAAATTCTAAATTTTATTTTATGTTGTTGGTACTTATAACGTTGGTATGTTGTAAAAAGAGAAAACTACAGAAACTTTAATTATACAATATAATTCAACTAAATTTTTAGGTTCAATTCTGTTGAAAAGATATAATTTAATTAAAATTTTTAAGTTCAAATCCTTCAGACATTCAATTTCTTAAGAAAGAAAACTGTTTCAGTTTACAACAAAAACGAAAATTATAATTGAAACATCAACAATTTCAACACATTTTACAAATCAATGTGTTTGTACAGGCAAGTCGTAAGACTTTTTAAAGACCTGGGGCCAAAGATATCCTAAGATTTTCGGAGGCCCTGGGCCCCAATGCAAAAGTAGATCCTATTTGTGATCTAACCGTAAAAGCATGCCTTGTCAAATACTCGTACAAACGGTAATTTTGTGATAACCCCCTACCTGGGGAACCATCTCTTCATCTACTGGACCTAGATTTGTGGGAGGTAATGATTGATGTGACCCAAGCTAGCCATAATAAAACCATTTTATTATTAATTATAATAATCAAAGACAAGTCTTACTCTAGGGAGGAAATCAGAGGTGATATATCGTAACTCTAAATCCTATGTGAATAAGCGCCTGAAACCTTAACTTAAAGTAAAGTTATCCTATGAATTCCAACTTCCTTAATTTCTTTGACTCGCTAAAGCCCGTTCTGTAATTACGCTTCTAAGTTCAGATCCTTACCTTAAGCTCACGGCGTTCAGAAACTCAGCTTCCTTTACTCCTTCTCCCCTTTAGATTACTAAACCTCCGCTATATATCTACTAACTAATCTGCATATCAGGGATTCTTCTCGAGAGGATTAGCTGTGAAATAACTCAATTGATGGCCCCAAAGATTTCCCAAGAGGATTAGTTAAATGTCTCCGTAGAGCCCCGTCACAATTTGAAACAAATAAATGTGCACGAATCACAATCTTACCAACTGGCTTGACCGATGGCCGCATTTCGACTAAATGAGTTGAATGATTGTTTATGGTATTAAGCCTAGACCTAGACATGGACAATGGTCATCGCAATACAGTCTTGCCACTTTTATCAGTTAACAAGCAATTTGAAATTCCGTTTTTTGGAGAATATGCACGGGAATATATTTGACCATTAAAATGATTCGGATTTTATGATCTAATAAAGACTGAGTAGAGAACAAAACGAGTCCCCCACCGAGGCCCATGCCTTAAGACGTCCCTCTGTATGTAATATCTTTCTCTTTTCCTTCCTTCCTCAGTGGCACGACAGCTCAGGGTGGGTCATGGCCTTCTCAAGAAGCCTTTTCCAGGCCAACCTTCTTCCTGCTAGTGTTCTCCAATTCCTAGTTCTCAAAACTAGGAGATCCTTTTTTAGGCCATCAATTCATCTAAGATTTCGCCAGCCCTTTCTTCATGTGCCAATTGGTTGAGCATTGAAGACTTTTTCACAGTTGTGAGGTCTTCGTCCATTCTGATAACGTGACCTGCCCAATTAATTCGTTGTATTTGATGAAGTTAACAATATCAGATTCTACATATGATTGATAGAGCTCTAAATTTGATCTTCTCCATGTCGCACAGGTGCGGAGAACAGCACCAAACACTCTAAATATCTACCACCAACAGAAGCCCGACACAACAGTGTGGTCAGTTGGACTTCTATTTAACGAAGCCGCTAAATACCGAAAAAAAATTCGTTATATGGAAAATTCGTTACATAGAAGTTCATCTTGCAATATACTTTATAAACTACATACAACAAATATTAAATTCAGAAGAATTTTTATTAAGAAAAAGTAATTATTCACATTTTTTTGTAAATTAAAATCCTAATTTATTTTACGTGTCTTACCCATAAAAAGCTGCATGAAAAGAATTTATTTAATTAGAAATGAAAAAAAAAAAAAACTAATTTATTAAGAAAATAATTGAATTTTAAAATTAATGAATGAACATTTTCGAGCTAATAGAAACGAAGTTACCAGTGTAACTGATCAACACTACAAATGAACGAAGACTAGTTCAAGAACACGAGATACAACTCCCCAGAGGGTGAAAGGGGGATATCGAAGATGTTTCTAGTGAAGTGGACAATGGGGGCGGGTTAAAGATTACTTATTGGATAAAACGCCTAGAATTCTATTGCTCTCGGCGAGTTAGGCCTCTAATAAAACCAGTTCAAAATTTATGAACACCATAAAATGAGAGAATAACTTATGTCCAGGAATATTTCAAAAATAGGGAGAAAAAAATTGAATCTCAAGAGAAAATGTTTGTTATATAGAAAATACACTTCGCTATTGGGAAGGCATTTTACGAAGAAAATCGTGAAATGTTCTTGGTTCCAGGAAAAGTTCGCTGTATGGAAAAATTTGCAATACAGAGGTTCAACTGTAAAAATTTTTTAATTTAAACTCATGGTTTTATTAAAGAGTTACATATTTCTATCACAAATTATAAATCATGTACACAACAATTCTGGTGAATCAATATTTCCATAACTAGCTTTAAATATAAGATGATACAATTTGTTCAATTCCTTTTATAGTCATCTGTTAAGAAAATGAAGAGACCAACACCATTTACAAATACATAATTATTTAATTCCCAAAATAAAAAAAAAAATACAATAATCCATGAAAAAATTCATAGAAAATACCAAACACCTTTCATAATATTTCAACTATTCACAAAAACTAACATTAAATGGCTTTTCAAAATAAAAGCATAATTTATAGTTATTTTTTGTGATAATTATGAAAACTGTAATTTTTCAATCTTATTCATAGCAATATAAACACTAAACTAAATAAGCACGTATAAAAATTAATATTGCAACAGAAATATATTCATACACATTTTAAACAGGAGAAAAACCAACTGACAAATTATTAATAAAAAAGGTGTTTAGATGTTTTTAAAAATGTTTTTAGAATGAAATATAAATTTGTAATTTTTAGTAATAGCATATCTGAAAAAATATATTGTGAACCTACATTTTGTGACTAAATTATACACAAGACAATATAGTTATAAGTAGCAAAACAAGAAATTCAACAAAGTATTGGTATGTTTTTTCTTGAAGTTACACAAACCCAAAAATTTATATAATATCACAGAAAAAAATTACATACAAATTGATTACTTTCTTGTAAGCACGATAGAGTAAATTTAAATTTTTCTTTTAACAGGTGTTACTTTAAATTAAATTTCAACAGTGACATATAATGTTAGTTCATTTTCTCACTGTTACTTGCACCTAACAATCCCAAATAATAATGAAATTTTTTGCAATATATCTTAAGCTTAATACAACCATATCAAGCCATTGTAATATGTATATATATGGAAAATTTTTTTTTTTAAATTTAGGAAGGAAATTATTCACAAATCAAAGATTACAGCCATTTACTTTTATAATTCTCCAAATATAACCCTTTAAGCAACTAACAAAATTCTGGATTAATACTAATAGCAAATTTTTAAATAAAACTTATAATTCTAGTATGTATAAAGCAAATAAAGTTTATCTATACAAATCAATATATTCTGAAAGGGGGGAAATAGTACAAATACTGTATTAAAAATAATATGCAACAGTATTTATTTTTTAAAAAAGAGAGAGAGAAATGCTAATTTTATTTTAAACCAAAAGGGATTTATTGAATTCAAAGGGTCAAAATACAAGGTGAATCACAAGTCTTACCCTGAAGTATTTATTGTGCTCAAACTGTTATAATTAGACATGTTTTTTCGTTGATATATTGCAAGTATTATCATGAATTATTTTGTAAGACCATTTACTTCAGTAAATTTCAATGTGTGCCCCTTTGGTAGCTTGGAGAACGTCTAAGTGGAGGTATTCCGGTTCCTGCCAAGTGTAAAGTTCAATAGTTGCTACACTAACACTCGGCCCGCCACTTCTAGAAAAATCCTTAACACACCGCCATCTTGTTCAAAAATTTTACACCATCACTTTATTGATTTTGAACTAACAGGTTTGCTTCCATAACAATGCCGAACTTTACACTGAACAGTAATGGGTGATTTCTTTTGGTGAAACCAAAGCACACACAAGGCTTTCTCTTGAATCAACGCCATTTCGACAAAACATGCCTTTGTTACAAATGTTCGCCTTGAGTCACTCATGTATTCATGTCAAATACTGCCCAAAAAAACTGATATATCCAATGATACCAAATTTAAATTATTATATTAAATGATTATTTTGTAATGAATTTTTACAATCAGGGCAAGACTTCTGGTTCCCCCTACATATTAAACTAATTTACTGCAACAGGAATAAGAATCTATGAAAAATAAAGTCTCTATTTGCTCTGTATCCCAACAATTGAAAAGAAAAAAAAAAAGAATTTTTAATAAAAAAGGGATACCTGATTTTTTTAAATGATTAATTTAAATAATTCTTGTGCACCTCTTCTCCCCATATTTTTTACAATAAAAATACTCAGTATTAACAATAACAAATATTTAATCAGGAGTAATGAAGATGAGTTGAGAAACTTGCAGTCTTAAGCCAACAGTAGCTTCCTGAACGTAGACATCTCTTGGATGTGAACTAATTTTACAGAAAAAAAATCCCTTCATTGAGATCATTTCATGCATGTCAGATTATTAATAAGATTCATCAGAACAATAATGTAACAGATTGCAAGCTGCAGATAAATTTTAATAAACATTCATTATCAATCTTTCAAAAATGCTGCCTACACTTTTATGAGTGTTAAGATTCAACCTTATGGATAATATAGTCTTACTGTTAAACATACCAAAAACAGAGTTAACATTAAAATTGAATAACAGATACTGACAGGGTCCTTTTAAGGCAAGGGCCAACTGGGCCTTGCCCTCGGTGGGGGCCTTGTTTCATTCTTGACTTTGTCTTAATAAGATCATGATCTGGATAATTTTAATGGTCAAATATTATTCCCATACATATTCTCCAAAAATCAGGGAATTTAAAACTGCATGTCAACAGGCAAAAGTGGTAAGATTGTATTATGTGTCTATGCCTAATACTATAAATAATCATTCAACACATTTAGTTGAAATGCAACCATCGGTTGAATCTGTTTGTGTGAAGGTTTTTGAGATTATGAGTTGTGCACATTAATTTAGATTTAAATTAGTGTTTGAACGAGTATTTGACAATGCATAATGTGTTATATATACTGTCTACATTTAAAAATCTCAGGTAGGACTTTTGTATAGTGACCCAGGGCCTCAAAGAATCCTAAGATTTTTCTGGGCCCCGGGCCTTAAAGATGTCCCTGGCTATTTATTGATGCCAGACCTCATAAGTTTGAATGTCTTTGAAGTAACAAGGACCCCATTACCGAACCATGCCAACCAGAGGACTTTGAGCCTCATCAGATTTAATATGCATCAGCCCCCAAACACGGTGGGTCTTCAGTGGCCCTAGGACTTAAACTCATAACATGCCAACCATGAGTTTGTGAGCATATCCAGTAGGCTACCGAGGTCACGAAAGTACTGTTGCTGTCAACATGTTGATATGGTTTTCTAGTATTTAAACAATTTATTAGTCCATGCATTTAACAATTCAAAAATTCATTTATGAGAATCAAATATTTGGCACTTTTCAACCAAAACATAATTTTCACTTCTAGTTAACATTTAATGGCACATTATAAAATTTTAGACAAAATATATAGTTCATGTACATATTCAAATATAAAATTATTAAAATATTTTAAATATATACAATTACTGAGTTCAAAAATATTATAACAATACATATCTAACATGAATATAATTATTTCCATAAAACTTAATTTTTTTGTAATACATGTTTACAAACAACAAAAATAAAACTGATAGAATAACAAAACATATTGCAGAATATTGGCACATAATATAAATAAACACTTAACAATCAATTATATATAACCAACACAATTTCAAAAATGATAAAATTTCTTAAATATAAATTGAGTAAATCAAAATAACAAAAATTATCTTAGATACAGGTGGGTAATATTAAACTTTTCAACATTTTTATCAAAGTGTTGAGATTACTTTTCACAAGTACAAGATTGGGTGCACACCTGATTATCACCCAAAATATGAACTTGACTTCATGAAAAGATCTACCTTCTACTCTTCAAATTCATAATAAATGACAAATTCTGTGAGAATTTTTTTTAAAAAAATGAGATTCAAACTTCTTTTGTAATATAAAAAAATAATAAAATTTAAATAAAAAACACAAGTTTGGTATAACAATTTCATTTGTTATACCAAGTAACAATGTTAGAGGAAAAGTAAATTATTTTGAGCCTATCTTAACACAGATGACTAAAACAATTTTTATTTTAAAACCAATTAATTACTGTCTCAAAAGAAAAAATTATGTAATGACTTGTTTTCAGATATATTTCATGTAAAAATTTAAAATGACCGTGAAACCCCATTAATATACTTGTAATATCACTTCTAAACATCCTGAGATTTTATGAAATTCAGATTAATTCTTTTCTTGATGACATTATCTCTTGTTGCGATCAGATATTCATACTTTTTTTTAGTAATGAGATTACATATAACTGTACATTCAGCTATTTAGTATTAGTCCAATTTGAAGAGTTGTGATTTTGATAACAATTAAAGGCATTATGCAGTATGTATGTCAGAAATTTAGAAATAATGAGTGTTAGAAAGAAGGAGTGACCACACTACTTAAATCAATCTAAAGCTCGCATTTTCTGTTTTTCCCGCTGTTTAATCTCAGAAATCACATTTTTTTCTATGTTTTTCTTCTCAATGCCATTTTGGAAACTACATTGATACTTATGTATTATTCCAACTTATTGGCAATATTACATGAAATGAAGCACCAAGTTGCCAATTCACAGTGCATTTATCAATTTGGCGAGAAAACACTTGGCGCAAGAAGCGGCCGATTCGACAAATCAACCAAAATACTGTTTCCTTTGATGCCAAAAAAAGGATTCAACTAGGCCTTTATCACAGTATGGCAATTACAGAAAAACTATTACAAAAATTTTGCACTTAATTTCAGCAATGTATTCAAAAGCCAAATGCTTAATGAGTTCAAATGAAAAAAATTAACAAACAATAACTTATTCATTTCATTGAAAAATACAGAACATTGATTAAACCAAATTTTAGAGCACAAACATGTGCTTCTACAAGAATGTCTCCAAAATATAACTTCATATAATTATTTGTGTTATTTACAAAAATAGACATAATTTTATCTTCTGCATTCAGTTGGAGAATGTGAGCATTACTTTCTTTTCAAAGTTTCATTCACTAAAGCTTGGCTCGTATGAATATTCAGCCAAAATAAACAATCATCATCTATTATTCAAATGCAACACAAAAAAGTAGTAAATTAATACAATATATAGTATTTACATTAAATATTAACTTAACCAAATTCTAATTTATAAAATTTTGCATTTCTGTAATGAATCTTAAATGAACCATCCCTAAAAATTTAAAATATTTATGTTTTTTTTTCACTAGAATCAAAATAACTTCCTAGTAAAAAATACATTTTTATAAGCATAAAACATTAAATAAATTCTAAATATTGATATTCTTCAGTAAGAAAAAAGTTTGATACCATTCAATCTATCAAGTTTTCAACAATAAGATCAGAAAATTATAAAAATAAAAATGCAACATATAACTCAATCTAAAAAAACACATTAAAAAAATTTCAATTGTTTACAAAAATTTCAACGATTAATATAGATTTAATAACAAGATAATATACATAAATTTAACAAAATCCCAATTTCCAGGCAAAAAATATAACACACCACGAACACATTAAAAACTATTACTCGATTAACCCGAGATGAAAAAAATATTTTACAGCAACTTGATATTTCTTTTAGCACATTCAGCTAAAGTATTCTCATCCCAAACTGAAGCTTGCACCTCTCCTATATGTATTTTGTCTAAGAGATACATACATAGACGAGATTGCCCGATTCCCCCTCCAATTCGTAAAGGGTAATTCACCATTTGCCAAAGCTTTATGAAATGGTAAATCTAGTCGATCTAATGCTCCACGGACAGTCAACTGACTTACTAAGGTATCCTTAGTAACCCTGATCCCCATACTTGATAACTCAAATGCAGTATCAAGTCCTTCGTGGTGAACCAAAATATCACCATTCAAATCCCAATCATCATAATCAGGAGCTCGACCATCATGCTTTTCTCCCGATTTCAGAATCTTTCCAACCTGTGATACAAAAATGGCACCATGTTTTCTTGTATACACAGTCTCGCGTTCCTTTGGAGACAACTGAGGATGTTCATCCTCCATTTCTTGAGCACCTATAAAAACTATTTGGCTAGGAAGCTTTCGACTTAGTACAGGGAACTTTTCAGTAATGCATTGCTCAGTTTCCAGAAAACAATCATAAATATCCTTCACAACTGATTTTAAATAGGGGATGTTCCTATCTGCTTCCTTAATAACTTTCTCCCAATCCCATTGATCAACATAATAAGAATGCAATGGTCCTAAATCTTCATCTCTACGAATAGCATTCATATTAGCATACAATCCACTGTATATTTCAAATCCATACGTTTTCAAAGCTAATCTTTTCCATTTCGCTAACGAATGGACAACAGATGCTGAGACTCCAGATTTTAAATCAAACATAACTGGTCTTTCACAGCCATTTAAATCGTCATTTAATCCAGAATTTGTTTCAACAAAGAGTGGTGGAGATATACGAGTTAAATTTAATTTATTGCATAAGGCATCTTCGAATTTGACTTTAATAATCTTGATTGCTTTCTGCGTTTCAAATACAGAGAGCTTACTGTTGTAAGCCATTTTAATTAGCTCGTAAAAATATTTTAAATTAATTATCGGAATGAAATGTAACTGATAAAATATAAGATTGACTGATTACAAAAATAACAAATTTGTACAGTTAAAAAGCAACTGAACACTATACACACAGTCTGTTGACCAAAATAACAATTAGCCCACGAGTTAGCGGTTTTTGACACGTTAACTTTCCCTCTAAAATTAGAACGAATGAAGCGCTATCCAGTGCCGGGAACCAAGTAACTTAAGGCTCAAAAACAGAACATGTATAGAATTTTTTTTATCTCGCTTGTTTTTATATAAAACCCTAACGTTACGTTATTAGCTATTGTGGAAAATATAGAACAGTAAAAATTATCTTATTTATATGTTTTAAAAGTCATTTTTCGAAAAAAATTGAAAACTGCAGAGAATAATGTGGATCCTTCACAAGAATCTAACAAATGCTTAGAATTTCACCAAAGCAACAGAAAAGAGAATATTTTGTTTACCCAAAGGAATCTTTTTTTTTTACAGTACGTATTTAAATGAGAAAAGAGAAATGCATTTTACGTCTTCTTTGCGTTCCTTCCCCTTTCATAATCCTTTTCTTTTATGTAGACAGGTGCTGCCATCTAGACACGTACATTATTATTATATTTTTTAATGAATTTATTTGCAAAACTCTTCATGCTCCACATTGCATAACATGAGGCTTACAGACGTAAGTGGTAACATCATTATAAAATTTAAAACAATACTGAAAATACATTTAAGAGACAAATATAAAATAAGAGGAAGGGAGGAAATACCCAAATATGAAAAAAGGGAGGTACCTATATCACATAAAAAATCTATATTGAAAACAAATTTTCTTAAAACATTAAGGCTTTCAATACAATTGACCAATAAAGGAACACAGGTGGCCAGGAAATACAAAAACGCTTCAACTCCTTTTTAAAATTTTCACTTTTACAAAAATATAGGTTACAATCTACCAAGACATGTTCCGCGGTTTCAGCATCCAGACCACACGAACAAATATCATAACCAATTATAAATTAAACCTAGATAAATAGCTCTTAAAATTTCTATGTCCTGTTAGAATCTGGGATAACATAATCAGTAACAAATTTCTTAAATTTTAGCCGTTGATAAATGGTCGGAAAAATCATTTTAGGCCTCAAAGCTTTAGGTGAGGTCAGGAATTCGGAGTTCCTGGTGGAAACAGTTTTTTCCCAAGCTAAATGCTTCCAGTGAGACAGTGGCACAACATGGAAAGGTTCATATCTTGGCAAGTTTCCTATTTGGCCAACTGGTCCGCTATATCAGTGCCGAGATTTCCACTATGGCCCCGAACATAAAAAAAGTGGATGTCACAGTCTTCAAGTTTGTACAGAAGAGGCTGAGCATCCTCAACAATTTTTTCTGTAGAATTTACATTGCTCAAAGAATGAACACGTACATTATTAAGAAAATAATTTAAATAAAAAAAAATTACAGATTCAGCCATCCTAGAAGTCACCGACTTCAGTGAATTACAAGCATTCATTACAAAACAGCAAACCCTAATTAATTGCATCCCCTATTAAACTAGATATCACTGAAAAATTCATAATCAATTAACGCAAGTAAATCTTGAACCGTCATTTTTCATCGGACAGCCACATTTGAATGATACTCGCCCTGTTTGGTGATCTTGGCGTATTTTGAACTGGTTAAAACCTCGAATAATGAAGAGTTCCCCTTAAAAATATAATTGATGAGATATTTAAGACCAGAATGCTCTCACTTAATATTCACATGTTAAAAGTTAACAAGATTAATTCATCGATTTTGGAGTGGTATGATTTGTTAATTTATTGCAATTATTGTAATTAATTCCCATTATTTTTGCTAACTCGCGTATATTTAGAAATAAATTAAATAGTTTACGTGCAATTTGATTCTGAATGTTGACTTCCGTATCAAAATTTTTTAAAAATATTTATATCATCTAGAGTGGCAACGTAGAGATATCAATTCTGCCACTCTCCGCTCTTTCTCTTTCTCTTTTCGGCAACTTTAGAATCTGGATCATGGCTAGTGTAGGGTTCTCAAATACATCTTTATAATCTTTAATTATGCCTTATAAAAATTTCAATTTCTTCTCTTAGAAACTGCATTTATAAACTGAATATTCAAAATAATTTGTTATTTTTTTTGCAGACGCTGTACACATACCCTAACAGTTTCCGTGCTCAGAAGGCATTGATTGCAGCTCAATATAGTGGCACTGCTGTCAATGTACCGGAAGATTTTGTTTTAGGGGAAACAAACAAAACACAAGAGTTTTTGAAAAAATTTCCAAATGGCAAGGTAGAGAACAGCATTAACTTTTATATATAATAGTAATTGTATCGTAAGATATAGTAAACTTAAAATTTTGTATTTATTTACCTAATTAATTTGTTTTTGTGGATATGAAGATGATTTGATCACGTAAATTATTTTATGCGTATTGATTAATTCAATCTCGTAATATTAAAGTGAATTTCTAAATTTACCTTTATATTTTGAAAAAGCATATCGAATAGACCCCCTAACTAGTGTAATGTATACTTCTAGATTGCAGTCACTTGAAGATGTTGGTATATTATTTTTATATGTTTAAAACTGAATATGGAATTGATGGCTGTTGATACTTTCGAACTAAAAATGAAGTACTTAATATTAAAAAAAAAAACTTAAGTCCATTAATTTTTTTTTTGAGGTAAGTGTACAAATTTTATTTTGAGATGTTGTTAAAAATTGATTGTTTGCTTTTTATTTCATTATTCACTTTCTCTCAAAAGATACAAAAATTTTCAATTTGCAGATGTTTGAAATCATTTATATAATTTTGCTTGCATAGTATCATTAATAATTTGCGGTACTCTTTACATTGTAGCTCTTGATTATGAATTGTATTCCCTAATATTGTAACATTAGCGATGCTATAACATATTAAATTTTAACGATTTTCAAGTATGAATATAAACAAGTTGCAAAAGAAAATTGGTGTATTTGCAAAGTTTTAAAAATTGTCAATTTATATACATTTTTGTGCTAAGTGGTAATTTTATTTGAACTTTTTTTTTAATTTCATAAATGAAATTAATGTTTATTTTCACACATAATTAGTCTATTTTAATATTTTGCAAAAGAATTTTCCTCTGCATAACTAAATATATGGAATGATGAATAAGTATTGACAAAAATTAAAAGGAGTAATAACATGTTATTGAAATAAAAATTCAGAGCTAGTTGAGTTTTTAAACTTTTCCAGTAAGTTTCTAAATCTTTTATGTTTTCATCAAGAAAAAACATGGTTATAAAAAAATTTTTGTACTCCAAAAGTTCACACTAAGAGGAAGTTATCTCATCTTAGGCCACGATATTAAGAGTGTTAATGGTCACTAACTTATAGCCGAAGTGTTACAGGTTCGAGTCCTGGTGCCACTGATGAATGTTAAATTTGTCAAGGCAGAATGTCTTCCCGTTGGAGTGTTAAGAAAGAGGGTGCCAGTTCAGGTGTTATTCTCATCACTTGACTGAGTTTCAGAATTATGAGGTTTGTTCCCAAAAGCCCTCATGTTGCTTTATAGCAGTCCTAGCCAATTTTTTTATTGCCGCTTGGACCAGTCAATGTTTGATAACTGTACTGCAGCCTGTTAAGGATGGGCATTGATTATTTTTATTATAGATTGTTTTTATTTAATAATTTTAATTGTATTTAAATATGCCTTCAGAATGGACTAAATTCATGTGAGTAATCAAGATAACTGGAACTTTTTTTGGGCCCAAACGTTCATAAATTAATGCGACGTCATAATTATATCATTATAATCACATGTTTCCGGTCAATTAGTTTGTGCTTCACTGTAGCCAACTTTTGCTTTTTGCAGGAACTTTCTTTTAGAAAGTACTTATGTTTCAATGATATAATAGTGTACATAGTTGAACAAAATGCACTTAATTTAAAAGTATTCGTATAATGTAAGTATTTTTTTTAAAACTGTTTGAAGAATTTTAACACATGAACTTATTACTTAAACATCAAATTTTAAATGTTATCTAAACTTTACAAGTTGAACAACTAGTATGTTAGTTTTTAATCAATGGGAAACACGTGATTGCCATTATCATGTGACCATCATGAATTTAGTCCATAAAATACAGTTACACCAAATACCGTAAAATCCTGCATATAGCGCGCACCTATACTTTGAAGCTGCAATTTTTAATTTAAAGGTATATTTGCCATATAATGCACAACCTCTTTTATATATAAAAAAAACCTGAAATAAAAATGTAGAAGGCTCTTATGTTTTGAAGTCATTTATTTGAGGCATTATCCCTAGATTTTTAGTATATTTCTAGAACTGCAACCCTTTAAGTTTTTAAGGAACATCATTTCTTTCAAATAAACAGTATATCATTATTGTTAGAAGCTTATTTTTTTTTATTCTAGTCTCTTTTAAATTTTAAAGCTCTCATTTTCATACCTGGTGTTGGGCACCGTAAATTTTGACATATTTTTGTGTTAAAAAATTATATCCGGTTTTTTCGTTAAATATAAAGTGATTTAGCATTAAATAAAAAAAAGGGGTTTTCCCCAGGGGGAAATTGCTTTAACTCAAGAAATACACCATAGCAAATAAATTAAATAATTTTGTTCCCCGGGGGCCCCATATCAGATCAGCAATCTGGTTTGGAACCAGCTTTGGAAGTAAAGTAACTATCCCCCCTTTTTGTCCAATTTTTAAGTTGAGAAAAAATTATAAGTATGAATTTCTTCCTAATCCTCTGCAAAGCTTAATAATTCCCACATATTTAATCTAATAAATTTTTATATATATGACTTAACTGCCACAGATAATTTCTGGAAAAGACAAGTGATTCTTAAATACTAATTAATAATATTGCTTTAAAATTGAGTTTTTTAAAATTTTATTCAGAGTTGTATTGAACATAAATTAAGCCTTAACAATAAATAAAACACATTATATGATAAATATAAATAGGTATGAGCACATGGAAAGAAAAAAAAATATATTTGTTTATTTGTATGTACAGGAAAAAATTTACTTAACAGCTATGTGGATGTATGACAAATTCGGTAATTATTCAAATGCAGTTAACACCAAGAAGTATAACTTGAATTTATAAAACTGTATAGTGAATTCTAAGCATTAGAAATACTTCAAATGTCTAAATAGCTGAAATTGAATTGGTTATCTTATTAAGAAGAGGACACCATTAATTTCTTAGGAGAGAGAGGGTACCCAGAATTCAATTAAAATTGTTTAAAAAATTCTTTATATTGCAAAGTTTATTAACAAATAAGAAATACAAGACCTGTTCTATAAGTTTTAAGGAAACAAATAGTTTTTGAATGTGATGGTTGAGAGTTGTATATATAAAAAAAATGGATGTTGATCTATATATGTAAAAATTAGGGAGGTTCAGCTTTAGTCAAGTATAAGGTAGACATAAAAGGAAAAAAATGCAGTTGTGAGATTTTGGGAATCTTTAAGAAAAACTATTCAAAATTGATTAAGAATATTTTGAAAATGCCATTTGATTTTGTCACTTGAAACCCGCTTATTTTGCTGAATAATTTACAATATGAAAATGTGAACTTGATTAAATCTTACTAATAATCTAAGTGTATGTTAGTATGATAAAGGTCTTTAAATGAAAATCCTCTATGCTGAAGCACAACTTGATTTACAGTGCAGATTGTGCGAGAATAGAAGGTAAAACAAATCAACGAACATCTTTTGTTAACAGCTGTGTAAAAATAGCTGTTATCATTAAACATTGTTGAACAAATATTTTGAAATTTGCCATCCTGTTCCATAATTTCTTAACTAGTTATGATGTACCCATAATATATTTGCTGACCCAGTAGTCATGTTGCTATTTATTAATATTGTACATAAAAGGAAAAAAAATGCAGTTGTGAGATTTTGGGAATCTTTAAGAAAAACTATTCAAAATTGATTAAGAGTATTTTGAAAATGCCATTTGATTTTGTCACTTGAAACCCGCTTATTTTGCTGAATAATTTCTTACAATATGAAAATGTGAACTTGATTAAATCTTACTAATAATCTAAGTATATGTTAGTATGATAAAGGTCTTTAAATGAAAATCCTCTATGCTGAAGCACAACTTGATTTACAGTGCAGATTGTGCGAGAATAGAAGGTAAAACAAATCAACGAACATCTTTTGTTAACAGCTGTGTAAAAATAGCTGTTATCATTAAATGTTGTTGAACAAATATTTTGAAATTTGCCATCCTGTTCCATAATTTCTTAACTAGTTATGATGTACCCATAATATATTTGCTGAGCCAGTATTCCTGTTGCTATTTATTTTATTTATATTGTGTTCACAAACTGTGAACTCAACAATATATTTTGTAAGATGGCAAGCATCATTTCTTTAAAATTTGACAGTTTTTTTGCCTAGAAAGCCCTGTGTCTAATGTTTATTTTGTTCTGTTTTCACTTTTGAATATCCATCTGAAAGGAGGGGAAATGCTGATTAAATTTCACTGTAAAAGAAATTTGTACATTTTTTCTAAACTGGATATTAGTTGGCAAGAAAATCTGTATGAGTTTTGTCAAAAAGACCATTTAGTTCTTTTTATACTGAATTCTGTCTTCTGAAAGTGTGTGTGTGGGGGATTGAATATTTTTCATAAAACGTTTCACAGGGGCTTAATGAATGGAGGATTTTTTTTCTTTTTTTTTATGTAGCCCAACTTCAGTTTTCTGAAAGTAGAAAATCTTGATTTACTGAATGTACCAGATTGGGAATTGTAGGAAATTAGGCAGGTATGAAAGCATTTTGCACAACTTTGTAAAAATTCTGTGTAAAAATTGTTGCATAGTTTAGACATACCCCCTAAAATGCCTAAAAATCTTACTGTTTTTTCTGAACAAAAATGCAAATAAAATTTATTCCAGATTGAGTTTTCAGCAAAATTTTATATTTAGTGCAAGTTCTATACAATCTTTTCCATTGTTGTCATACTACCATTTTTACAATTTAACTGATGCATTTGATTTCATTCTGCAAAACTTTTGCTTCTCTTGTAAATGCCTCAGGTTAGAAAGGAATGTAAAATTATCAACTTGGATTTTAACCAAGTATTATTGCTTGTGTGTATTTTGTGTTTCATGAAAAAAGCTAGCAACTTGTGTATATTTAAACTAAACTATTTAAATATGAATTGATTTTTAGAATGAAAGTGTAACTAAACAGAATGTGAGCAAAATTAAATTCTACCAACAATCTAAATCATGAAGTGTTAGAGTATGATAAAGATCTTTAAATGAAAATTATCCTCTATGCTGAAGTGCAGTTTGATTTACAATGCAGATTGTGCGATTATTGGTGGTAAAGCAAATCCACAAATCTCTTGATAACAGTTCTGTGTATATAGCTATTATCATGACATTTTGTGAACAAATAGTTTGAAATTTGCTATCTTGTGTCATAATTTTTTTAATAACTAGTCATGATGTACTAACCCGTGAGTGGTCGCACGGGGCACACAGTCACCCCAGGCTCGCAAAATTTTTAATTCTGGGAAAACAGCTACCTATGGCCTTGTCAGTATCCTCCTATATGGCAGTCTTATGGAACTAAACTGTATTTGTCACATATCTCCCTCATTTTTGGGAGTGACAAACGTTTTTTTATAATATTAAGGTACTCTTGCTTTGACTGAGATTCCCCGCATGACCACTTTTGTTCCAAAATATTTTCTATGAACAGGCTACTTTTTTCCCCTGTGAACAACTTAGTGGTTTGATTGCTGTGTTGTATGACTCATGATTTATAAATGTAAATGAATAGAATATATAAAGAAAAAAGAAATGTGTAACTGCATTCACAATCGGATTAGTTGAAACTAGTCAAGCAAGGGAAGTATCCGATGAAGTAATGGATATTAAACATAACAAAAGTAATGTTTGAGTTAAAAGGAAAGTTTTCAAATGTAACCTAAAAAAACTCCATGAAGATATGAAGCCTCAAGTGTGCCACAAGATACACTGTGCCTTGTCAAAAAGACACAAGCAAGAAAACAAGTACACTAATTGTTGATTGTCAAAGGACAATAAAAATACAATAACTTGAACAGAATGACAGTTTTGCCTGCAAATGTCATTCCTGTAATGTTGGTGAAAAGTGTTTGTGATTTTAAAGTAGCACACATTTTAAGTATTTTTGTTCAGTTTAATAATTTGAGAGTAAAATCAAATCAAAGTCCTTAAAAGCAGGGTAGTCTACTTTTAGTTAAATTATTCCCTGGTATTATGATTTTCATTATGTACAATAAATATAATTATAAATAAATTATAGTTTAAAAAAACTAAAAACATGCTTTTTTATAGTGAATCAATTAAAAGTAAAATAATTCTTAATAATAAATTGATTAACAAGAAAATTAATGTCATTGTGGTAAAAGCGTGGGGTGCTCTATTTTAATTGTTATAATTTCTTACTTCTATTCCGAAATGCTGAGTTAGTGTAAAAATGTAGTACAAAGCACCCCATGCTATTACCGGAATGACATTAATTTTCTCGTTAATCATTTTATTCTTATATCAAGAATAATTTTTTTACTTTTTAGTTCGATTCACTATAAAAGCGTGTTTTTTGGGTTTTTTTAAACTATATTTTATTTTTCATTTTTTAGTTCAATCTACAATAAAAGACTGTTTTTTTTAAAGTTTTTTTAATGCCGATTTGGAATTGTCATCCAAAAGGAAGAAAAAAATATTGAATGTTTTCCTGAAAAGTTTCTTTTTTTAAAGTTGAACTTATGTTTTCAGCAAGGATATGATTTGAATAACTTTTATGAAGAAAACCAACTTCATTTCATCTTTAAAGAATTATTGTGTGAAAGAAAAATGAAAAGAACTGAATATTTTTTAAAAAATTTAACATGGTTTTTACAATTAGGCATTTGTTTCTTTTTATTCATTATTAACTGGAAATTTAGAAAAGGAATATTTGTCATGTCCTTATTCAGATCAGTGTTTCATTGTATTTCTTTTAAACCTTTTTATTGTACTTTTTTCTCAAAGTTTGAGGAAAATTCATGTCAATTTTATTTCCATCTACAACATTAGTTCTATCTTTTTTCAAATGGCACGGCACCTTTGTTTCATGTTGACATGACTGCTTAACTTGAAAATCACCCCAACTTGTTGCATTTTTTAAAATCTTTGTCTAGGCACACAAATAGATTTTTTCCCCATCTATAAAATAAATATATTTTAAACTTAGATAAAAATTTTCTGAGAGGGGAAGCCTATATTCATTTATACAGAATAAAGTACAATTTTTTGATGGTTCTTTTTTTTTCAATTTCTTGTTATGCTGTAATCATGTATTTTGATTTATCTGTTTTAATTCCTTTTGTAAATTTTTTATTTATTTTGGAAATGTGTATATTTGAAGTTTTTTCTAATTGTAGTTGTGTTAAATTACTTTTAACAGTTGATTCCTAAACACATGTAAATAATATTTTTTTTATCTAGAGTATCCATTTGGTATTAAATAACTTTTAAAATAAAACCAGCAAACATAAGATTTTAATGCTTTAAGCAAAGATTGAATTTGGAAATTTTGTATAATATTGGGGAGAATACAAAAAAATAACTAATTTACTGATTGCATAGCAAAATTATTTTATGAAATACATTAATTGATATTGCATGTATGTGTATGATAATAATTACTACAAAAATTAAGTATCATGTATTTATAAAAAGAATATTAATTATATTTGTTGATTAACATAATCAAAAAATAAATAAACAATTGTAACAAATTAATTTTCGTGAAAAATCTCATCTGGGTGTAAGGTTGCCAAGAAGGAAAATGTCTGTGATGGGAAAAATCAGGTTACCACAATAAATGCTACTTTTAACAAGAAATTGGCGGTCAAGACTGCAATATCATAAGCCTTAATTTGGTTTTTTTAAAGGAGAGCTAAATGTTTAATTTGTATACCATATGAATACTTTGTTATTTAGATTGGTTGTTTGTGGATGTGATGATTTTTAGTACTTTTTAAATATAATTACTAATTAGTTAGGTCTGAAACAGTAAGGCAGAAAAAAAAATTTAAATCTATCAATATCAGAAGCATTATCTTGTACTTGTTTGAAAGCTAAGCCATGAAGTTTATCAAAAATCACTTGAACATCAAATAATTAAGATGTCTAAAATGAATTTTGAAGAAGCTGCTATGTGGTGCACACCATTATCATGTACTCCATTACCAGTTTACCAAATTTTGTTAATTTGAGTAATATTTACCTAAGTAATAACATATTTAGTGAATTTTTATGTTGAAGAAAATTGAAACAAAATCAAGTGGATGTTTTTCTTTTATGTTTTCTAAATTAAATAATTTTTTTTTAGGTTCCTGCTTTGGAGACTCCAGACAAACATTATTTATCTGAAAGTAATGCAATCGCCTATTATTGTAAGTTCACAATTTTTTCCCCATTGATTATGACTTTGTTGTTGAAATACTCTTTTTTTATATCTTAGCTTTTTATTTTCGTACTTGAAGTAAATAAATAAGCGATTATAGAATTTATATTGTATTCATGACAATTCTGAATATACTTTGTTCAGTTCATAATTGTATCTATTTTTTGTCGTAAATGCCATCCTCCGGCTGAGCACCTCTGCCAATGTTTTGATGTAACCCTCCGCTTAAGTTGTTGTAGTAGCTTCCATCTTGGAACAGCATGTGAATAGCACTGTCTCGTAATAAAACAAATTACAGTCCCAAAATTCGCATCGTTCTTGTAAAACTCAAACCAGCATTCGCTAACAAACATTTGTAAAACACCATACTTAAAGCACAGAATAGAGAAAAAATAAACTAAAAAAGCATGTCTTATATTCGAATAAATGCACTACATGTGTGGAGAAAAAATATTGTATTATTCAAATGTAAATTGGACCTTTTTCCAAATGCAATTGAAAATCGTACTTAGAACCGAAGGTGGGAAAAATTCGATGAATGGGGAAAATTGAATATGATATTGGATCGCTAGAGCAATAACAGATTCATATATGTATTTGAAAGTTTTTAATACTGGTTAAATAAACTTCTAGCTAGTTTCTCATTACAATTTTTAAAATAAATTTTGTTAAATAAACCCTTTTTCACAAAAACATAAATGAGAATTTAGGGTGTGGCTTAGATTCGAATAAGTACAGTATTTCTTTTTGTTTACATCCTGGAATTCCATAATCTCTTGTTTCTAAAATTGAAATTCTATGTTAAAATAAATATTGGCACTTATCACAATTTACTGATTATATTCAAGTGGCATATAAACTGAAAAAAGTTACATTACCAAGAAAGTTATTTTAAAACTTTTTATAATGTAGTCTAAAAAATTGTAGTAAATTCAAAATCTTTTAAAATAAAATAAATATAGCTTTTGACCTCAAAATAATATTTTGTGTTAACAATGTTTTTTAGAAGCTTATGTTGTATTTTATTCTACATTAGGTCGAAATTTACACATTGTTTTATTTAATTTTGTTAGGCTGAAATATTGTATTTATTCATTCTTTTTTGAATTTTATTTATTTGAATATAAATAGTACTTTTGTAATCAAGTTCGTTCTATTTCATTATTAAAAATATAGACAAAGTATCTTTTTGATTTGTTTTACCTGGGTTTTTGATCTGTTGTTTTAGTCCTGTATCTGGCGTATGTAAAAAAAATATTTTTATTATGAAATCAATGCGGCATTAATGAAAATGAATTTAAGAATATATTAGTAAAATCATATATTTTTTGGTCCTAATTTGATATGAGTGCTATGCACGAATTTATTGTTTGTTTGCCAAGATGGGCAATTACATTACAATATGGTTGGTTACCTTGGTATTATGATCTGGCAATGTAGTTGCCATGGGGATAACATATATTAGAGTTAATTTTTGTTTCTTTGCTATAGTAAACCTATTAGTTTCAGACTTTTAATTGGACTTCTATAAGAATTTAACCATTTTTGTTGCAATTATTCTTCAAGCTAGCTGCATCAGTTTTTTTGCTGTATTTTGTGCTATTTTAGAATAGGAATATTTCTAATATCATTGGTGAGTATCGGGATATTGTTTTGAAAGACTGAGGCTTGTGCTATTAATTATTGCTGCAAATGTGCTTTTTCACTTTATTTTACTTTGTAATAATTCATTTTTAAGCATTGTTTGATTAAATTCATTACAAGAACTTGCTGTTTTTGGAATATTGTAAGTTATCAGCAATTATCAATTGACATTCATTATTAATTTTAATGTTATTGTTTTACTTATGTAATATAAAAAATAGAATTATTATACATATAATTATATTTATAATTGTTTTGTTACATTCATTAATAAATATTACATATTATTTTATTTATAATTATTATGTTAGTTATTTTAAATTATATATATTACATTATATGAGTATTATATAGATTACTATTAAGTTATATGGTTATTATCATATATTATATCAGGGGTAGGCATTAAGTTGATCACGGTGGACCACCAAGACCTTTTGGTGTGATAAGTAAAAATAACTGAAATATTCAAGATTAACTGGCAGCATGTAGACTAATTTCCTCTACTAATTATGACAGCTCTAACTTTCGATAAAAATGTTTTACTTTTTTTAATGTATTTTGAATCGTTTCGCCACAAATTCATCATTTTGATAGTATTCTGTTTTTTGTGTTTTTCTTTAACAGTCTCTTAAGTGCATTTTAGTGTAGTTATGTAGGCAAGTATATATTCTGTATTTATTATTAAGTAAGAGTAAATATTATAGGCTTTTTTCTACTTCCTCATACCTATTCCACTAGGTGGACTGCAACACTTAAATTATGCTGATATTCATTATTGATTGATATTGGTTATTTTCAATGTGTATTCTCCTATATTCTTCATCTATCTCAAAACAGTTCTTTAAAATTATTTTAATGACGATTTGTTACTGGTAGGCCGCCATCTTGGATTTCAAATCACTGGACAACAAATGCTGCTTGGTGCACATGTGTAGCACTCCTATATCAAATTAGTTCCTATTTTTTAATTTCCTTTAAGCTAACACAGAATGCTTAAATTCTGCAGTTAAGGTAATTTATGTGAATTTAAAGAGCAGAAAACATGTTTTGTTCCTTGAATTTCAGTTTTGTAGTAAAACAGCAGTTTGTTAACTAGAACAGAATTAAAAAGTCAAAACTAATTTGCATTTGATTTTTATTAACCCTTTCAGGACTATGATCACATGTGATCACTTCGGGGAACACAGTATAATATGTGAGATAGCGTTTTTACCATTATGAGGCCTGTGATCACACTGGTGGGATCTGAATTTAGAATGTATGGAATTTAGAATGATTATAAATTATTAATATCTGCATATTGTATTACAATAAGGATTTTATATGAATTTTTAGGTGGAGTTAGGCTTAACAGGAAAAATTCCTTAGTCCTGAACTGGTCAAATTAAAGGGAGATTTGTAAATTTAAAATTGAGTAGATTGAATTCAAACCAGTAACTTGATAACCTTTTTGTTCATATTTCTTTTTCTGCAATTAGTTACCATTATTCAGAATTTTAGATTTAACTGTAAGAAAAAAGATAGCTCGTTAAAGTTTTTATTTTTATCCTGTTTGTTGTTGGCTTGATTATTGCAAAATGTAGTAAAATTCTTGCATTCTTGACATTGTACTGTAAATTTAGTATACCAGCAATTAGGGAGAGGTAAAAAAAAAAAAAAAATTGATTTTAAATTGTTAATTTAAGAGTGACGGTATATTTACAAAATTTAAAATGCATATTGTTGAACTTCTAATTGTTTCTATTCAATGCAGTGGGTAATGATGATCTCAATGGTAAAACAAAGCTTGAAAAAGCTCAAATTTTGATGTGGATCAACTTTGCTGAAAGTGAAATCCTGCCTCCTTCATGCACATGGACATTCCCTTGTTTAGGAATAATGCAATTCAATAAGCAAGTATGTTAGATAGTTTTTGTATTTTGATTTATTTTAAAATGATCATTTTTTTTGGTGAAATTTAATATTTATTAAGGAAAGATGTTACTTATAAGCTTTGTATGCTTAATTTCTTTTGTAGAATACTGATAAGGCTAAAGAAGACATAAAACGAGTTTTGAAAGTTTTAAACGATCATCTTCTAACAAGCACATACTTAGTTGGTGAGCGTATAACTCAAGCTGACATCAATGTGTGTTGTAATTTATTAACTTTGTACCAAATAGTAAGTTTCATTTTTGCTTTAGAAATTTTATTTACTCTGTAACTAAAATCATACAATAGAAAAAATCTCATTTGAATCAGTGTTATTATATATAGATTTTTTGTTGAATGTTTCTGGCTGCCTATTTCTGTCCTACCCCAGAAATATGTGGAGTCCTGGCATGTAATTTTTAATCACAATCAATTTAATTTTACATTTATTGTAATTGGCACCTCATTTTCTACAATTAAGAGTATTTTAATCCATGACATATTTAATAAGGATCACCTCTAGCTGCATGACTTTCTTTTTTAAATTAAACTTCTGTTAGAGGTCTTAACCAAAGAAAATCAATTATTGAATTAAACATTTATTTAAGCACACTAAAAGTAAATTTAGTAATATATTTTATATTTAGTGGAATTTTATATGTATATGAGGTAATAAATTTCCAAAAATAAAGAATTAGGTTTTTATTGTGCTCTCTTATGTTTTTGTGACTTGTATAATTTTAAGTCGCTTTTTATGATTTTAAATTATTTGAATACATTTTTCATAAATATTTTTAAATGTTGTTTTTGAAATTAATTTAGTTGGTTGAGATAAGGATGAAATTAGCTTTTCGAATAGAACCATCGAGATGTTAATTTTTAAGTCAGTCATAAAAATTTAAAACTCTTTTTCCCTTTAGGTTTTTTGGGAAAATCTTTTTGAACCCTTTTTTGGGTGTGTTAATGGGGGTTTTTAAAAAAATTTTTATTAACCAGCCTCAAAATTTAAAAATTTTATTAGGTGAAATAACTCTGTGTGAAAAAAAAGGCTCAAATTTATTTTGGGAAGTTAATATTTTTAATTTTGGTGTTTTAAAAATTTTATAAGGGAAATTTTTGGAATATTCAACAAAATAAAAATTGATTAATATGGATAACTGGGTACTTCCTCATTAGCATCACAGGAGACAAAATTGATAACATGCAAATCAAATCTTAATTTGTTTTCCCCCCATATAAAACAAGTTAGAATCTTTGTTGTTTTGATATCGTGGCACCAGTTTCGTTGCCATGATGCTAATAGGCAAATACTGATAATTGTTTTTGTTATATGAAATTGATATAAATATCAAAAGATTTTTTAACTTTTTTTTCTTGGTTTTTAATTTAAAGTTTGCTCTTTGGGGAAAAATTCATTTTAGATTTAAAATTTCCCCGTGGTCTCTTTTTGCTTTAAAAAATTTGCTGGGTTCAGAAGGAGCTTGGACAAGGAAAGGCACCTAAAGCAAAAGAAGCCTCTACACCCCAAAAACATAAGAAAAAAAAAAGGAAGAAAAAAAAACCCAAAAGGAAGGGAAATTCGTGAAGAACCCTGGGGTGGGAAAATGGAAATTTGCATTATCGAGCCCAAGTCAAAAGGGTCCTTTTTAAAATTTTAAAGAAAAAAATTTATTTACTGGGATTGGGGAATCCCCGGGGTTTTACTGATAAATGATATTGTAAATTTAGAGTAGTTTAAAATGTTTTTACAATTGTGCATTAGTTTTAATGTGTTATCTTTTTTGTGAATTCTAATTTACTGCTTCACAAAATTAGTCTTACAATTATTAACAGGTATATCTTTTTTTTGCATCAAATCCTTTGTATTCTGAGCCACATCCTGTTCATTGCCTACCTACAATTCAGCACCATTTTAATGAAAACATGTGCAGTCATATATTATGTATTGAAATTTTGTAATTACTTTAGACATAATGATATTTGTACAAGTTTGTTGAGAGACAGTACTTGTAAAATAGAAAGCAAAAAAATCACCATTTTATTTCTTATAATTTTGCACAGTATGATAAACTGAAGCATTTCCTAACATGCATTGTAGGCTGGTAAGTGCATGTTTCACACCTGGTTTTTTTCCTATCAGAACTAACAATACAGTCCCCTTTTCATCCTCCTGTATTTAGAATATGTAGTTAATTGTTCAGCTATTGCTCATTGAAGATATGGATAGACCTGGTTCTCAAAAATCAAAGCTCAGCTGATCTATAAGAGTTTTTGCAAACTTTTGATGTCATTACTGTCTGATTCCCCAATCCCTTTTAAGGTATTATACAAGAATTAACAACATGCACATTTCCATCAGAAACAGCTGATATATTTTAAAAAATGTATCCTTGTAATTAAGATTTTTTTTTTTGTGCCATTTCAACAGAAAACATAAATTTTTTAAAATTGCACTGTAATAAGTTGATTTTCCGTAATTTACTAAACCTTGAATTTCTCTCAAAAAAGTGTATAGGGTTAAGTATGTTTCAATTACTAAATATTATATTGTTTTAGTTCATTAAAATACTCTGTATGTGTAAAATCTATCCTTATTAAAGATATTGTTACAATTTATCATTAGTTGCATTTGTATTAATACTGCTAAAATTGTGCATTAAATGGACTTTTGATGTATCTTGAGCAGATTTTTTAAATTGCAAATGTTGTAAAAATTGATGAAACGTTTATTAAAGTGGATAGCAGTA
Source organism: Trichonephila inaurata madagascariensis (assembly GCA_019973955.1). Classification (NCBI taxonomy): domain Eukaryota; kingdom Metazoa; phylum Arthropoda; class Arachnida; order Araneae; family Nephilidae; genus Trichonephila; species Trichonephila inaurata. The sequence continues at coordinate 34,593 of BMAV01020483.1, read as the reverse complement.
TGTATGTATAGGTTTTTATTGAACTGTAACTTTTGAGTTACTTCACTACTTGGTAAAGAAATTGATTATTTTTCCTTAAATTTTTTATACATAGGCATTGAGACCGATTTTTAAAAAATCAACAGACCAATTATTAAAAAATCAACAATTCAGAATATATCTTTAAAAAGTTGTTTGAAGGATAAGCAAATTTATCGCTTTAAGTCCTCATGTCTATGAATATTGATACAATGTCTTATTATTCATACATTCAAATAATTTTACATGTTAAAGGTAGCTATCGAAAAACATTTTTTTCCATTACTTCAACTGCTTTCTTCTGGAAATAACTTCTCCAGTGAATTATATTTTTACAATTGATAATTCTGGATGTACCTACCTATCATTGAAGCTCATTTTCTGCCTTAAAGTGCTGATTATGTGTTCAGGATAGAAGGAACAGAAAAATCAACAGACTCTCGATTTTGCAACTACGTAGATGCTAATATAAAACATTGTTGGAACGAAAATTAATATTTGTATTATGATTATATGCATCATTTTTTTATGGAAAAATTCTTAATGAATTTTTTTTTATTCAATCAAGTACTAACGTATGATCTATTTAATGTTCATGTAATAGCTGTTTAATGAATTATAAAATTTTATTTCAGTACATTTATTATGGACGAATTCAAACGTGTGTACAGCAATGAAGATGAAAGTGTATCAATCAAATATTTCTGGGATAAATTTGATGCCGAAAATTATTCTATATGGTTCTGTGAATATCTTTTCCCTAAAGAACTGACCCTTACCTTTATGAGCTGCAACCTTATTGGAGGTACAATATAGTTAATTTTCTCTTAAATCTCTTGTTTTTTCCTAAAGAAATTTGTCAATACCAGAGTGCAAAATAAGAGTAAAGCAGAGATCTGATGCTGTGAACTTTTTAAAGCTGATTAGTAAATTGATACTTTTTTTTTACAAGAGGATATTTTGAGAAGGTTTAATTGTATTACCATTTTTACATCCTTCTAATGAAGGCATTGTTTGACTTGCAGTGCAGGCTCTGTGACATATGAGGAATAATAAAAATCAACTTGTGCTATATCAACATGTAAACAAACATAACACAGCATTTACAAACAAAACGACAATGAATGATGAAATTGGTTTTGGAAATTTTATTATTGTACTTATTTCTTTTCCTTTCCAATACAAAAAAATATTTTGAAATTTTTATCAAAAATTTTAACTAAATTTTACCATGTATTTGAAAGTTTGTGGTATGTAATTATAAAATTTAATAAATACAGGCACATTTACTTCATTTCCATCATGAATTGGTTTATATACAAACTGAATGCAACTAAATCAAATTGCCTTTCCTTTCTGAAACAAATTAGTTCTGTTATTTGTTGAAATAACTTTTTTAAAGACTGTTAAATGTCTTTATAATATTTATATGTGATTTATATATTTATATTTTAAAATTAATTACATTTTTATTATATTTTGATATTTATTTTGCAAGGTTTTTCTGTTTTAAATATCTGTTGGAATTTTTCTGGATTGAGAAATTTTTCTCATCACATTTTGTCTTGTTATATACTCTTTGTATTTAAAGATTTTTAAAATTTATTTTAAGGTATGTTCCAGAGGTTAGATAAAATGAGAAAGAATGCATTTGGCAGTGTGTGTCTCTTTGGAGAGGATAACAACAGTACAATCTCTGGTATTTGGGTATGGCGTGGTCATGAACTTGCCTTCACTGTAAGTGTAAAGCTCTCATATCCTCCCCTTTTAAATAAACAACAACAACCTGAAATTATTAATTCTCCTTCTTTTCTCTTTTTTCAATAGCTATCTGAAGATTGGCAAATTGACTATGAATCTTACAGTTGGAAGAAATTGGACCCATCTCTTCCTGAAACTAAAAAATTAGTTACTGAATACCTTTCCTGGTCTGGTGACTTTGGTGGCAAGAAGTTTAATCAAGGAAAAATATTCAAATAAATTAAAATTCGTCACACAAAAGAAAATAAACTCTAAATTCTAAAAGATTCTAGTGTTCTGTGAATGATGTCTGGTGTCAATAAATATAACTCAAGATGTTTGTATATATTTGTACGTGTCTATTTTAACAAGCCTACTAAAATTTATCAGATTGGGAAAACAGAACATTGCATATAGAACAGAAAAGTTCAAAACTGCACTTGGTAGCATAATAATTAGTATTTATAAATATTAGTGTAGCAATCCTTATCACAAATGGAGATACAATGGTTACTGAATTATGGTTACATTGGGTTTATATTAAAAGTACAGTGTCATGGTGCTTTGGCTGGGAAAGAAACTAGATTGCATTCCACTTGTTTTCAAATATGCTTCAAATGCAAGTCAGATCAAATGACCAGAATTTTTTTTTTTTCATATACTTCTGGTGGTTCTTATAACAATGTCATCTTTCTTCACTTAAATAGTTTCATATATGCAAGTGACTTATAATGAAAACACTTTTTGAAATAGCTAATATATAGTAATGTGTACAGTATAATTCAAAACCAATATTTATATTTCTCATGGGGGGGGGGCAGTAGTATTTGAGGTATAACGCTCAGAAAACTCAAATTTTGTAAAAATAAGAGTTTTAATTGTACAATTATCAGTTGCACTCAACTATATAATTTATTCATTAAATTGTGCTGTCGGTGCAGGTTACATAGCATTTCTTCGTAATAAATGAGAATAATTTTTCCATAGTTTTTATTGTTTTAAAGGCTTTGGTCAATTGCCAGTATGATTCAATTGACCAAAAAATCAAATCTAATTTTTTTAGTCTATTATTCTTTATATAAGTTTTCTATAACCTCACAAAATTTGAAAGCTCTAAATTTAAGAAACGCAGAATTATGATAGCTTTTATGTTCATTTTTATATTCGCATCCCTACGGCAAATCAAAACTTTATCATCTTAGAAAGATAAAATAGCTAGTTTGTCTTCATTTAAAATGCTATGGCTTTTTTTCTATTGTGCTTAATGCTTTGAATTTTTTATTACCTATTGCCAATAGTACACTTAACAAAAGTTGGTATGTTTTTTTGAATCAAAGCAATACTTATTTTTTAAAAAAATAAACTGAATTTATTCATTTTTTAAGGAATTTTCAATAAGCATTCATAAAAAGAGGTATTGTACGAATGCCAATCATTTTATTGCATAATCCATACCAAGTTTTGTGATACATAGGTTGACATACTTGTAAATCAAATTTCATGCATGTATGTAAATTTTGGTAGGAGTAGCAGCATTTTAAAATCACTTCACAAATTTTTCCTTAAAAAATTAAATGGCCAGCTTTTTATGAAATTTTGAGCCCAAAATCTGTTTTACGTAGTATACACACATAGGAAGTTATCAAAAATATTTTCCCAAATCGTACCATGTCCCCTTAAATGCTTTTCTCATGGCTGTACAAAGAGTTTAAAAAAGTTCTTTCTTTTGCAATGCTCAATTATGTTTTAAAACTAGTCGCAATTTTTAATTTCTTGGATATAAGAAATTTTGTTGAGTTTGTATTTTTCTCTGGCTTGTCTTAAATGAGATCGACAAAAAGTTAATAAAAAAATCCTATGCTCTAATTTAAATAAAAATTACATTAACCTTTAAAGGAAGAACACATTTGTTGAAACTTATAACCATAACGTTGCTAAAAGTAAATATTAGTTTGTAAAACTTTAGATATAAAATGAAAATTACAAAATATGTAATATAAATTTCTATGCGAATAGAAATATTTTCATAGAATCATTAATCTTTAGACATTTTTTTAAATACACTATTGCATAAAATTGTACCTTCCAAATAAACAAAAATGTGTGAAAACGCTAATATTTTGTTAATGACACAACTGAGATGTGTATAAAAATATATTGTATTGGAGTAATTCTCTTGGAATGACAGGAGAAATGCAATGTGCAGCCGTTTATCATATCTTTAATGTTCAGCAAAGCAGTCTGTACTTCAAGCCATGTCAAAACAAGTCTTATTTCAGTGTTGATCAGGAGCCACAGTTCGTTCATGTGGTTCTTCGGAAGTGCTGGTTGAGTTCTGGTAGGTTTTACCCCAGCTGACAGGTTTGGGGATTCATCACATATATATATAATACAAATATTACCTGTAAATGCTTTATCATTGGTGATAGGTTTTTTTAAACATTCTTGTTTTCGGAATTGCATTTGCTGTACTTTCTATTCTGTCTGTATAAAATAGCAAATAAGTTTATAATTAAGTACAAAAGTCACCAGTACTTTAAATAAGAGGATAAAAATTTCCCTTTGTCATGAAAAGGTTAAGTTAAAAGTTGTTTTTCATACAAATTTTAACCTAAAGATAAATTTCGTATTTTATGTATCTAAAAGATACTTTGAATTGAAATTAACTAATGTAGTTATATGAAATCAAATTTTCATGTGCAAATTCAACAAGACTTGAGTTTGATGCTCAATGTGAATATATGTAACTGGAAATACACAAAGTGTATTAATCAATCTACACCTGAAATTTTGTGCGAAATTCACAAAGTTTAACTACACTTATAATTTGAATATTCTGTTAACGTCTTAAAGTTGAAAGACATGAATTCCCTGCTTTTGTTTTGCTACTGTTGGCAATATCAATTAGGTATAACCTAAAATGTGCAGGAAATAAAGCAATATATACTTTTTACAGCATAGTGCTCTTCAATGTTGAAAAGTAGTATTTTATTATATTGTACTAGTATACAGAATTCACAAGCCCCATTTCTAAAAAAATAGATACATTTCAGATTCAATTTATTTCTCTTGTGTAGATTAGAACATGGAATATTTCTTTTGTAAGAATAGGTTTTGAATAAATGCATATTTTGTTTTATATTCATGTTTTTCTGAAATGTTACGATTTTTTAAAGTTGAAAGTTAATATTCCATGTAATTATAGTTAAATTTGCATAAGACTGAAGAGATCCCTTCCAAAAAATCATAAGTTTTAAATTGTGTATTAGGTTTATAAATTTTATGTAACAATGCAAATGATGGACAACATTTCTGTTGAATTATGGCACTGCTCTTCAAACTGGGTTGCACAGATGTATCCAAGGGTTCCACAAGTCTCAATATAAAATAGAATCGAAAGTTATAAATGTGTTTGCAAAATGGATTTACATTCTCGATAAGGTTTGCGTAACTATTATCACCCAATTCATGAAATACTTTTTAGGAATTTGTCTTTAGTAAACATGTTGTCAAGGTAGCAAGTATTTGAAATGCTCATCCTATATAGTCATTCAAACTCAAAATTCTATTTATACATAACTTTATTTTGTAATGCTTCTTACAAACTTTTATTATACTATAAAAAAAATTTCAAAATTGTTTTTGTTGACATGTATTTTCTGTAGGATTGTTAGTATTCTATTGTTTGCTATCCTAGATTTAACAAAATTTTATACTTGTTAGTACTATGTTTTTGAACAACTAAATAGTTTTATAATGGAAAACGCATTTTTTCCCATTAGTGGATAAAAGTGCTTATAAAGGAGAGGGAGCAACTTTTTGAGACATCAAAATATTCGATGTTAAAATCTATATTTAAGCAAGAATAGTTCTTAAATTTTAGGTTGCTAATTCATGAAAAATACACACATATAGGATTTCACACACAATTAAAGACTTTAATGCCGTTCAGAAAAATATTTCTCGGTGTGAGTGCTACAAAATAAAATGTAAAAACAAATTAAATGCCGAGACTAAATTTGGACACTGTATAAAATGAAAGCACATATCCCAGTTACTTAATATAATGCCCAAGGAGGTGACACTTAAATCGCAAATTAATTTTTTACGACAAATACAACACTTTTTGTCTACATAAAGTGCCTAAAGCATGTTGATCTACTTTGAATATTATTTCAAGATATCTCATACTGTGTGTGGAATGGGGTTTTCCCAAACACCTCATAGCTCTAAGGGTTCCGTGAGTTGAAAAAGTTTGAAGACCACAGTTATGAGATCAAGCCCTGATGAACATTCAGTGGGATAGCTTGGTATTCAAAGGCCCTGGTGCAAAAAAATGAGGGTCCTATCTTAGTTGGGTTTATCAAGTAAAAATATAGGAATATTTTTATACAAAGTTACTTTATCGTCAGTTCTTTATCGTGCTCTGCAGAACATAGAAAAACAAAGCTACATACAACCTACATATATGTGTATAACTCATTATTGACAGAAATACTTGAACCTGAAGTACTAGCAGAAGGCTGACTAAGAAATGTGTCAATTTTCATTCACTATCTTCTCTTTCTTGGCATTGTTTGCGCTTAAACGCATGACTGGGTTTTTTTTTCTAAATTCATAATTTGAGTCTTCTATTTTATTCAATAAAATTCACATTACTTGAGTATTTATTCATGTTAAAAGGAAGGAGGAACATAATGGGCTATGCTACAAAACGTCGTCTGGGAATCCCTGGTTATTTATTTACTCTGGAGGATTGAACTCGCCCACTAGAGGGCTTAGAACTACAAAATGGTCCACCGAAATAAACAGGTAATGATACAAAAAATATGCATGAACAAGAAAATATAATAATTTTAAAAAAAACCTCTGCAAAAGAACAGGGGTGGGATTACATTAGTTTATTGCAAATGCGAGTAGATTGCAAAATAAATTGAAACACAGAAAACTAACTTATTATAAATAATATTACTATTAAAAATAAACTCCTTCCTATGTAGATTTTTGTGTAAGTTCAAGTTTATTTTCACCTAACAGTTTAAAAATTTTTTAAATATAAACATTTCAATAAGTTAAGTTCACAACACCATATAAATGGAAAGAATTTTGGAAAATTCAGTTTCAAGTTTGAAATTATTTTTGAGTATCATGATTATAGTTGTGTTGCAACTTTTTACATTTATATCTTAAATGTATGAGAAATTATCGCAAATTCGGCTTGTTTGGTGGTCAGTGTTCAAGGGGCCTCGCCCATTGGTAGCTACACCACTGTGAGCATTAAATGTCAAGGTTCATTCTTAATGGTGGGGAAATTAGTTAGTTGCCAACTTGGATGTTATTCTCATAACCTGATTGTTGATCAAAATTACAAGGTCCTGTGTTAGTAGTCCTTGAAATTGAACATTGATAAGCACAATGAATTTTGTTACTAAAAATGTTCATATTGATATTATACGTGATGTATGCAACTAAAATTTGGATAGTTATATTGTTTTAATATGAATTTTTATGTGTTTAATGCTTTGAAGAATTGCATATTTGCATTAATTTTAGTTTGAAAGCCACTGACATGAAATTACCATAGCTATTGCAATGTATAACTTAGATGCTAAAAGTATACCAAAAATTTTGTATAAATTTAAATGTCAAATTAATTTGATATAAGTTTTATATTTACCTTTATTAGATCTTATCTAATTCAAGAACATTCTTGAGAGAAATTTATACAATTGAATTTTCATTATTTTAAAATCAATTTTCACTCTTTCTATTCAATTCTTTTTAAGAATGTCACATAAAAAAGTTTAAGCATAAAACAGTATTTAAATCCTGCATGCAGTAAATGTTTGATTAGGTGAAATTTTAATAATAGTACATTTGTTTAATGCAGTTGTATAATTACAGTGACAAAATTGAGCTTAAAAATCTATAAATATTAAATACAAATATTAGAAAATGGTAAAATTTTATTTTTAGAACTAATACAAAACTTTGAATAAAAAATACGATTAAAATTGAATAAAAACTAATATAAGACAGAAAAACTCAAGAACTTTACTATTTTTCTACTTAATATATTTACTAGCAAATGAAACAAATTTTTCATGTTTGTTGTAATTTGTTTTATTAGTATAAAAAAATATATATATTTCAGAATGTAAACAGCATAAAATAATACTGCATACAAGTTTTATTCTAAAAATAGATAGGACACGAAAGTAGAAAAAATGTAGGATTTTATATTGTAAAAAATTTTTATGTAATGATGGAGGAAAACAGGGAAAAATTTTTAAACATGAAATGTTTCAATAAAGATGAATTGGATAGGCTTGTATTTCAACAAAACTTTTCTCAAGTGAACTCTGTTAAATACTTTTCCATAATATAAGGTATTTATTTCTTTTAACATTTTCAGTTGCCTAATTAAGAGACTTTGACTCAAAATAATTCAGATTTATTTCTTCTTTTGAGGATATATAATACATTTTTTTAAAATCTCTTACTGTAATTTAATATTTTGATTAAGAAAGAAAAATATAAGGATTTTATTTTCATTACATCAATGGTCACCATATGCAATTTTTATATAAATTTATCACCATATGCATATTTAACTTTCTTTCATATCTTTAGTTCAAGACTGGAGAGGTTTTCCAAATTTTTAGATAAGTAAAGAAAAGACAATGCCAAACTGAAGGTTGGCTAACTCAGAAGGAATGTACCAAAATAACAATAAAATGCTGCGTTGTAAGGTTTTAACTGAAAGGCATGTTTTAAAGTAGGTTGTGAAAGTTTTTGGGGAAATGCAAATGAAAAATATTTTGTTGAGTATGATTTATTTAAAATCTAAGAAAATAAAAGTATAATTTTTCTATTTAAAACATTACAAATATAATATCTTTTGGTTATATTAACATATTAGTTTCTGGTTATATTAAAAAATAAGTACCTGTGATAAATACATATGACATATACGCAAAAGGTAATTTATTTGAACTTGATATATATAAATATTCAAGTATACAAATTTGAATCACAAACATCTATCCCTCCATGCACTCTTAGATTTTCCATAGTTTTCTTACTTGGAACCAAATTAACAATCAAATCATCATTAAAAATCTTTCGAAAATTTGTAACATTTACAAGGTCTAAACTTTCACTATGTACAAAATTTATGACACACAAAGCACCTTTTTTCTTTATTTCAAACAGTGTTAGAAGAGCCGCAGGGAAATTAGAAATAAAATTAGGAGCAGGTAGTTGAGGTATAGAACAGTTATGTTCAGCTGCATACTTAGATGTAACTAAAGATTTCAGAAATGGGTCATCTGAAATTAGAGGATGATCTGTTTTGAAATGTGATACGTGACGTGAAGTTAAAATAAGAGCCTCTTCACAATTCACCTTGCTCAAAATTAATTCACATACTTCCAATGCGATTTCATCCGGCATATTCGGGGTGAGAGCACACAAAACAAGATTTGGCTCAATAAAAAGTGTATGAGCAACTTTTACACCATTCGATTTCAATTTGAAATCATTCGTGTACATAGTTGATTCATCCTTGCCCTGCTTAGAAATGTAACGAACTTCAAGAAAATATTTGACAGTGTCAGGTGCTTGATCAGCTATTATATGACTATCAATAAAAGCTTGTGCAATTGTGTCTGTAGAAAATATCAAAAGCTTGCAGTCTGCTTTCATATCAGGGCATTCTGGTCTAGTATTGATTATAACATCATAAATAGGCTGATCTTCTATTTCTTCGTCATCTACTGCTCGTGATGACAGTGGACCGATTTCACCAAAAAATGTAGCCATATCCTTATTTATGAAGAAAAAGAAAACAAACCACACACTTGCAACTAAACAAGTCCAATCACTACTTTACAGTTACCGGAATGTAACAAAAATTATTAACCGTTGAGCTGTAATGCCAATGAGAGAGAAATATATAATTTGATTGAAATGAGTAAACTTTATCCTAAAGAATAATAAAAATAATTTTTTAAGAACATTTAAAAAAATATTTACTGCTTTAGAATTAGGAATAATGTGAATACAAATTTAGGCCCAGTTACCCTCAGTAGCTAAAGACTTACAACTAGTACTTTTTGACAAGACGAAATTCAAATAATTAAAAAAATGCTCAGACCAATGCTTCTTATTTTTTTAAATTTCCAATGGTGGGTACAAAAGACAATGACATAAAAACGAATAAAGAAAGAAAAGAACAATAAAATGAAAGAAAAAAAAGTCTATTGATCCATTTAGTCTCTAGCTTCCCAGTAGCGTTTCCACAAACTGTTGGAGCCAGTAGCGGCGTGAAACCTGAACTTAGTGTGGGCAAGCAGACCAATTGTATTCCTTAGATAATTTTTTTTATCAGCTTTGATTTTGAGAAGCTCCTCTCAGCAGAAGCGGTACTTACAGGTATTATTAACAACATTCGAAAGACAATGTAAATATTTGAGAAAACTTCTTTCAAATCGGTCTCTGTGACATTTTGGAGCAGATGTTTTACGTCTGTAAAGATTTTGGGTAAATTTGGGATCATATTTTGTAATTCTTCATATATGTAAGGTTGGGTCACTCCCACCACTTGCAGGACTGTGTGTAACCTTTATAGTTTTTCGGTATTTGTTTTTGGAATATTTTTTTAACTTGCTTAAGTCAGAGAAAACCAAATTTTCATCTTAACCATTCTGCTTATCACAGAATCAATCATGGTATTTAAAAAGTTTTTTTCATCCCGGTTTTGAAGACTTTATGGGTGACACCGCCTTCATAATCAAGCATTTTTTTTTTTTTTAACTTTTTTTTTTAAAAAATTTTTTTGGCAAACAAACCGTTTTTGACATACGAGCGTCAGACAAGCATTTCCGAATCTAGTTTGTCGATACTCTAAAGGCTCATTCACACCTAGGCGTACAAACGTCGAGTGTTGGCCCAGCCAATCAGAGACTTTTTTTCTGGGGGCGAGGGTTTGGAAAACTTTTTCACCCCAAGGTAAGCATTGAGCGTCAGCCAATCAGATACTTTTGCCCGAGACGAAGTTCTGTTTGGGCCCAGAGCCGACGCTGGCTCCTTTGGTGTGAAGGGCTTTGTTCGAGTAATACATAAATGGGCTTGTAGGCAGGGCTGAGGTGAGTAGAGTCCATAGGCTAAAGATTACAGAGCAGGTAGATGGGTCAGTAAAAAATTTTTGAAAAATGAAAATTAGAAAGCAGCGACCAGAGAAGGCGGAATTCTACGCGTTTATTCAGGCCAGGGGAAATATTTTGAATATTACCCCATGGGGATCTCTGTTGTTCTTTTTTTAAATTTTTTCGTTATTCTTAAAACGATCTAATAACTGATTTTTGCATTGTGTAAAAGTATTTCATCATTACGGTTTAAACTATTACTGCCCCTCTTTTTAGCCAAAAGGGGGTTTTTTTTATTTAATTTTACCCGCAGTGGTCGGGGGATCCAACGTAAGAAAATAGTTTTTTTTTTTTTCAGATAGCCAGCCGAGATTGGCAATTCCGAATGGTCATGAATATGGGGTTTTCAGTAGAGAACTACTAACAAGGGGGCCCCCGAGTCTTGGGTAAACCTCTCAGGGGGTCACCCTTAGGTGGGTACGGGGTCACAATCCCGAGGTACCCTAGGGGTTCTTTTCTTTTTTCCCAAGGGGTTTATATCTTGGTAAACACGGGTGTCACGACCCCGGGACCCCCCTTGATCCTTCTCTATTTTTGACCCCATCTTGTCATCCAATTCTTTTTCTTTTTTTTCCCCCCCGACCCCGGTTGAATGTTTGGCGCAGTATAGCCAACATTGGCTTTTGCGCCATAAAACACCAAAATCATCATCATCATCACTGAGTCTGATAAAAGGACTACTCTTGAAAAGCGTTCCAAGTGGCATAGAAGTTGTGAGAGTGCAATAGTGCCCTCTCTTTTCATATACGGATCCGCTTTATGTGTTTCGTGACTTCATATCCAGTTTCAAAAATAGAATTATAAATTTTTCCTAGTCATTGACTGAAAAGGAACTATCGAACTTTATTTAAAACAGTGAACAGAGATTGAAACTCGTCTTTGTAATTTGTGATATTTTTTCATCCATGGTGAAAAAGGGCACTTTCTTTTGTATGTAAGAGTTCTTTCAAGCACTACACTAGAAGAAGGTTTTGCATTGTGGATAATTCGGAATTTAGTGTACATTGTTCAATAATGTAGTTTTCCTTAAATCCTAATTTCCATGGGTCAGTTAGGCGATCATATTCAATGATTTTATGTTTGCAGTAATTTGTCCAAGTCCATCTTTAGTTAGTTTTATTTATTGGACGAAACACGAAGAAGACATCACTCAAAGAACATTACGTAAACAAAAACTATCTCTACAAGCCAAACAAAGTATACATACTCTTCGCTGACTTGCAGTGCCATCTATATTAAAGAATTTAATGTACAACATTCAATGCGTCCCGTGTAGGAGAGCGATGCACGTTAACTCTTTATCGACAGACAGTACTTATAAGTACCACTCACTTTAAAATTACATAGAATAACCGTTTTTACGAATACTCTGACGATATTTGGCAGGAATACTCTTTGAAATCCACTATTCCAAGATGTATGGCAGCACGGGTTCTATGATAAGTATTTTAGCGGTGAAGGCGAATAGTTTTAAATAGAAATTGCGTTTTCACAGCGGATAGCGAAGAATGTCATTTTTGTTCAGAAAAAATAGTTAATGCCCCCAAAGCTGAGACTCTTTTTTTTGGGTATGTTAATGAAGACTTTAGAAAACGATTGGACTATTTATTTTAAGTAGACAGTGTGTGTAATTAATTTTACAGTTGAATATTTTTATTAATTAGCTCTAACTGGTTAAATTTCCCAAAGTTGAGTATTTTGTTTATGTATATCCCTTAGTTTTCAAAGTAGTGATTCAAAAAAAAAAATTGCATTAAAAAAAACTGCAGTAAATCATAATGCGGTCGATAAAGGGTTAAATCTGTCGAGAGCTCAAATGTCCTCCCGTTAATGTGGTAGTTAGGAGAGGGGGTGCCAGCTCAGGTGTCGTCCTAGTCACTTGACCATGGTTCAAAATTACGAGGTCCGTCGCCAAAATCCCTCGTGTAGCTGAATAGTGAGACGTTAATATTCATTCAATCACTCAATTCGTAAATTTTAAAATTACTTGATTTGGATAAAAGGGATTGTCTTATTTAATCTAAACACTTTTGGAGGTTAAGTTATACTTAGAAAAATTCATGATTCTTAGGGATTCTTAATGTGAGAGAACTATTGAAACAGGGATTGAAGATTTTCTCCTTCCTACCTGTCCTTTCTATTTGAATGTTGATCGCAAAAGGCGACAGGAACTAGTTTCTAATAACATTTTTTTTTTTAACTTTGTAATCCTCTTATCCATTATATTCATTGTAACATTCGAGGAATTTTAATGATTTGAATACAAAGACAATAAATATATATTTTTAAAAAATATGTAGCATAAATATTTAATTATGATTAATTTTATATTTTTGACAATTCGAAAAGAATAATTATTCACAAGTATGAAAAGATTCAAATTTTGTACATGAATGCAGAATGTCTATTAAAGCGTTTTTGCAATTTCCTTTATTTAATCATTCTTCTCATTAACTGGAACTTCTTATTATAAGTACAAATAAATAATTTTTTTTCTCAAAAGCGTTCAAGATTTGGATTTATTTAGGTAACTTTTCGTATCTAATTATCCAAAATTTATTATTTGTTTGATATTTTTATTACTATTACCCGATAACAATATTAATCTTTATCATTTGCTTCACTCCTATTCTGAAAAATGGTAAAACTTTTTACTGTATTTTGTATTTATATTCACATCTGATTTATTGAATAGCTTAGAATTTTTCAACTAATTAATGTTTCAATTCTTTACAACACTTAGCAGTTTTTCCTTTTTTTTCTTAATAAAAATTTTAAATATAATATAAAATATGTTTATCCTATGATTTTGTCAAGGAATATATATATAAAAAAAAAAAAAAATAAATAAAATTCTGCTTTTTTGGAAAAGGTTTTGCTTCAGATGAAATCTTTTTCACACTTCTTTTTAATTCATTTTTATGTAAGTATCATATTTAAGGATTATATAGAAGAAAATGTACAATGTATTAAAATTATTTTCTTATACTTTTACCCCATTTAATTAATATCTGCACTTTCTTAAGGATAATTAATGAAATGTAACTAACAAATAAGAAAATATTTAATAAGCAATTATCATACTGTCAGAAAAAAATTTTTGGGATGCATCGTTCAATGTAAACCGAAATCTTCGATACATTTTTTATTTTGGAAAATGCAAAATCATAAACTATGTCATATTCGTAAAGATCAAACTATAGGGTAAAAAATTTAAGGAACCGACTACTTTCGGAACCGTGATTTTAAAAAGGATTTCAAAGATTGTTTTGACAAATTTACATCGTTCCTGAAGAACTGTCTTGTCTTTGAGACTGATTGCATAAAATCCTCGAACACCAATCTACGTAACAATATCAAAATATAAAGTAGATTTAGAACTCAAATTGTTTTTCTAGTTTATAAACTATTCATTTTAGAGAAGACCAACTTAAAATATCCGACTACTTTCGGAACTTCTTTAAAAGGTATAAATGGATTTTTCATGATATTTAGTGTCACTTTTTGATTTAGAATTGTATACAATTGTTTTGGATATTTTGACAAAAATTATTTTTAAAAACAAAAATTTTGTGCTGATTTAAATTAGAATAACCTTTTTCCAAATGTTTCCTTTTAAAAAAGCTTCTATTGTATTAATATTTTGCCTTTTTATATAGCTCAGCTTTACAGAGGCTCAACTATGATTTTTGAAAAATTCAAATTATTTTCAGAGTTACAACCAATTGAAATAATTATCGGCGTTTTTTCTTAAAATTTCTCCCTCTGTTGTCGTAAAACATGGATAGACCCACTTTTAAGTTATATATTTCAAAAATTTAGTTGAGCCTCTTTACAGAGGTCTGAGCTTTTATACAGGTAGAATATTATTATAATAGAAGCATTTTTCTCAAAAATGGAGAATATTTTGAAAATGGGTCATTCTATGTTCATTTTTTTTCAAAATATTGTACTTAAATAACTTTTTATTGTAATACTATTCTTAAAACAATTTTATATACATTTTCAAATCTAAGTGACACTAAATATCATAAATATTATCCAGTTATATGCTTTTGCAAAATCACAGTTCCAAACGTAGTCGGATACCTTAAGATAATCTAAAAGTATGGCTTTCAGACATAAGTGTTAAAAAGTAATTACCAGTTAAATGTTATATTTTATATTTTATAGAATAGTTATATTGGTTAAATACATGATGCAGTCAAGTTTATATTCTGCAATATGTTTGTTTGTTAATATCACATTAGAGCAATGTAAAAGACTTCTGGCGTCGCTCTTCATAATTCTGAACCAACTGACGTGAACGACACCAGTGAATCTGTATTTTCCTTATATCTTACGTGGCCATTTTTGGTTGGATTCAACAATTACCAACCAGGAAATTCGTATCCATAATTCTTATACTATACAACCTCAGCTTCCCAATTTTAAATACCATATTAAATGATTTTTAATTGATAAAATGTATTAAATAGCAGTGTATTGATATTACAATTAAGAATTTTTCATATGATTGGAAAAAAGTCATTCGGTATTGGAATCCTCGTGTACGATATTTTTAGAGCCAGAAATATATTATTCATCCTCCTTAAATATTGGCAAACACATCTATATAGGTCAGAACGCTTTTAAGGGATCCGACTACGTTTGGAACTGTGATTTTGCAAAAGCGTATAAATGGATAATATTTATGATATTAAGTGTCACTTAGATTAGAAAACTAATATAAAATTGTTTTAAGAATTGTATCACACAATAAAAAATTATTTAAGTACAATATTTTGACAAAAAATGCACATAGAATGACCCATTTTCAAAACATTCTCCTTTTATGAAAAATGCTTTTATTATAATAATGTTTTGTCTGTATATAGCTCAGACCTCTGTACAGAGGCTCAACTAGAATTTTTGAAATGTATAACTTAGAAGTGGGTTTATCCATGTTTTACGACAACAGAGGGGAGAAATTTTAAGGAAAAAACGCCGATAATTATATTTTATATTTCAATTGGTGATAACTCTGAAAATAATGTGAATTTTTCAAAACTCATAGTTGAGCCTCTGTGCAGAGGTCTGAGCTATATACAGACAAAATATTATTATAATAAAAGCATTTTTCACAAAAGGAGAACATTTTGAAAAAAAGGTTATTCTAATTTATTTTTTTGCCAAAATATTGTATTTAAATATTTTTTTTGTCATAATGTCCTTAAAACAATTTTATATATGTATTCTAATCTAAGTGACACTAAATATCATGAAAATTATCCATTTATGCGCTTTTTTTTTAAAATCATGGTTCCGAACGTATTCGGATACCTTAAACAAATATTCCTAGAATTATTGTTTCTAACGCGAACCTACCAACGAATCTTTTAACACTCTCACTCTACCATTATTCTGTTTATAGTTATCGTAATTCTATTTAATAAAACAAAACAAAATGAAATCCATGAAGTAAACTGCAATACCGCGGAACGGTTCTACGCTTGGTTTCATGCATAAGTACCGTAAATTAACTATTCTAAACTACTACTTCAATGTAATTTTTAACGGACAATTAATTAAGGCCTTTAGCGAGAGAAAAATCTATTCAAATTATTTTCAGTTAACTACAAATGTAAAAAGAAATTAATTTTCTCATTCTGGTAATTATTCTGTAGAAAGCCTTTCTGTAATTTTCTCCTTGCCTCTTTCACAATGAAAAGAAGATTTAAAACTTCTGAAAGAAAACTCACATGCTAACTATCATTTTGATAACCTTTATGCGTCTAGACGGAACATTTTAATGATGATCTTTTAGACAATTGTATACAACACTTTTACCTAAATGCCTTTTATGTCTCATAGAATTAATGTCATCGGAAACGTGTAAGACAGTTTAAACTAACTCACGTTGGAACCGTAAATAAATGCGACAATATCTTAAATTGCAGTTATTGAAAATGGAAGTAATTGTATCATTGTGCTTTGTGTGGCATGGATATCTCTCAATAGTTTTTATATTTATAGTGTTTGAAACCGTACAAAAATTAATAATGCTGTTTTTGTTTTGTTATGGAAGGAATTTCAAATCGTATTTCAAAACTAAGAAACAAAATCAATATAGTTATCCATGAGGGGAGTAAAATTACACGCGCCCGTGGTATTCTTCAGGCTATACGTGCTCGCCCGGTGGTGCTAAATGTGTAACTGCGATCACCGCATCCGTGTTGGAATACCCGGCAATGAGAGAGCCGACCAAAAAGTCATGCAGGAAGTCCCATTGAGCCTCAAAAGAGCGAAGAACATTGTATCCACATAATATTGATAAATGTACTGCCGTAACCTAAAAACCAAGAGCCTTGGAAAGCAACGGGAAACGCTGGCCACTGTAGATCCTATCTTGAGGCACCTGGAGGCAGGTGCGTCAAGTTGCCGAACAACCGGACATGAATTTTTGGGAATATACCTTGTGACGAAGCATATCTCTTTCCCCTATTTTCCAACAGATCCCTTGCCGACAGAAGCTGCGAAAATTCCAGGAATTTCCCTAATTCCTGGGAAGGAATTTCGTAGCTGGTGGTCGAGATTCGGCACCTTTTTGCCCAGCTGACCGGACTGTCAAAAGGCGCCTTATCATTGTGTGTTCATTTTCCCAGAACTCGGTGACGGCGTCGCGACTGAGAACGTAAAATGTGCCCCAGCCTCGGCGCCTCTTTGGGACTAGCGGAAACGAGACCGGATTTGGCGCGGCAGAGGGGTACGACATCGAGGGAGCCGAGACCGGAAGGCGGCAGCAGAACCATGGGGACTGAGGCTGACAAACAGATGAGAGGTGGATGACTAGGAGAAAGAGATGATATAAAAAGGGCGAGAGAGTCCGGACGAAAAAAGACTGGATTTTTGAAGGAGCGGTTCGGACGTCCCTTGAGCGATAGGAAGAGCGATAACGACCGCAAGTACAGCGGTCTCCTGGCTTGAAAGATCGAGGAAACGGGAGAGAGTACGAAAGAGACTCGAAGTGATTACGGACCAGCCCGCGAAGTACAGCGGTCTCCTGGCTTGGAAAATCCAGGAACGGAAGAGAGTGCGAAAGAGACTCGAAATTGATATTGAACTGTAATAGAATATACCCTTTTATTTATCTTTATTTTGATGATTTTTATATGGAAATAAATAGTTAACCTAGAGCTGAGTGAAATCATTACAACCTCCACTGGCTTGGCCTGGCTGCTGACGAGGCCTGCCCTAACTGCGGCCATGTCAGGATGGATGGCGCCCACCTGACATTAGGTTCGATTTATTACCATAGGGCGCTGCGATCGTTCAGAGATTCACACATATGATTATCAAATAAACAATAACAGCTAATCGTGTTACACTTGTGGTGGTGCGCTAACCGCCGATGTTGCGTATAATCACATTTTATGTTCTTTAAATTTTTTTAGTATTCTAAATACTTTTTAAAATAATTTCTTGTCCTTTCGTATAGTTATTAAATATATACATAGTTTTAGTTTACAGTCTTAGATTTAAGCTTTAGTTATACTTCTGTTCTTTGACCTCGTGTTTTTTTTGTTTTTGTATATACTTTTAGGTTTAGTAATTAGTTTGCCAGTCACAATGTGTTTCAAAAAATTATGGATAGTTCATTTGAACAAAATCCTTTATACTGAAAAATTAAGTGATAAAGTCTAGAACATCGCCCTTGGCGATGTCAAATTTTTTAGTGACTAGAATCGATCGCCAAGCAAAATAATTTCGCGATAGGTGTTCCGAGAATTTACAAATTGTAATTTTGCAATAAAAATAAAGAAGTATTATGTGAAATTTAAAAAAAAATGTATTTATAAAGCTATAAGTAATGCATAAAAATAAAAATTGTATTTTTTTTTTAAGTTAAAGGAAATAAAGTATTTCATTTTGTTATATGATAGTCGATGAAAATTCCGAAAAAATGCCGCCAAAATACTCAGTCAAATCACACACGTTGGGATTTGTTTAGTGCACTGTCATGTGATTATGACTTCAGATGAATCGAGTCCACACTATGCGAGATCGGCCATAACTTCGACGTTGATGCTGCAAGAGGGCGAGATAGCTATTAAAATGGAAAGAAGTAATAGTGAAGCATCAGTTCCACTACGTTACTTGCAAAGAAATTGGGATAAAACGGGTTTAACTAAATTTGCACGCGGATGAGATTATAGGTGCTAGGAGCCTTGGAACCTGTACCAGCAAAACGGCTGTACATGTGAAGTGTTCAAGAGCAGCAGTTATTAATGTTTACAGATAGTGGTTTATCAAAGAAAAAATCGGGTCAACTTCAGGCTTGTGGTCGTCACAGGCTACTGAATGGTCACTCGTGAAGGAGAATTGTGAAAGTAGTCCAGTCGAACAGTAGAGCAATCTTATGTTAAGTTGTGGGGAGTAGGCGCGCACTCGATACAATCACTTTTCTCACACATTTTTCCTCAAAACGTTACAGGTATGTTATTTGCAGGCAAAACTGTCATATTTTTTCCAAGGTATTGTAGTTTTATTGTCCTTTGATGATCAGCAAATAGCATGCTGAACTTTTTCTTAATTGTGTCTTTTCGACAGGAGGAAATGTGCCTTGTAGTAAATTTATGACTTTGTATTTTTCCTGATGGAGTTCTTTAGGTAGTATTTGAAAATTTTCTTTTCAACTCAAACGTTTCATGTTCATCGCTTTTATCAAATTTACTTTAAATGATTAATGCGCTTATTTTTAGTAGATTATTCCCTTGCTTGATTAGTTTCAACTTCATTCAAAAGAGATCACAGATGCCCATTTCTTTTTTTATATTCTGCTCATTACATTTATAAGAAAAGTTAGATTGTGTAACAGTGGTCAACAGAAGGGATTAACAACACAATATATTTGGGACATATTGTAATAATAATTCTTACAACACAGCAATCAAAACTACTGAGTTATTCACAGGGGAAATATGTACCACGTTCATAGAAAATTTTTTGGAACAAAGGTGGTCGTGGGGAACTCAGTCAAAACAAGTACATTGTAAAACAACGTTTGCTACTCCGAAAAAAGAAGGAAGTATGTGACAAATTCATTTCAGTTCCCATTAAGACAGTCATGTAGGAGAATAGTGTCAAGGTCATTGGTAACAAATAAACAGTTTTCCCCAAATTAACGTTTTTGGGGCCCGGGGGTCACTTGCCCCGGGACCGCCCCCAGGTTAATAAAGGAGCAAGACGAACAAAAGATGAAGAATGGTCTCTACGCAAACAGGGGCAAGGGTGAGTGAGTGAATATTAACGTCGCACTGTTCACTACACGGGGGTTTTTTGGCACGGAACACAAATTTTTGAACCAGGGTCGGCGAAAAACAACCTGGCTGGCACCCCTCCTAACTACCACACCACACCAACGGGAGGCTTTCACTCGACAGTTTTTAAGCACCGCCCTCGGTGGTTTTTAGTGGTATGGGGTCGAACCCGACATGCCTGCCACGATCCGATACCTTGACCACTGGGCTACCGCAGCCCCCAACATAGTGCAGCAGTGGACTTCAAAGTGTTTTCCGTAAATTCCCGGGCTCCAGAAACAACATAGATTCGGGGTTAAAAAAAGGAAAAGAAAATTATAAATCTGTATGTAAAACAGATTCGCGTTTCCTATTAAGTTTAAACAAACACGAAGTTTCTAAATCCTTATTTCTTAACTCAGGTCGCACGTCCATCGGGGAAAAGTTTTTAAGAAATATGTGGTTCGGGCAGCCCCCCTTTTTTGGGAATTTATAAAAACTTTTTTAAATTCCGGGGAGGGGTTTCTATTTCCTTCCGGTTAAAATTGCCATTTAAAATCTTGCGAAAAAATTTTCCCTTTTTATTAAACAGTGGGGGTACAAAAATTTTACTATTTCATTGGCCATTTAGCTACAGTGGGTCCCAAGTCATTTTTTCCCGGAAGAAGGGTGACAAAAAACCAAAAGGGGCCTTGTCGTTTCAACCGAAGTCCCCTTTTTACCTTCAGAAGATCAAAGAACATTACACCCCCCATACATTGACAAAACCCCCATGACCAAAACCAAGAGTTTTAAGGGCCCTAAAAAGCCACTGGGGTTATCTCGAGGACTGGGGGGAGCTAAAGTGTGCGCTGCCCAAACCTTTTGAATCCTTTTTTTTGGGGTATACCTCTACGGCCCCCTCGTCAGCGTATAAAATACGAATATTTACTTATTATAACGTCAAATAGTAAAATGTTACCAAATACCACGATCTGCCGCCAATAAAGAAAAACCGTTCCCACGTTTGTTCAAACACAACAATATTGTTTGTGCATGCTAGAAAATAATAGCTTTTACTATAGGCTGTACTGTCCCCACGTATGTTCAAGCACAATGATCTTGATTACGTATCTCGGAGATAATAATACTATTTTTCAATTCCTACTATTAGCTCACAATCTCTGTATATTTATTTATATATTTATTTTTTTATTTGGGTGGAATTTTCAATCGTTAATAAAATATATTTTAAAGCGCTCAATTGAGCTGAAATTTTATATACAGGTTAATTTTGGATGACAATACAATATAATATAAAAATAATTAATAAAAATTAATTGATTAAAACTAATTATTTAAAGAATAACAAATTAAACCACGTTGGCATCATTTTTGGTGACTTAGCGACTCTTTCGGCGACTTGTATCAAAACTTGAAAAGGTTTTTTTTCTCACGTGTTAAAGTATTTAGTTGAACTGAAATTTATATTGGATGACAATACAATAATATAATAATAATTAATAAAAATTAATTGATTAAAACTAATTATTTAAAGAATTACAAATACACACAACCACGTTGGTATCATTTTTGGCGACTTAGCGACCCTTTTGGCGACTTGTGTCAAAACTTGAAAAGGTTTTTTTTCTCGCGTGTTAAAGTATTCAGTTGAAATGAAATTTATATACACGATAGTTTTGGATGACAATGCGATACTTTAATGATAACTAATAAAAATTAATGACCACTTAATGTTGTGATTCTGTCCTATATGTATATACATATTTATATTAATTTGTAACTATTTAATAAAAAGTAGCTAAAAAATAAAATTTTTCTTTGTTGATCAAAGTAGGAATTGACTTAAAATTTTTTTTTATATTACTTGTTAATTGGTTAATTCTTCTGTTTTATTCTTTTATTTTGTTGTGAAAAATGATTAAAATTGGGAACCTATTTTCTACAGAAGCAAACCCGGTGAAATATTTCCAAAAATACGGTTTAATACGTAAGTACCCGAAAGGCTATGGAGTTTAGAAAAATAAGAAATGTGGCGGAATTTCATGACGACATATAAATTCGTACTTACGCAAAATTCATTTTAAACTGTTTTGTTACATTATTTATTGCTTTACCTTGTTTTAAAAAACAGTCTTCGTTTAGGAAGCTCACGTTTTTATTGTATCCATACACCTTTACCCTGTCTCTGGAGACCATTCTCACTTAGGATGCTGACGCATTGCTTTACCCTGTCTTAAGAAACTATCCTTGCTTAGGATGCTGACGCATAGCTTTGCTCTGTCATAAGAAACCGTCCTTGCTTAGGATGCTGACGCATAACTTTACTTCGTCTGCAGACACCGTCTTCATTCAGGAAGCTGACGTTTTTATTATGTCCACATAGCCTTACCCTGTCTTCGGACACCGTCTTAATTCAGGAAGTTGACGTTTATATTGTGTTTGCATAGCATTACCCTGCCTTCAGGCACCATATTCGCGTAAGAAACTGACATTTTTATTGCATCGACATTGCTTTACTTTGTTTTTGGATATCGTTTGCGAATAAATTGCTGAATTATTTTGTGCTCTTTTTATTAATAAAAAATATGCTCATATTATCTTTAAGTAAATAAAGTATAAGGATTCGCTGCAGTAACTACGTTTGATAAAAAGACTTTAGTGTTAGTGTCTTCTAGTTTACCCTCTTTTTAAAAATTTTTTCCAATTTTAAATAATTTTCAAACAATAATTTACCAGTTAAGTATTAATTTCCTTATTTATAATAAATATATAACTCGCCAAAATATTATAACTTTAAGAAATGTATCTAGAGTAAAATTTTAAAAAGCATTTTTTCTCCTCAATTTTAAAAACAGCTTAAATATTTCTATAAATATATTTCATGTTAATCCCAGTAAAAATTGCTTCATTTTTGACTTTTTCAAATAATTTGATACAAAAACTTCATTGTTCAATTTTTGAACTGGTGAACTATATTTGAAACTTTAAAATATCGAATATTTCTTATATATATATAATTCTTCTAATATATTCTTATATACAAAATTCTTGAAATTGTGCTTATATGGTGGCTCCTAGAATTGATCGAATACTTCAGAAATTTGTAAGAAAAAGCCAGGAGCTGAATTTCCAAAATTTTACTTAAAGGGATAAAATCAATCCCCCTATAAACCACAATTAAATCTAAATAGTAAAACCTATTTTTTTTATAATTTTTCAAATTCGTTAAGAGTAAAAATATCTGCATTGGCTCTCAAAAATGTTTGTACACTTACAATTTTTTAAAAAGTTTAATATTTTCGACGAATAATAGTTAATATGTCGGAATTTATTTTCAGAAAATTCAACATTGACAAAAAATTGGACGGGATGACAATAAATTCAGCCTTTTTAGTTCAGACAGCTGGTTTCAAAGACCATTCTATGAGTAGTAAATTTGTGTGAGTCCAAGGAAAATGGAGGAAGTGAGTCCTAAAGTGACCTCAGTCCTGAGTGGAGTCCAAGGAAATGGAAGAAGTGAGTCCTCAGTGTATCCTCAGTCCTGAGGTGCGAGTCCAAGGAAAATGGAGGAAGTGAGTCCTCAGCGTATCCTCAGTCCTGAGGTGCGATTCCAAGAAACGGAAAATTGAGATTTAGTTTCCAAAATCAATGATAAAGCAGTTAATATTTTATCGGAATCATTTGTCGTTTGCACTTGAGAGCTAATATCTCATTTTTGATTCTAATAAACGTCCAAAAGAATGGAGGAAAAAATAAAAGATTTTAATCATAACATCTGTGTGATGGATCTATACGCATTCTTCCAACTAATCCTCTAGGGAAATCTTTGAGCTATCGATTCGTGCTATTCACCACCAACCCTTCGGAAGAAGAGAGAATCGTGATATTTAAATTAATTTACTATAAGTAGGCGAGGCTTTCTAGCTTGAGAGAGAGAAGGAGAGAAGATGTATTCGAGCCATGTGAGATTGCTACTGAAGAAATATTATTAGAATTATTGTGATTTGATTCGTATTAGGAAGACACTTTAAAGTGACGATTGTTCACTAAGATTGAATTGAGATAATATTAAATCGAATGATAGGTTAGATCCTTAATTAAGATAAGGATCAAGTTTGACAGTCTCCTAGCTCTGCCTCACGTTTTATTGTTCTGTGAGTTCTGTGAGGAAGTTAAAAAAAGAGAGAGAGAGGGATATACCAGATCATGTGTTGTCTTTTTGTTATTTGAATGTGGCTGAAAACAGTTTGTATATTGATTGTAGATTAAAGTATTAAGTGAAATCAAATAACATTATTTAGTTCTTATTCACTTTACATTGAACTTGCAAATAAAATAATCTGTATTTTCGGCTTTATAATGATAGACTTATTGAAAAATACACTCTGAAACAAAAAAAAAAGATCCCCGCACCAAGAACGAGTTGTTCAAGAGACAGAAATTGGTGGGTAGAAAGATTATGCACAGAATAGAAAATGATAAAAATTTCAGAAATCTTGAATGATTTTTTTTAGAGTTTAACGAGCTCAATAAGGTGTTGATCCACCTCTAGCATAGATGCAAGCAGCCACACGACGTGGCATTGATTGAGAAAGCACTCTGATGGTTTCCTGCGGTATTTCTTGCCAAATTTCCTCATATTGTCGGGCCAGGTCATCAAAATTCCCTAGTAGATGCCTCCCCATCATATCCCAAACATGCACTTTTGGAGAGAGATCTAGCGATCTGGCTGGCCAAGGAAGTGTTTTAGAGGCTGTAAGACAGTTCATAGCAATACATGCCGCATGTAGTCTGGTCTTATCTTCTGAAAAATAAGGCCAATGTATTGAAAAAGGAATGGTAGCAAAACAGTTCTGAAAATGTTGTTGACGTACCGTTGTGCTGTAAGCGTGCCTTTAATGACGACCAAATATGTCCAGCTGTCAAAAGAAATGTCACCCCTGACCATAAATCCTGATTGAGAGCCTGTGTGGCATGCAATAATGAAAGCCGGATCGGCATGCTGCCCTCGGCGTCTCCAGACACTTCTTGGATAATCATCAGGACACAGCTGGAAATAGGATTCAAGGCTAAACACTATACATCCCCAGTCAGCATGATTCCAACCTGATTGAGTCAAGCACCACTGTAATCTTGCTCGACAGTGGGAAGGTGGGAGTGGAAGGTGGCGTAGTGGTCGGTACGAGCGTAAATTTCGCTCTATTCGCCCGTCTGTGAATGGTTATGGTGGACACTCGTATGCGGGTCACACTTCTGATGGTTGATAATAATGAATCCGGCACTGTGACAGCTGTGATACGACAATCAATCTGTCCTCCCGATCTGCTGTGATTCTTGATCGACCGCTACCATCATGACGCTGAAATCTACCACTGTCCAACCATTCTTACCAGCATCTTCTAATGGCCGCATCGCTTCGACCCATATGACAAGATTCTCCGATTTGCCCAACCTGCTCCTTTCAATCCAATGATACGACCTCTTTCAAACTTTGACAGTTTCTCGTAATGAGTTCGAATCCTTCAGAAAGGCATTTTTTCAATCGTTGAAAGGTATCCTAAATCGCAATGCAACAGAAATTTTGACCATCAGTTTTAGAATCGTTTCTTATAGACTTTTGCTGAGTGTGCTGTTCCGATGCGCTGTACTTCCCGCTATTCTTTCATTGGACACCAAATTTTAATCATTTGCAATCTCGGTACAAATACCTTTGCATACGAAATTTCATTTCAATCGGGCGACTCCTTGGTGCATCATTTTGTTTTTTTTTTTGTTATAGAGTGTATAGTATCAAATATATGATAAGTATGACTACATTTTCAAATAGTAAGCACACAAAAAAGCAAACAAATAAAGATATTCACTTACGGGTTTTTCAGCTCCATTAAGAAAAGTTAAAGCTTTCTTATAATGCTTTATTGTATGACTTACGATTGTGCGCACTATTTGTTACGCGCAACACATAAAGTCGATATCAGGTTTCTAGCCACGTTCTAAGAAGCATTGCAAGATCAACAATCTAAATGGTCACTGTAGACTGACTTTTCATTTCATCAGTGCTACTAATTGAAAATGGTGAACTATGTTTTTCACGTACCCGCTATGTGATGTCCAAAAGGTGTTATGGCCCAGGAAAATCTGGAGGTGAACTTCCAAATTCCAGTGCGATGATGTCCCATTTATGCTGTACTGTGTGTTGCTAATTTAAATTTGATAAACCATGCTACAACTTGCGCTTTTATTTGGGGTGAAGCCACTTTGAAACGAGAATGTTGAAAAACAGGAGTGTTGTGCCATCCAGTGCATTTCATAAGAAGAAACTTTCTTTATGGAGCATAAAAAGTAAGCGAAAATTTATGCTTGTTTTTTAAAGTTTATTTCTGAAAGTGTAGTCATACTTTTCAGACACCCTATGTATTTACTCATCTATGATAGGCAATATTCTAGAGTATTATGATGAACTTTTCCGATAAATATCATTGAATTTTTTTTATATTTTTGCGTTCTTTTACCAACTTATACTTCTAAAACTAGAGTACTATTAGTACATTTAATATTAATTTATGGCATTTTTCACCAAAGGACCGATTTCCTGTTAGGGGACTGATGAATTCTCGACGTTCACGTAGTTTCGCGTGTAAAAGCCTGAAGACAGAACAATACCTAAGCTTATGTTCTAGGTCAAATCAACCTTTGACCTCCTTTCATCTAGCCAACAGAGAAGTGATCGGCGGAGTTCCTACGCCTATCACAGGCTTCAAAGTCCACCGCATGAGGGAGGACAAGGACCAATGGTCAAATAGCAATCCCAGCTATATCCAAACAGAAATGATCCTGCGTCACGTGTTTCTTTTGAAGGCGTGACATATTCCACCTTTAAAGAGACACGAACCAGATGCTCGAAGACGTGCAAGCACACCCTCCCAGATTTTTTATCAGATCTCAAGCCTATTATTGGCTTTCAGCATAACTAGCATCATGTTGTCCTAACGCAGCCTTCACATCAGAGATCTGGCTTGAACACATCCTCCTCAAACTAAATGAATACTTGCCGCCCAGCCAGTAAGAAGGATATGACCCTCGGCTTGTAACTGAGTAGGCTCGGATTCGAATCCCAAGTAAGGCATGGTTGTATCTTCTTCGGGAAAAGAAGTCAGACTTTTGCCTGTAATGGATTCCCGACTCGAATGGAAAGCAGCGTATCCCTTCTGTTATATGCTGGGATCATCATTTGTAATAAATGTCTATATTCTTCTGTTTGTATTGTATGCTTCTGTTCTTCCACTCGTATTTCATATGTATCCCAGGATTAAAAACACACGGCAACAGCAACAGCAACAAATGAATACTTGAATGTATGATTTTTTACTAATCTTATCGACACTGGTGTCCCAACTGGTTTGATTAATGGTAGTTTTTCTGTGCTGAAAATGATTTGTAATGGATTTCTGTAGGAAATTCCATTTTGTTTTTTCAAATTCAGAGGGCTTTGACTGTTCAAAAAGCAATAATTTAAAGTGGAACCTAAATAAACAGAAACATGAGAGTTAAAAACCTTCGCATTTTAAAGTATTCTCAGTGCTTTAAATGCTTTTGGGAATCGAAAGGAAGATGAAATTGATTATACAGGCTCTCTTAAATCATGTTAATGGAGAAACTAGATAATAGGAAAAAAAAAAACCTAAAATTCACTTTGAAATCGATTAGTGGAGTAGAAAATTCAAAATGAAGCACTATTTTAAAATTATTTGTGGATAAATTTTGATGCATTTTTTTACTCAGAATTGTCTGATTTTCTTTGCAATAGTATTTTAAAATCAAGCAGCAATTATATTTGTTTTAAAAAGTAAATATTTTATATTTGTTTCAGGTAAATTTCTTATTATTTCGGAAACCTGAATAGAGTTCGTTAAACGGTTTTGGCTTTCCCAAGAAATTTTTAATTTATGCAGAGATTCCATAACTTCTTTAAAAAAATGTCTTTATTTTTTATTGCTATATTAGCTTTTAATGATGAATTCGAAACTGTTTTTGTTTAATTTATTTGCTTTCATTTCTTCTTGATATATATCAATACGCCATTAAAATTTCGAAATTTGAATATTCGTGAGCTGTGCATTAAGGTTGATTTTTTTTATGATTACTTTCAGAAAAAATTTTTTGCATGACTTATTGTTTTTTAAATCTTTATGTAAATAGGAAAAATTCCGAAGCATTCGAAGTATGAGTTTTTTTTCTTTTTTACCTAATACATCTTTAAAACAATTTGTTGCTATTTTGTTCTTTCAATTCCTATTACTTTGATCACTGATTAAGAAAGCTTTACCATTTAAATAATTTAAACATTAATATGAGTTTTTTTTATTAAAATTTCAATTTCTAAATATTTTTTTAATAAGTTTAAAAAAAGTAAGCAATCAATGCTACTAAGTTCTTTAAGAATACTGCCATTTTATGATTATTGCCATCCACAAATTTTTGAAGTGATATAAGAAACAACTGTTGGATAATATTTATGGTTCTGATGTATACTCCTTCAGTACTCTCACGAATTAAATACATCTACTTGTGAATGTGACAAACTTATATTACTCTACTACAAAGTATAAAGGGTAAAAAAAAAAAAATTTAAATGACTCAGAGGGAGATTTTTTAAAATAGCTTGTTTTCAATATTTGTAATGCTATTACAATAATTTGCATTTTGTACTATGTGTACTAGGACAAAAATATTTCACAGGGACATTTTGAGAATTACTGGAGGATTTTTGAAGTTATACTTCTTATTGCGTGTTCGGAAAAAAGGATGAGGGTAAATTTTTACGATGCGCGCGCGCACACCGTTGTCTAATTTTGTCAGGTAGAAAGGAACAAGGCGATGTTACTCAATATAAGGCTTATTTTGTCGTAGTATCTTACACGGGCAGTATTATAACTGAAGATTTATCCAGTTGCTGTACTTTTATATCCACATCTGGTGGAGAGTTCTAGAATGACCATCACAGGGGAAGAGATAAACATAAATTCAATTTACATAATTTGCAAATGTCCATAATAATAATAATAATTAAAGAAAGTCATATTTAAAATTAACAAACAAAGTATCTGGGAGGCTCGAACCCTAGAATAATAAATAACGAAAGTCACGATTTAAGTTAAACCAGTATTTGGGAGGCTCGAACCCGAGCCGTCTGTGTGATAGAGCAGTGCTCTAAGCGTTCGGCCGCTCAGAGCTTATCAGTTTGTGACAATATTTTAACACGCCACTTTTTTGGTGCTAGGGGAATGATACTTGGGGGATCGTAATAACTATTGTTTTCAACCATATATCTGTGGGGACGTATCCCCTCCCCGGTGCATTCCCCCCCTCTACAGATTTTTGGCCAATATCTCGGCACCCGAGCCTGGCAATGCATTTGGACCTGGCTCGTTCAATCCATCTCTATCTCTGCTCTTCCAGTTATTATAATTCTATGCTCATAGGGCTATTTCTTCCATAGTTTTTAATTGTCTTAAACTTTTTAAATTTGTTTAAATTCACAATATCTTGACTCCTTTTCGAGTCTCGAACTTGAGATTTGAACCAACTGTTCCGCTCGTCGAGACCCATCCAGTCATCTACTTCATTCCCATTATGTAGACATGGGGAGGGCTTAAGCACTAAAATATCATGCTCCCATGTTAATCCTATGGGGACTGGAAAAAATTTCACCCACCTAAGGAATTGAGCTTGGGACTTGATTTTTGGATGTCAGCCATAAGTATTAGCGCGAGCTTTACGTGTAATTGGTCCCCTCCGGTGCTTCCCCTTACAGGGCTTCCTCAGCAATAACTTGAATCCTATGCCACCTTGGTCGACCGCATTGACTGGATTTGATTGTTCTCCCTATGAGCATCCTAGATATATTTTTTCAGGACCATGGCCCCATTTCTTCAGCCATATTTAATATTTTAGTTTTAAATTTTTTAAATCCCGCATAGCTCCGAGGATTTTTGAGTTTCGTTAATGAAACTCGGACCATAGGTTTTCCTCATTGAGCTCTTTCTTCTGTTATAATTCTCGGTAGATAACAGGCCTGGGACGTTATCACTGCAATTAGAGAATCCCCATAAGTTCTATGGGGTTCGGATCTTTTGATGACGTCACGATATTAGCAGAGATAGAAGGATGAAATTTTTGGAATCACCTACTACTCGTTATCTTGGGATGGTAGCCATTTACGTCACAGTTTTCCAGGGGGTTAGTTTCTTTTTCCCCCGGGCTAGCACCCCCCCTTTTTGAATTCAGACCCCGAAGGGTTCGAATGGTTGTTTATTTCCCCCAAACCAGGCGATTTTTGGCCTGGGTACCCTCTTTATTTTATTTAATTGTTTTAAATGTTTTTTATTTTTAAAAAGACATAACTGGGGGGCTCTTGGGCGGATTCTTTTTTCTCAGGGCCGATTTTTCCCACTGAGACATTCAAATGGGTCTGGTTCACATTCGGGTTTTCCCCCTTAATCTCCCCTACAGTCCCCGGGCTCCCCCTTTGTCCTGGGCGGGGGTGCAAATTTTTTAAAACGTGATTATCTCGGTTTTGGTGGATTACTTAAGATTAGTATCGTCCCAAATCTGCTCTGACCCCCTTTCGTTTGGCCCAGCCGCCGCTAGATTTTTAAAAAGATTTTAATCTTGTTACGCCAAAGAAGTATAACTTCTTAGGTGCGACATAAGTACACGCACACTTTTTTTTTAAAGCTGACACTATTCAGAATTATCTTTAGCTTAATCTAACAACAGAAATGGCACCAAATTTGGTATGAAGACGAATAATGAGATAAAAAATAGAATTCCTTAAAACAATTGCCAATAGGTGTATTTGTGGCAATGTACAATGCAAACAAATGTTTTATTTATTCTTTTAAATTTCAAAGGGCAAGTTACAAGACAACTGAGCACATAACAAAGCACAAGGAAAAATGGTGCCATTAAATCTATAGAGTATTCCTCGCCACAGTATCGTTTCAAAATTAAAGTGCAAGGAAGAGCAGGCATTTGCTAAGGTGCAAGTGGTCTATATCCTCTCTTAGATTGCATAGAGGACAGAGAGTCTGATACAACATTGATAAGATGGAGGGGATAGTTTTGACTAGAAAGGAGACGGGAACATTGCAAAAAATTTCTTTCTTGGCCATCGGGCACTTCACAAACCAGTTAAGCCATGGTTTATTTTTGTTTCTTGGAAGTGAGTGGAATGTAACAAAAATAATTAAACCTACAAAATAACAGTGAAATCTTAAGTTTTATTCTCTAGATTCACTTCCCGGTGAGGAATTCGATCACATTCAATACAACCACCGTTCTTAGTCAGCAAAACATTCCTTACGCCAGGATGCAACATATCACAAGAAATATTCCACGTTGCCGGTGATATGTGTTCAACAATTGTTTCCTGTGATCCGTTGATGATTGCAGTTGCAACATCTGTTACAGATGTTCCGTATTTCTATCTTCTGCAACAGGTTTACGTCCTCTGATTGTGTGAATTGTCAACGACAGTGTTTCTTCAATTTTCTTAATCATTCCTTTCAAAGGATTAAGTTAACGAGTTCTAAGTTAACGAGAAGCTGTGAATGATAAAGATAATTTAGCCTTACCAGTAATGCATGGTCTGGTAATAACTCGCATATTTGTTTGAGCACGCTCACTTCAGCTGAGAATAATATTTTTTGCATTTGTATAGATGTTTTTATAGCCAGATTACTGTCACGGTTGTTTATGAAAGCATAAATTTGAATTTTGCTTTGATACCCATGGTTCATATACTGATTCTCGATTTAGTAAGCTACAACAGCGCTATAAATACGCCTATAGGCAAGTTTGGAATTTTTTTTCCTCAAGTAATCTTACTTCCCATATCATCCCATTCATACTTTTAGTTTTAAAATTATTAAAATTTTTTTTGCTTTTAGGGGTAAAAATTGATATTTTTAACAGGTAAAATTATGCAATGCTAAGAATTATTTTGACATAATTTTGAAAAATGGGATGAATGTATTGATAAATGTTTCAAACAATTAAAAAAAATGTTTTTTTAAAAAATGTTTTTGGCGTTGCATAACTTTTGTGAACCAACTTTTTCAATCATGAAATATTGCGTTCTAAATCTACAAATTGCTTAACAGAAAAATTGAAAACATTTCAAATTAGGAATTTGACATAGAATTACTTCAAAATCGAAAACATTGTAAATCATTATCTGTTTAGTTTATAACTTAAACTAACTCTAAAATATGTTTATTTAAATTTTTTCATTATGTTTAGGCTCTTAATGTACGAAATATAGTCTATAATTACTTATTTTTTTTGAACTATCGAAGCAAAAAATTACATAAAGTATTGTTGATAAAACTACAGTGGTGGCCAAAATTGTGGACACTTTTTAAAATTTTGTTATGTTTTTTTAAGTTTGTATGCTTATAAAAAATGTTGTTGAACAAAATGTGAAGTATTTTGTATCATCTTAAAGAATTTAATGCCAAATTCAATGCAAAAAAATAAAATTCACCAACAGTTTTTAAATTGTGCCACAAGTTTTCGATAGGATTGAGGCTAGAACTGTTTCCTTGCCAGGGTAGCAATGATATTTAATCAAAAAGAAATGAAATAAAATGAAATTGGACATCTAGAAAGAGATGTGTGACGAGAAAGTGGTCTTCCCTGTGTTAAAATTGAAAGATAGGTGGGTGGTTCAGTGTCTACATCTGGAGACTGAAAGTTTTGTTTCAGGACACAAATTTAATAAAATACAAAGCAGGAAGAGGCCGAAAAAGGTGACCACATCTGTTGATGACAGAAGAACAAAAATACTATGTCTCCAAGATAAAAGAATGTCATGTACACAGCCATCAGAACTGATCTGAGTGATGCTGGTGTTTCTGTCAGTTCAAAAACAATCAGGTTTTTGAACTGGCAGAAACACCAGAATAAGACTAAAAGGTATTCCACGAAAAATACCGTATCTCAATTTACAGCAGCACTAAAAAGGACTACAGTGAACAATCGAACACATTAATTAGACAAATGATTATTGGTCACAAGTAATATGGAGGGATGAAACTAAAATATCGCTATTCGGTAGTGATAGCCTAAAATATGTAAGACGTAGAATAGCATACATGCCACACCCTGACTGCTTCCAGGCAACTGTGAAGTACCCACATAGTTTTATTATTTAGTCATGCATATCAGTAGATGATATCGGCCGCCTTAATATCATCGATGGGACACTGAATGACATAAAATAACATTGACACTATTCTAGAACCCAAACTTCCACCTTCCGTCCGGGATTTATTTACCAACAATATTTCAATTATTTTTCAGCAAGATTCTGCCTCTTGCCACATAGTAAAGTAATAGAAAGGCTGATATCATTCTAATATCATTGAGTTGTTGTCCTGTCCAGAAAACAGTCCTGACCTCAATCCTATCTAAAACTTGTGGCACCGTTTGAAAACTTTCGTCCGAATGAGGTACCCATGAAATAAAAAGAAACTAATTGAGGATATAATTCTTTCTTGGAATCATGTAGAAGAGCTTAAAACTATTTTCAGTTCAATGAAACATCGATGTGAAGCTGTAATACAAAATAAAGGCTACCCTACTAAGCATTGATAGCTCACTGCTATCATCAGTATCTAACGTATATCGATAGTTATTGCAGCAAACCTTTTTTGCTTTACAGATATTTGAATTTTGTCTTTGTATTGAATTTAGTATTAAATTCTTTTTAATTTTCGTTACACTGTATCATAATAATGAAGCAACGTTATCCCTGTAGCGTAGCTCTCTTTGTGGGAAAATTGAGTTTTACTCGGAAATTTTGTTTCCCAGCATGAATCTCAAAGTAAGGTTATGACAACCCAAAAAAATGTTACCAGGATCACCAGATTGGCGACATTATCATCCATGGCTAAAAATTTGTTGAAAAATGATACCGCTAAGGGTGTGATACCCCAGGGCCAGGGGTATCACCTCTTCATCCACGTGACCTAGATTTGTACGGGTAAAAGATTGACCACTCAAACCTTCCATAATGAATTTAGTTTATTATTATCTCAATTTTTATTAAGCAATGCAACACAAGTCTTAGAGGAAAACGATCAGGAGTGATATGACGTAAATAACAATTTTTAGCAAATAGCGCATTAAATCCTACTCACTATTTTTATGATAAACTAACCTCCGAATCTTTATCTATAGCGATTCCTTAACTAATTAGAATCTGCTCTGTAATTAAAGTTTAATATTCTATCGCTTACCGATATTCCATGGCGAACAGCCACCAACTTTATATCTTCTAT